>JAKSXO010000156.1:0-334767 GCA_024509115.1 Crotalus helleri
CACTCACTCTCACTTACTTACTTACTTACTTACTCACTCACTCTCACTTACTTACTTGACTCAATCACTCTCACTTACTTACTTACCACTCACTCACCTCACTTCTTGTACTTACTGCACTCACTCACCCTCACTTACTTACTTACTCACTCACGCACGCTCACTTACTTACTTACTCACTCACGCACTGCTCACTTCCTTACGTGACGCACTCACTCACTCTCACTTACTTACTCACTCAATCACTCACCCTCACGTTACTTACTTACGTTACTCACTCACTCTCACACTGACTTACCACCACTCACCTCACTTACTTACTCACTCACTCACGTCACGCCTTCGACTTACTACTTACTTGACTCACTCACCCTCACATACTTGACTTACTCCCTCACTCACTCTCACTTACATACTTACTCGAATCACGTCACTCTCACTTACTTGACTTACTCACTCACTCTCACGTTGACTTACTTACTCAATCACTCTCACTTACTTACTGACTCACTCAATCACTCTCACTTACTTACTTACTCACTCACTCACCCTCACTTACTTACTTTACTCACTCACTCACCCTCACTTACTTACTGTACCTCACTCACTCACCCTCACATTACTTACTCAATCACTCACTCTCACTTACTTACTTACTTACTCACTCACTCTCAGCTTACTTACTTACCCAATTCACCTTGCTCACTTTACTTACTTACTCACTCACCTCTTATTACTGACTCAATCACTCACCCTCACTTACTTACTACTACTCACCCTCACTTACTTACTTACTCACTCACTCACTCTCACTTACTTTACTGACTCAAGCACGCACCCTCACTTACTTACTTACACAATCACTCACTCTCACTTACGTACTCACTCACGTCACTCTCACTTACTTACTACTTCAATCACTCACTCTCACATACTTACGTTACTCACTCACTCACCCTTACTTGACTTACTCAACCACATCACTCTCACTTACTTACTTACTCACTCACTCACTCTCACTTACTTACGTACTCACTCACACACTCTCACTTACTCACTTACGTCACTCACTCACCCTCACTTTACTTACTTACTCACTCACTCACTCTCACTTAGTTACTTACTCACTCCCCCTCACTTACTTACTTACTCACTCACTCTCACTTACTTACTTACTCACTCACTCACTCTCACTTACGTACTTACTCAATCACTCTCACTTACTTACTTACTTACTCACTCACTCTCACTTACTTACTTACTCAATTCACTCACCCTCACTTACTTACTTACTCAATCACTCACTCTCACTTACTTACTTACTTACTCACTCACTCACTCTCACTTACTTACTTACTTCCCTCGGAATTCACTCACCCCTCACTTACGTTACTTACTCAATCACTCACTCTCACTTGACTTACTTACGTGATACACACACACACTCCCCCCCCCACCTGCGTCTTCGTCCCTCTCTCTCACACCCCCACCCACCCACCCACACACACACACACCCACACCCACCCACCCACACAGACACACACCCACACCCACCCACCCACCCACTCACACACACACACACACCCACCCACCCACCCACACACACACACTCCCACACCCACCCACCCACATCAGTACACACACCCACACCCACCCACCCACACACACACACACACCCACCCACCCACCCACACACACACCCACACCCTCCCACCCACACACACACACACACACACCCACCCACCCACACACACTCACACACCCACCCACCCACACAGAAACACACACCCACCCCCCCACACACACACACACACATCACCCACCCACCCACACATACACACACACCACACCCACACACCCACACACACACACTCACACACCCACCCACCCACACACACACTCACACACACCCACCCACCCACTCACACACAACCACACCCACCCACCCTTCACACACACACTCCACCCACCCACACACACACACACCCACCCACCCACCCACACACACACACACACACACCCACCCACACACACACACCCACACCTCCCTCCCTCTCAGTCACTACCACACCCACCCACCTCACCACACACACTCACCCACCCTCCCACAGACTCACTCACCCACCCTCCCTCTCTACACACCAACAACCTACCTACCTCTCTACACTAACCAACCTACCCACACACTCCATGACCCTCCCACCCACTCACTATCTATCTACCTCCCCTACCTATCCTAACAACTCATCATCTACCTACCTATCTGTATCTATCTATCTACCTACCTACCTATCTGTATCTATCTATCTACCTACCTACCTATCTGTATCTATCTATCTACCTACCTACCTATCTCTATCTATCTATCTACCTACCTACCTATCTCTATCAATCTACCTACCTACCTATCTCTATCTATCTACCTACCAACCTATCTCTATCTATCAATCTACCTACAAACCTATCTCTATCTATCATTCTACCTACCTACATATCTGTATCTATCTACCTACCTACCTACCTATCTGTATCTATCTATCTACTTACTACCTATCTCTATCTATCTATCTACCTACCTACCTATCTCTATCTATCTACCTACCTACCTACCTATCTGTATCTATCAATCTATCTACCATCCTATCTCTATCTATCTATCTACCTACCTTCCTATCTCTATCTATCTATCTACCTACCTACCTATCTCTATCTATCTATCTACCTACCTACCTATCTGTATCTATCTATCTACCTACCTACCTATCTGTATCTATCTATCTACCTACCTACCTATCTCTATCAATCTACCTACCTACCTATCTCTATCTATCTACCTACCTACCTACCTACCTATCTCTATCTATCAATCTATCTACCTAACTATCTCTATCTATCTATCTACCTACCTACATATCTGTATCTATCTACCAACCTACCTATCTCTATCTATCTATCTACCTACCTACCAATCTGTATCTATCTATCTACCTACCTACCTATCTCTATCTATCTATCTACCTACCTACCTATCTCTATCTATCTACCTACCTACCTATCTCTATCTATCTACCTACCTACCTATCTGTATCTATCTATCTACCTACCTATCTGTATCTATATATCTACCTACCTACCTATCTGTATCTATCTATCTACCTACCTAACTATCTGTATCTATCAATCTACCTACCTACCTATCTCTATCTATCTACCTACCTACCTACCTATCTCTATCTATCTATCTACCTACCTACCTACCTATCTCTATCTATCTATCTATCTACCTACCTACCTATCTGTATCTATCTATCTACCTATCTACCTATCTCTATCTATCAATCTACCTACCTACCTACCTATCTCTATCTATCTACCTACCTACCTATCTCTATCTATCAATCTACCTACCTATCTGTATTTATCTACCTACCTACCTACCTATCTCTATCTATCTATCTACCTACCTACATATCTCTATCTATCAATCTACCTACCTACCTATCTGTATCTATCAATCTACCTACCTACCTATCTCTATCTATCTATCTACCTTCCTACCTATCTCTATCTATGAATCTACCTACCTACCTATCTCTATCTATCTCTCTACCTACCTACCTATCTCTATCTATCACCTACCTATCTGTATCTATCAATCTACCTACCTACCTATCTCTATCTATCTACCTACCTACCTATCTATCTGTATCTATCAATCTACCTACCTACCTATCTCTATCTATCTATCTACCTACCTACCTATCTCTATCTATCTATCTACCTACCTACCTATTTGTATCTATCAATCTACCTACCTACCTATCTGTATCTATCAATCTACCTACCTACCTATCTCTATCTATCTATCTACCTACCTACCTATCTCTATCTATCTAATTACCTACCTACCTATCTCTATCTATCTATCTACCTACCTACCTATCTCTATCTATCTATCTACCTACCTATCTATCTATCTACCTACCTACCTATCTGTATCTATCTACCTACCTACCTATCTCTATATATCACCTACCTATCTGTATCTATCAATCTACCTACTTACCTATCTCTATCTATCTACCTACCTACCTTCCTATCTGTATCTATCAATCTACCTACCTACCTATCTCTATCTATCTACCTACCTACCTACCTATCTCTATCAATCTACCTACCTACCTATCTCTATCTATCTATCTACCTACCTACCTATCTCTATCTATCTATCTACCTACCTACCTATCTCGATCTATCAATCTACCTACCTACCTATCTGTATCTATCTATCTACCTACCCACCTATCTCTATCTATCTATCTACCTACCTACCTATCTGTATCTATCTATCTACCTATCTACCTATCTCTATATATCTATCTACCTACCTACCTATCTCTATCTATCTATCTACCTACCTACCTATCTCTATCTATTAATCTACCTACCTACCTATCTGTATCTATCTATCTACCTACCTACCTACCTATCTCTATCTGTCAATCTACCTACCGACCTATCTCTATCTATCTATCTACCTACCTACCTATCTCTATCTATCAATCTACCTACCTACCTATCTGTATCTATCAATCTACCTACCTACCTATCTCTATCTATCTATCTACCTACCTACCTATCTGTATCTATCTATCTACCTACCTACCGATCTGTATCTATCAATCTACCTACCTACCTATCTCTATCTATCTACCTACCTACCTACCTATCTCTATCAATCTACCTACCTACCTATATCTATCTATCTACCTACCTACCTACCTATCTCTATCTATCTATCTACCTACCTACCTATCTCTATCTATCTATCTACCTACCTACCTATCTCTATCTATCTATCTACCTACCTACCTATCTGTATCTATCAATCTACCTACCTACCTATCTCTATCTATCTATCTACCTACCTACCTATCTCTATCTATCTATCTACCTACCTACCTATCTGTATCTATCTATCTACCTACCTACCTATCTCTATCTATCTATCTACCTACCTACCTATCTCTATCAATCTACCTACCTACCTATCTCTATCTATCTACCTACCTACATACCTATCTCTATCTATCAATCTACCTACCTACCTATCTCTATCTATCTATCTACCTACCTACATCTCTGTATCTATCTACCTACCTACCTACCTATCTGTATCTATCTACCTACCTACCTATCTCTATCTATCTATCTACCTACCTACCTATCTGTATCTATCAACCTACCTACCTACCTATCTCTATCTATCAATCTACCTACCTACCTATCTGTATCTATCAATCTACCTACCTACCTACCTATCTCTATCTATCTATCTACCTACCTACCTACCTATCTCTATCTATCAATCTACCTACCTACCTATCTGTATCTATCAATCTACCTACCTACCTATCTCTATCTATCTACCTACCTACCTACCTATCTCTATCAATCTACCTACCTACCTATCTCTATCTATCTATCTACCTACCTACCTATCTCTATCTATCTACCTACCTACCTATCTGTTTCTATCTACCTACCCACCTATCTCTATCTATCTATCTACCTACCTACCTATCTGTATCTATCTATCTACCTATCTACCTATCTCTATATATCTATCTACCTACCTACCTATCTCTATCTATCTATCTACCTACCTACCTATCTCTATCTATTAATCTACCTACCTACCTGTATCTATCTATCTACCTACCTACATATCTCTATCTATCAATCTACCTACCTACCTATCTCTATCTATCTATCTACCTACCTATCTCTATCTATCAATATACCTACCTACCTATCTGTATCTATCAATCTACCTACCTACCTATCTCTATCTATCTATCAACCTACCTACCTATCTGTATCTATCTACCTACCTACCTATCTGTATCTATCAATCTACCTACCTACCTCTCTATCTATCTACCTACCTACCTATCTCTATCAATGTACCTACCTACCTATCTCTATCTATCTACCTACCTACCTACCTATCTCTATCTATCAATCTACCTACCTATCTGTATCTATCTATCTACCTACCTACCTATCTGTATCTATCTATCTACCTACCTACCTATCTGTATATATCTATCTACCTACCTACCTATCTCTATCTATCTATCTACCTACCTACCTATCTCTATCAATCTACCTACCTACCTATCTCTATCTATCTACCTACCTACCTATCTCTATCTATCAATCTACCTACATACCTATCTCTATCTATCTTTCTACCTACCTACATATCTGTATCTATCTACCTACCTACCTACCTATCTGTATCTATCTATCTACTTACCTACCTATCTCTATCTATCTATCTACCTACCTACCTATCTCTATCTATCTACCTACCTACCTACCTATCTGTATCTATCAATCTATCTACCTACCTATCTCTATCTATCTATCTACCTACCTTCCTATCTCTATCTATCTATCTACCTACCTACCTATCTCTATCTATCTATCTACCTACCTACCTATCTGTATCTATCTATCTACCTACCTACCTATCTGTATCTATCTATCTACCTACCTACCTATCTCTATCAATCTACCTACCTACCTATCTCTATCTATCTACCTACCTACCTACCTACCTATCTCTATCTATCAATCTATCTACCTAACTATCTCTATCTATCTATCTACCTACCTACATATCTGTATCTATCTACCAACCTACCTATCTCTATCTATCTATCTACCTACCTACCTATCTGTATCTATCTATCTACCTACCTACCTATCTCTATCTATCTATCTACCTACCTACCTATCTCTATCTATCTACCTACCTACCTATCTCTATCTATCTACCTACCTACCTATCTGTATCTATCTATCTACCTACCTACATATCTGTATCTATCTATCTACCTACCTACCTATCTGTATCTATCTATCTACCTACCTACCTATCTCTATCTATCTATCTACCTACCTACCTATCTCTATCTATCTACCTACCTACCTACCTATCTCTATCTATCTACCTACCTACCTACCTATCTCTATCTATCTATCTACCTACCTACCTACCTATCTCTATCTATCTATCTATCTACCTACCTACCTATCTGTATCTATCTATCTACCTATCTACCTATCTCTATCTATCAATCTACCTACCTACCTACCTATCTCTATCTATCTACCTACCTACCTATCTCTATCTATCAATCTACCTACCTATCTGTATTTATCTACCTACCTACCTACCTATCTCTATCTATCTATCTACCTACCTACATATCTCTATCTATCAATCTACCTACCTACCTATCTGTATCTATCAATCTACCTACCTACCTATCTCTATCTATCTACCTACCTACCTACCTATCTGTATCTATCAATCTATCTACCTACCTATCTCTATCTATCTATCTACCTACCTTCCTATCTCTATCTATCTATCTACCTACCTACCTATCTCTATCTATCTATCTACCTACCTACCTATCTGTCTCTATCTATCTACCTACCTACCTATCTGTATCTATATATCTACCTACCTACCTATCTCTATCAATCTACCTACCTATCTCTATCTATCTACCTACCTACCTACCTATCTCTATCTATCAATCTATCTACCTAACTATCTCTATCTATCTATCTACCTACCTACATATCTGTATCTATCTACCTACCTACCTATCTCTATCTATCTATCTACCTACCTACCTATCTGTATCTATCTATCTACCTACCTACCTATCTCTATCTATCTATCTACCTACCTACCTATCTCTATCTACCTACCTACCTACCTATCTCTATCTATCTACCTACCTACCTATCTGTATCTATCTATCTACCTACCTACATATCTGTATCTATGTATCTACCTACCTACCTATCTGTATCTATCTATCTACCTACCTAACTATCTGTATCTATCAATCTACCTACCTACCTATCTCTATCTACCTACCTACCTACCTACCTATCTCTATCTATCTATCTACCTACCTACCTATCTCTATCTATCTATCTATCTACCTACCTACCTATCTGTATCTATCTATCTACCTATCTACCTATCTCTATCTACCAATCTACCTACCTACCTATCTCTATCTATCTACCTACCTACCTATCTCTATCTATCAATCTACCTACCTATCTGTATTTATCTACCTACCTACCTACCTACCTATCTCTATCTATCTATCTACCTACCTAACTATCTCTATCGATCAATCTACCTACCTACCTATCTGTATCTATCAATCTACCTACCTACCTATCTCTATCTATCTATCTACCTACCTACCTATCTCTATCTATCAATCTACCTACCTACCTATCTGTATCTATCAATCTACCTACCTACCTATCTCTATCTACCTACCTACCTACCTACCTATCTCTATCTATCTATCTACCTACTTACCTACCTATCTCTATCTATCTATCTACCTACCTACCTATCTCTATCTATCAATCTACCTACCTACCTATCTCTATCTATCTATCTACCTACCTACCTACCTATCTGTATCTATCAATCTACCTACCTACCTATCTCTATCTATCTATCTATCTACCTACCTATCTCTATCTATCTATCTACCTACCTACCTATCTCTATCTATCTATCTACCTACCTACCTATCTCTATCTATCAATCTACCTACCTACCTATCTCTATCTATCTATCTACCTACCTACCTATCTCTATCTATCAATCTACCTACCTATCTGTATTTATCTACCTACCTACTACCTATCTCTATCTATCTATCTACCTACCTACCTATCTCTATCTATCTATCTACCTACCTATCTGTATCTATCAATCTACCTACCTATCTGTATCTATCTACCTACCTACCTACCTATCTCTATCTATCTATCTACCTACCTACCTATCTCTATCTATCAATCTACCTACCTACCTATCTGTATCTATCAATCTACCTACCTACCTATCTCTATCTATCTATCTACCTACCTACCTATCTCTTTCTATCAATCTACCTACCTACCTATCTGTATCTATCAATCTACCTACCTACCTCTCTATCTACCTATCTACCTACCTATCTCTATCAATCTACCTACCTACCTATCCCTATCTATCTACCTACCTACCTACCTATCTCTATCAATCTACCTACCTACCTATCTGTATCTATCTATCTACCTACCTACCTATCTGTATCTATCTACCTACCTACCTACCTATCTCTATCTATCTATCTACCTACCTACCTATCTCTATCTATCAATCTACCTACCTACCTATCTGTATCTATCAATCTACCTACCTACCTATCTCTATCTATCTATCTACCTACCTACCTATCTCTATCTATCAATCTACCTACCTACCTATCTGTATCTATCAATCTACCTACCTACCTATCTCAATCTACCTACCTACCTACCTACCTATCTATATCAATCTACCTACCTACCTATCTCTATCATCTACCTACCTACCTACCTACCTATCTCTATCTATCAATCTACCTACCTACCTATCTGTATCTATCTATCTACCTACCTACCTATCTTTATCTATCTATCTACGTACCTACCTATCTCTATCTATCTATCTATCTATCTACCTACCTATCTCTATCTATCTATCTACCTACCTACCTATCTCTATCTATCTACCTACCTACCTATCTCTATCTATCAATCTACCTACCTACCTATCTCTATCTATCTATCTACCTACCTACCTATCTCTATCTATCAATCTACCTACCTATCAGTATTTATCTACCTACCTACTACCTATCTCTATCTATCTATCTACCTACCTACCTATCTCTATCTATCTATCTACCTACCTATCTATATCTATCAATCTACCTACCTACCGATCTCTATCTATCTATCTACCTACCTACCTATCTCTATCTATCTATCTACCTACCTACCTATCTGTATCTATCTATCTACCTACCTACCTATCTCTATCTATCTATCTACCTACCTACCTATCTCTATCTATCTTTCTACCTACCTACCTATCTGTATCTATCTAACTACCTACCTACCTATCTGTATCTATCAATCTACCTACCTACCTATCTCTATCTATCTATCTACCTACCTACCTATCTCTATCTATCTTTCTACCTACCTACATATCTGTATCTATCTACCTACCTACCTACCTATCTGTATCTATCAATCTACCTACCTACCTATCTCTATCTATCTATCTACCTACCTACCTATCTCTATCTATCTATCTACCTACCTACCTATCTGTATCTATCTATCTACCTACCTACCTATCCCTATCTATCTATCTACCTACCTACCTATCTCTATCTATCAATCTACCTACCTATCTGTATCTATCTACCTACCTACCTACCTATCTCTATCTATCTACCTACCTACCTACCTATCTCTAGCTATCTATCTACCTACCTACCTATCTCTATCTATCAATCTACCTACCTACCTATCTGTATCTATCAATCTACCTACCTACCTATCTCTATCTATCTATCTACCAACCTACCTATCTCTTTCTACCTACCTACCTACCTACCTATCTCTATCTATCAATCTACCTACCTACCTCTCTATCTACCTACCTACCTACCTATCTCTATCTATCTACCTACCTACCTACCTATCTCTATCTATCTACCTACCTACCTACCTATCTCTATCTATCAATCTACCTACCTACCTATCTGTATCTATCTATCTACCTACCTACCTATCTGTATCTATCTATCTAGCTACCTTCCTATCTCTATCTATCTATCTACCTACCTACCTATCTCTATCTATCAATCTACCTACCTACCTATCTGTATCTATCAATCTACCTACCTACCTATCTCTATCTATCTATCTACCTACCTACCTATCTCTATCTATCAATCTACCTACCTACCTATCTGTATCTATCAATCTACCTACCTACCTATCTCTATCTACCTACCTACCTACCTACCTATCTCTATCAATCTACCTACCTACCTATCTCTATCTACCTACCTACCTACCTATCTCTATCTATCAATCTACCTACCTACCTATCTGTATCTATCTATCTACCTACCTACCTATCTGTATCTATCTATCTACGTACCTACCTATCTCTATCTATCTATCTATCTACCTACCTATCTCTATCTATCTATCTACCTACCTACCTATCTCTATCTATCTATCTACCTACCTACCTATCTCTATCTATCAATCTACCTACCTACCTATCTCTATCTATCTATCTACCTACCTACCTATCTCTATCTATCAATCTACCTACCTATCTGTATTTATCTACCTACCTACTACCTATCTCTATCTATCTATCTACCTACCTACCTATCTCTATCTATCTATCTACCTACCTATCTGTATCTATCAATCTACCTACCTACCTATCTCTATCTATCTACCTACCTACCTACCTATCTCTATCTATCTACCTACCTACCTATCTGTATCTATCTATCTACCTACCTACCTATCTGTATCTATCTATCTACCTACCTACCTATCTCTATCTATCTACCTACCTACCTATCTCTATCAATCTACCTACCTACCTATCTCTATCTATCTACATACCTACCTATCTCTATCTATCAATCTACCTACCTACCTATCTCTATCTATCTTTCTACCTACCTACCTATCTGTATCTATCTACCTACCTACCTACCTATCTCTATCTATCAATCTATCTACCTAACTATCTCTATCTATCTATCTACCTACCTACCTATCTGTATCTATCTACCAACCTACCTATCTCTATCTATCTATCTACCTACCTACCTATCTGTATCTATCTACCTACCTACCTACCTATCTCTATCTATCTATCTACCTACCTACCTATCTCTATCTATCTACCTACCTACCTATCTCTATCTATCTATCTACCTACCTATCTCTATCTATCTATCTACCTACCTACCTATCTGTATCTATCAATCTACCTACCTACCTATCTCTATCTACCTACCTACCTACCTATCTCTATCAATCTACCTACCTATCTATCTCTATCTATCTACCTACCTACCTACCTATCTCTATCTATCAATCTACCTACCTACCTATCTGTATCTATCTATCTACCTACCTACCTATCTGTATCTATCTATCTACGTACCTACCTATCTCTATCTATCTATCTATCTATCTACCTATCTATCTCTATCTATCTATCTACCTACCTACCTATCTCTATCTATCTATCTACCTACCTACCTATCTCTATCTATCAATCTACCTACCTACCTATCTCTATCTATCTATCTACCTACCTACCTATCTCTATCTATCAATCTACCTACCTATCTGTATTTATCTACCTACCTACTACCTATCTCTATCTATCTATCTACCTACCTACCTATCTCTATCTATCTATCTACCTACCTATCTGTATCTATCAATCTACCTACCTATCTGTATCTATCTACCTACCTACCTACCTATCTCTATCTATCTATCTACCTACCTACCTATCTCTATCTATCAATCTACCTACCTACCTATCTGTATCTATCAATCTACCTACCTACCTATCTCTATCTATCTATCTACCTACCTACCTATCTCTTTCTATCAATCTACCTACCTACCTATCTGTATCTATCAATCTACCTACCTACCTCTCTATCTACCTACCTACCTACCTATCTCTATCAATCTACCTACCTACCTATCTCTATCTATCTACCTACCTACCTACCTATCTCTATCAATCTACCTACCTACCTATCTGTATCTATCTATCTACCTACCTACCTATCTCTATCTATCTATCTACCTACTTACCTATCTCTATCTATCAATCTACCTACCTACCTATCTGTATCTATCTACCTACCTACCTACCTACCTATCTCTATCTATCTACCTACCTACCTACCTATCTCTATCTATCAATCTACCTACCTACCTATCTGTATCTATCAATCTACCTACCTACCTATCTGTATCTATCAATCTACCTACCTACCTATCTCTATCTATCTATCTACCTACCTACCTATCTCTATCTATCAATCTACCTACCTACCTATCTGTATTTATCAATCTACCTACCTACCTATCTCTATCTACCTACCTACCTACCTACCTATCTCTATCAATCTATCTACCTACCTATCTCTATCTATCTACCTACCTACCTACCTATCTCTATCTATCAATCTACCTACCTACCTATCTGTATCTATCTATCTACCTACCTACCTATCTGTATCTATCTATCTACGTACCTACCTATCTCTATCTATCTATCTATCTACCTACCTATCTCTATCTATCTATCTACCTACCTACATATCTGTATCTATCTACCTACCTACCTACCTACCTATCTGTATCTATCTATCTACCTACCTACCTATCCCTATCTATCTATCTACCTACCTACCTATCTCTATCTATCAATCTACCTACCTATCTGTATCTATCTACCTACCTACCTACCTACCTATCTCTATCTATCTATCTACCTACCTACCTCTCTATCTACCTACCTACCTACCTATCTCTATCAATCTACCTACCTACCTATCTCTATCTATCTACCTACCTACCTACCTATCTCTATCTATCAATCTACCTACCTACCTATCTGTATCTATCTATCTACCTACCTACCTATCTGTATCTATCTATCTAGCTACCTACCTATCTCTATCTATCTATCTACCTACCTACCTATCTCTATCTATCAATCTACCTACCTACCTATCTGTATCTATCAATCTACCTACCTACCTATCTCTATCTATCTATCTACCTACCTACCTATCTCTATCTATCAATCTACCTACCTACCTATCTGTATCTATCAATCTACCTACCTACCTATCTCTATCTACCTACCTACCTACCTATCTCTATCAATCTACCTACCTACCTATCTCTATCTATCTACCTACCTACCTACCTATCTCTATCTATCAATCTACCTACCTACCTATCTGTATCTATCTATCTACCTACCTACCTATCTGTATCTATCTATCTACGTACCTACCTATCTCTATCTATCTATCTATCTACCTACCTATCTCTATCTATCTATCTACCTACCTACCTATCTCTATCTATCTATCTACCTACCTACCTATCTCTATCTATCAATCTACCTACCTACCTATCTCTATCTATCTATCTACCTACCTACCTATCTCTATCTATCAATCTACCTAAATATCTGTATTTATCTACCTACCTTCTACCTATCTCTATCTATCTATCTACCTACGTACCTATCTCTATCTATCTATCTACCTACCTATCTGTATCTATCAATCTACCTACCTATCTGTATCTATCTAACTACCTACCTATCTATCTGTATCTATCTACCTACCTACCTACCTATCTCTATCTATCTATCTACCTACCTACCTACCTATCTCTATCTATCAATCTACCTACCTACCTATCTCTATCTATCTATCTACCTACCTACATATCTGTATCTATCTACCTACCTACCTACCTATCTGTATCTATCTATCTACCTACCTACATATCTGTATCTATCTATCTACATACCTACCTATCTCTATCTATCAATCTACCTACCTACCTATCTCTATCTATCTATCTACCTACCTACCTATCTGTATCTATCTATCTACCTATCTACCTATCTCTATCTATCAATCTACCTACCTACCTATCTCTATCTATCTACCTACCTACCTATCTCTATCTATCAATCTACCTACCTATCTGTATTTATCTACCTACCTACCTACCTATCTCTATCTATCTATCTACCTACCTACCTATCTCTATCTATCAATCTACCTACCTACCTATCTGTATCTATCAATCTACCTACCTACCTATCTCTATCTATCTATCTACCTACCTACCTATCTCTATCTATCAATCTACCTACCTACCTATCTGTATCTATCAATCTACCTACCTACCTATCTCTATCTACCTACCTACCTACCTACCTATCTCTATCAATCTACCTACCTACCTATCTCTATCTATCTACCTACCTACCTACCTATCTCTATCTATCAATCTACCTACCTACCTATCTGTATCTATCTATCTACCTACCTACCTATCTGTATCTATCTATCTACGTACCTACCTATCTCTATCTATCTATCTATCTATCTACCTATCTATCTCTATCTATCTATCTACCTACCTACCTATCTCTATCTATCTATCTACCTACCTACCTATCTCTATCTATCAATCTACCTACCTACCTATCTCTATCTATCTATCTACCTACCTACCTATCTCTATCTATCAATCTACCTACCTATCTGTATTTATCTACCTACCTACTACCTATCTCTATCTATCTATCTACCTACCTACCTATCTCTATCTATCTATCTACCTACCTATCTGTATCTATCAATCTACCTACCTATCTGTATCTATCTACCTACCTACCTACCTATCTCTATCTATCTATCTACCTACCTACCTATCTCTATCTATCAATCTACCTACCTACCTATCTGTATCTATCAATCTACCTACCTACCTATCTCTATCTATCTATCTACCTACCTACCTATCTCTTTCTATCAATCTACCTACCTACCTATCTGTATCTATCAATCTACCTACCTACCTCTCTATCTACCTACCTACCTACCTATCTCTATCAATCTACCTACCTACCTATCTCTATCTATCTACCTACCTACCTACCTATCTCTATCTATCAATCTACCTACCTACCTATCTGTATCTATCTATCTACCTACCTACCTATCTCTATCTATCTATCTACCTACCTACCTATCTCTATCTATCAATCTACCTACCTACCTATCTGTATCTATCTACCTACCTACCTACCTATCTCTATCTATCTACCTACCTACCTACCTATCTCTATCTATCAATCTACCTACCTACCTATCTGTATCTATCAATCTACCTACCTACCTATCTGTATCTATCAATCTACCTACCTACCTATCTCTATCTATCTATCTACCTACCTACCTATCTCTATCTATCAATCTACCTACCTACCTATCTGTATTTATCAATCTACCTACCTACCTATCTCTATCTACCTACCTACCTACCTACCTATCTCTATCAATCTACCTACCTACCTATCTCTATCTATCTACCTACCTACCTACCTATCTCTATCTATCAATCTACCTACCTACCTATCTGTATCTATCTATCTACCTACCTACCTATCTGTATCTATCTATCTACGTACCTACCTATCTCTATCTATCTATCTATCTACCTACCTATCTCTATCTATCTATCTACCTACCTACCTATCTCTATCTATCTATCTACCTACCTACCTATCTCTATCTATCAATCTACCTACCTACCTATCTCTATCTATCTATCTACCTACCTACCTATCTCTATCTATCAATCTACCTACCTATCTGTATTTATCTACCTACCTACTACCTATCTCTATCTATCTATCTACCTACCTACCTATCTCTATCTATCTATCTACCTACCTATCTGTATCTATCAATCTACCTACCTACCTATCTCTATCTATCTATCTACCTACCTACCTATCTCTATCTATCTATCTACCTACCTACCTATCTGTATCTATCTATCTACCTACCTATCTGTATCTATCTATCTACCTACCTACCTATCTCTATCTATCTACCTACCTACCTATCTCTATCAATCTACCTACCTACCTATCTCTATCTATCTACCTACCTATCTATCTCTATCTATCAATCTACCTACCTACCTATCTCTATCTATCTTTCTACCTACCTACATATCTGTATCTATCTACCTACCTACCTACCTATCTGTATCTATCAATCTACCTACCTACCTATCTCTATCTATCTATCTACCTACCTACCTATCTCTATCTATCTACCTACCTACCTATCTGTATCTATCTATCTACCTACCTACCTATCCCTATCTATCTATCTACCTACCTACCTATCTCAATCTATCAATCTACCTACCTATCTGTATCTATCTACCTACCTACCTACCTATCTCTATCTATCTATCTACCTACCTACCTATCTCTATCTATCAATCTACCTACCTACCTATCTGTATCTATCAATCTACCTACCTACCTATCTCTATCTATCTAGCTACCTACCTACCTATCTCTTTCTATCAATCTACCTACCTACCTATCTGTATCTATCAATCTACCTACCTACCTCTCTATCTACCTACCTACCTACCTATCTCTATCAATCTACCTACCTACCTATCTCTATCTACCTACCTACCTACCTACCTACCTACCTATCTCTATCTATCAATCTACCTACCTACCTATCTGTATCTATCTATCTACCTACCTACCTACCTATCTGTATCTATCTATCTAGCTACCTACCTATCTCTATCTATCTATCTACCTACCTACCTATCTCTATCTATCAATCTACCTACCTACCTATCTGTATCTATCAATCTACCTACCTACCTATCTCTATCTATCTATCTACCTACCTACCTATCTCTATCTATCAATCTACCTACCTACCTATCTGTATCTATCAATCTACCTACCTACCTATCTCTATCTACCTACCTACCTACCTACGTATCTCTATCAATCTACCTACCTACCTATCTCTATCTATCTACCTACCTACCTACCTATCTCTATCTATCAATCTACCTACCTACCTATCTGTATCTATCTATCTACCTACCTACCTCTGTATCTATCTATCTACCTACCTACCTATCTCTATCTATCTATCTATCTATCTATCTATCCATCTATCTACCTACCTATCTCTATCTATCTATCTACCTACCTACCTATCTCTATCTATCTATCTACCTACCTACCTATCTCTATCTATCAATCTACCTACCTACCTATCTCTATCTATCTATCTACCTACCTACCTATCTCTATCTATCAATCTACCTACCTATCTGTATTTATCTACCTACCTACTACCTATCACTATCTATCTATCTACCTACCTACCTATCTCTATCTATCTATCTAGCTACCTATCTGTATCTATCAATCTACCTACCTACCTATCTCTATCTATCTATCTACCTACCTACCTATCTCTATCTATCTACCTACCTACCTATCTGTATCTATCTATCTACCTACCTACCTATCTGTATCTATCTATCTACCTACCTACCTATCTCTATCTATCTACCTACCTACCTATCTCTATCAATCTACCTACCTACCTATCTCTATCTATCTACCTACCTACCTATCTCTATCTATCAATCTACCTACCTACCTATCTCTATCTATCTTTCTACCTACCTACATATCTGTATCTATCTACCTACCTACCTACCTACCTATCTGTATCTATCAATCTACCTACCTACCTATCTCTATCTATCTACCTACCTACCTATCTCTATCTATCTATCTACCTACCTACCTATCTGTATCTATCTATCTACCTACCTACCTATCCCTATCTATCTATCTACCTACCTACCTATCTCTATCTATCAATCTACCTACCTATCTGTATCTATCTACCTACCTACCTACCTATCTCTATCTATCTATCTACCTACCTACCTATATCTATCTATCAATCTACCTACCTACCTATCTGTATCTATCAATCTACCTACCTACCTATCTCTATCTATCTATCTACCTACCTACCTATCTCTTTCTATCAATCTACCTACCTACCTATCTGTATCTATCTACCTATCTACCTACCTATCTGTATCTATCTACCTACCTACCTATCTGTCTCTATCAATCTACCTACCTACCTATCTATCTCTATCTATCTATCTACCTACCTAACTACCTATCTCTATCTATCTATCTACCTACCTACCTATCTCTATCTATCTACCTACCTACCTACCAATCTGTATCTATCAATCTACCTACCTACCTACCTCTCTATCTACCTACCTACCTACCTATCTCTATCAATCTACCTACCTACCTATCTCTATCTATCTACCTACCTACCTACCTATCTCTATCTATCAATCTACCTACCTACCTATCTGTATCTATCTATCTACCTACCTACCTATCTGTATCTATCTATCTAGCTACCTACCTATCTCTATCTATCTATCTACCTACCTACCTATCTCTATCTATCTATCTACCTACCTACCTATCTCTATCTATCTATCTACCTACCTACCTATCTCTATCTATCTATCTATCTATCTACCTACCTACCTATCTCTATCTATCGATCTACCTACCTACCTATCTCTATCTATCAATCTACCTACTTACCTATCTGTATCTATCTATCTACCTACCTACCTATCTGTATCTATCAATCTACCTACCTACCTATCTCTATCTATCTATCTACCTACCCACCTATCTGTATTTATCTATCTACCTACCTATCTGTATCTATCTACCTACCTACCTACCTATCTGTATCTTTCAATCTACCTACCTACCTATCTCTATCTATCAATCTACCTACCTACCTATCTCTATCTATCTATCTATCTACCTACCCACCTATCTGTATTTATCTATCTACCTACCTATCTGTATCTATCTACCTACCTACCTACCTATCTGTATCTATCAATCTACCTACCTACCTATCTGTATCTATCTATCTACCTACCTACCTATCTCTATCTATCTATCTACCTACCTACCTATCTCTATCTATCTATCTACCTACCTACCTATCTGTATCTATCTATCTACCTACCTACCTATCTGTATCTATCTATCTTCCTACCTACCTATCTCTATCTATCTATCTATCTATCTACCTACCTATCTATCTGTATCTATCTACCTACCTACCTACCTATCTCTATCTATCTATCTACCTACCTACCTACCTATCTCTATCTATCAATCTACCTACCTACCTATCTCTATCTATCTACCTACCTACATATCTGTATCTATCTACCTACCTACCTACCTACCTACCTATCTGTATCTATCTATCTACCTACCTACATATCTGTATCTATCTATCTACCTACCTACCTATCTCTATCTATCAATCTACCTACCTACCTATCTCTATCTATCTATCTACCTACCTACCTATCTGTATCTATCAATCTACCTACCTACCTATCTCTATCTATCTATCTACCTACCTACCTATCTCTATCTATCTATCTACCTATCTACCTATCTCTATCTATCTATCTACCTACCTACTTATCTGTATCTATCTACCTACCTACCTACCTATCTCTATCTATCTATCTACCTACCTACCTATCTCTATCTATCAATCTACCTACCTATCTGTATCTATCTACCTACCTACCTACCTATCTCTATCTATCTATCTACCTATCTACCTATCTCTATCTATCTATCTACCTACCTACCTATCTCTATCTCTCTATCTACCTACCTACCTATCTCTATCTATCTATCTACCTACCTACCTATCTGTATCTATCTATCTACCTACCTACCTATCTGTATCTATCTATCTTCCTACCTACCTATCTCTATCTATCTATCTACCTACCTACATATCTGTATCTATCTACCTACCTACCTACCTACCTATCTGTATCTATCTATCTACCTACCTACATATCTGTATCTATCTATCTACCTACCTACCTATCTCTATCTATCAATCTACCTACCTACCTATCTCTATCTATCAATCTACCTACCTACCTATCTCTATCTATCTATCTACCTACCTACCTATCTGTATCTATCAATCTACCTACCTACCTATCTCTATCTATCTATCTACCTACCTACCTATCTGTATCTATCAATCTACCTACCTACCTATCTCTATCTATCTATCTACCTACCTACCTATCTCTATCTATCTATCTACCTACCTACCTATCTGTATCTATCTATCTACCTATCTACCTATCTCTATCTATCAATCTACCTACCTACCTATCTCTATCTATTTACCTACCTATCTCTATCTATCTATCTACCTACCTACCTATCTGTATCTATCTATCTACCTACCTACCTATCTCTATCAATCTACCTACCTACATATCTCTATCTATCTACCTACCTACCTACCTATCTCTATCTATCAATCTACCTACCTACCTATCTGTATCTATCTACCTACCTACCTACCTATCTGTATCTATCTATCTACCTACCTACCTATCTCTATCTATCTATCTACCTACCTACCTATCTCTATCTATCAATCTACCTACCTACCTATCTCTATCTATCTATCTACCTACCTACCTATCTCTATCTATCAATCTACCTACCTACCTATCTGTATCTATCTATCTACCTACCTACCTATCTGTATCTATCTATCAATCTACCTACCTATCTGTATTTATCTACCTACCTACTACCTATCTCTATCTATCTATCTACCTACCTACCTATCTCTATCTATCTACCTACCTACCTATCTCTATCTATCTATCTACCTACCTACCTATCTGTATCTATCTATCTACCTACCTACCTACCTATCTCTATCTATCTATCTATCTACCTACCTATCTCTATCAATCTACCTACCTACCTATCTCTATCTATCTACCTACCTACCTATCTCTATCTATCAATCTACCTACCTACCTATCTCTATCTATCTTTCTACCTACCTACATATCTCTATCTATCTACCTACCTACCTACCTATCTGTATCTATCAATCTACCTACCTACCTATCTCTATCTATCTATCTACCTACCTACCTATCTCTATCTATCTATCTACCTACGTACCTATCTGTATCTATCTATCTACCTACCTACCTATCCCTATCTATCTATCTACCTACCTACCTATCTCTATCTATCAATCTACCTACCTATCTGTATCTATCTACCTACCTACCTACCTACCTATCTCTATCTATTTATCTACCTACCTACCTCTCTATCTACCTACCTACCTACCTATCTCTATCAATCTACCTACCTACCTATCTCTATCTATCTACCTACCTACCTACCTATCTCTATCTATCAATCTACCTACCTACCTATCTGTATCTATCTATCTACCTACCTACCTATCTGTATCTATCTATCTACCTACCTACCTATCTATCTGTATCTATCTACCTACCTACCTACCTATCTCTATCTATCTATCTATCTATCTATCTATCTACCTACCTACCTACCTATCTCTATCTATCAATCTACCTACCTACCTATCTCTATCTATCTATCTACCTACCTACATATCTGTATCTATCTACCTACCTACCTACCTACCTATCTGTATCTATCTATCTACCTACCTACATATCTGTATCTATCTATCTACCTACCTACCTATCTCTATCTATCAATCTACCTACCTACCTATCTCTATCTATCTATCTACCTACCTACCTATCTGTATCTATCAATCTACCTACCTACATATCTCTATCTATCTATCTATCTACCTACCTACCTATCTCTATCTATCTATCTACCTATCTACCTATCTCTATCTATCTATCTACCTACCTACTTATCTGTATCTATCTATCTACCTACCTACCTATCTCTATCTATCTATCTACCTACCTACCTATCTGTATCTATCTATCTACCTATCTACCTATCTCTATCTATCAATCTACCTACCTACCTATCTCTATCTATCTACCTACCTACCTATCTCTATCTATCAATCTACCTACCTATCTGTATCTATCTACCTACCTACCTACCTATCTCTATCTATCTATCTACCTACCTACCTATCTCTATCTATCTATCTACCTACCTACCTATCTCTATCTATCTACCTACCTACCTACCTATCTGTATCTATCTATCTTCCTACCTACCTATCTCTATCTATCTATCTACCTACCTATCTATCTGTATCTATCTACCTACCTACCTACCTATCTCTATCTATCTATCTACCTACCTACCTACCTATCTCTATCTATCTATCTACCTACCTACATATCTGTATCTATCTACCTACCTACCTACCTACCTATCTGTATCTATCTATCTACCTACCTACATATCTGTATCTATCTATCTACCTACCTACCTATCTGTATCTATCAATCTACCTACCTACCTATCTCTATCAATCTACCTACCTACCTATCTCTATCTATCTATCTACCTACCTACATATCTGTATCTATCTACCTACCTACCTACCTACCTATCTGGATCTATCTATCTACCTACCTACATATCTGTATCTATCTATCTACCTACCTACCTATTTCTATCTATCAATCTACCTACCTACCTATCTCTATCTATCTATCTACCTACCTACCTATCTGTATCTATCAATCTACCTACCTACCTATCTCTATCTATCTATCTACCTACCTACCTATCTCTATCTATCTATCTACCTACCTACCTATCTGTATCTATCTATCTACCTACCTACCTATCTCTATCTATCTATCTACCTACCTACCTATCTCTATCTATCTATCTACCTACCTACCTATCTGTATCTATCTATCTACCTACCTACCTATCTGTATCTATCTATCTTCCTACCTACCTATCTCTATCTATCTATCTATCTATCTACCTACCTATCTATCTGTATCTATCTACCTACCTACCTACCTATCTCTATCTATCTATCTACCTACCTACCTACCTATCTCTATCTATCAATCTACCTACCTACCTATCTCTATCTATCTACCTACCTACATATCTGTATCTATCTACCTACCTACCTACCTACCTACCTATCTGTATCTATCTATCTACCTACCTACATATCTGTATCTATCTATCTACCTACCTACCTATCTCTATCTATCAATCTACCTACCTACCTATCTCTATCTATCTATCTACCTACCTACCTATCTGTATCTATCAATCTACCTACCTACCTATCTCTATCTATCTATCTACCTACCTACCTATCTCTATCTATCTATCTACCTATCTACCTATCTCTATCTATCTATCTACCTACCTACTTATCTGTATCTATCTACCTACCTACCTACCTATCTCTATCTATCTATCTACCTACCTACCTATCTCTATCTATCAATCTACCTACCTATCTGTATCTATCTACCTACCTACCTACCTATCTCTATCTATCTATCTACCTATCTACCTATCTCTATCTATCTATCTACCTACCTACCTATCTCTATCTCTCTATCTACCTACCTACCTATCTCTATCTATCTATCTACCTACCTACCTATCTGTATCTATCTATCTACCTACCTACCTATCTGTATCTATCTATCTTCCTACCTACCTATCTCTATCTATCTATCTACCTACCTACATATCTGTATCTATCTACCTACCTACCTACCTACCTATCTGTATCTATCTATCTACCTACCTACATATCTGTATCTATCTATCTACCTACCTACCTATCTCTATCTATCAATCTACCTACCTACCTATCTCTATCTATCAATCTACCTACCTACCTATCTCTATCTATCTATCTACCTACCTACCTATCTGTATCTATCAATCTACCTACCTACCTATCTCTATCTATCTATCTACCTACCTACCTATCTGTATCTATCAATCTACCTACCTACCTATCTCTATCTATCTATCTACCTACCTACCTATCTCTATCTATCTATCTACCTACCTACCTATCTGTATCTATCTATCTACCTATCTACCTATCTCTATCTATCAATCTACCTACCTACCTATCTCTATCTATTTACCTACCTATCTCTATCTATCTATCTACCTACCTACCTATCTGTATCTATCTATCTACCTACCTACCTATCTCTATCAATCTACCTACCTACATATCTCTATCTATCTACCTACCTACCTACCTATCTCTATCTATCAATCTACCTACCTACCTATCTGTATCTATCTACCTACCTACCTACCTATCTGTATCTATCTATCTACCTACCTACCTATCTCTATCTATCTATCTACCTACCTACCTATCTCTATCTATCAATCTACCTACCTACCTATCTCTATCTATCTATCTACCTACCTACCTATCTCTATCTATCAATCTACCTACCTACCTATCTGTATCTATCTATCTACCTACCTACCTATCTGTATCTATCTATCAATCTACCTACCTATCTGTATTTATCTACCTACCTACTACCTATCTCTATCTATCTATCTACCTACCTACCTATCTCTATCTATCTACCTACCTACCTATCTCTATCTATCTATCTACCTACCTACCTATCTGTATCTATCTATCTACCTACCTACCTACCTATCTCTATCTATCTATCTATCTACCTACCTATCTCTATCAATCTACCTACCTACCTATCTCTATCTATCTACCTACCTACCTATCTCTATCTATCAATCTACCTACCTACCTATCTCTATCTATCTTTCTACCTACCTACATATCTCTATCTATCTACCTACCTACCTACCTATCTGTATCTATCAATCTACCTACCTACCTATCTCTATCTATCTATCTACCTACCTACCTATCTCTATCTATCTATCTACCTACGTACCTATCTGTATCTATCTATCTACCTACCTACCTATCCCTATCTATCTATCTACCTACCTACCTATCTCTATCTATCAATCTACCTACCTATCTGTATCTATCTACCTACCTACCTACCTACCTATCTCTATCTATTTATCTACCTACCTACCTCTCTATCTACCTACCTACCTACCTATCTCTATCAATCTACCTACCTACCTATCTCTATCTATCTACCTACCTACCTACCTATCTCTATCTATCAATCTACCTACCTACCTATCTGTATCTATCTATCTACCTACCTACCTATCTGTATCTATCTATCTACCTACCTACCTATCTATCTGTATCTATCTACCTACCTACCTACCTATCTCTATCTATCTATCTATCTATCTATCTATCTACCTACCTACCTACCTATCTCTATCTATCAATCTACCTACCTACCTATCTCTATCTATCTATCTACCTACCTACATATCTGTATCTATCTACCTACCTACCTACCTACCTATCTGTATCTATCTATCTACCTACCTACATATCTGTATCTATCTATCTACCTACCTACCTATCTCTATCTATCAATCTACCTACCTACCTATCTCTATCTATCTATCTACCTACCTACCTATCTGTATCTATCAATCTACCTACCTACATATCTCTATCTATCTATCTATCTACCTACCTACCTATCTCTATCTATCTATCTACCTATCTACCTATCTCTATCTATCTATCTACCTACCTACTTATCTGTATCTATCTATCTACCTACCTACCTATCTCTATCTATCTATCTACCTACCTACCTATCTGTATCTATCTATCTACCTATCTACCTATCTCTATCTATCAATCTACCTACCTACCTATCTCTATCTATCTACCTACCTACCTATCTCTATCTATCAATCTACCTACCTATCTGTATCTATCTACCTACCTACCTACCTATCTCTATCTATCTATCTACCTACCTACCTATCTCTATCTATCTATCTACCTACCTACCTATCTCTATCTATCTACCTACCTACCTACCTATCTGTATCTATCTATCTTCCTACCTACCTATCTCTATCTATCTATCTACCTACCTATCTATCTGTATCTATCTACCTACCTACCTACCTATCTCTATCTATCTATCTACCTACCTACCTACCTATCTCTATCTATCTATCTACCTACCTACATATCTGTATCTATCTACCTACCTACCTACCTACCTATCTGTATCTATCTATCTACCTACCTACATATCTGTATCTATCTATCTACCTACCTACCTATCTGTATCTATCAATCTACCTACCTACCTATCTCTATCAATCTACCTACCTACCTATCTCTATCTATCTATCTACCTACCTACATATCTGTATCTATCTACCTACCTACCTACCTACCTATCTGGATCTATCTATCTACCTACCTACATATCTGTATCTATCTATCTACCTACCTACCTATTTCTATCTATCAATCTACCTACCTACCTATCTCTATCTATCTATCTACCTACCTACCTATCTGTATCTATCAATCTACCTACCTACCTATCTCTATCTATCTATCTACCTACCTACCTATCTCTATCTATCTATCTACCTACCTACCTATCTGTATCTATCTATCTACCTATCTACCTATCTCTATCTATCAATCTACCTACCTACCTATCTCTATCTATCTACCTACCTATCTCTATCTATCTATCTACCTACCTACCTATCTGTATCTATCTACCTACCTACCTATCTCTATCAATCTACCTACCTACCTATCTCTATCTATCTACCTACCTACCTACCTATCTCTATCTATCAATCTACCTACCTATCTGTATCTATCTACCTACCTACCTACCTACCTATCTCTATCTATTTATCTACCTACCTACCTCTCTATCTACCTACCTACCTACCTATCTCTATCAATCTACCTACCTACCTATCTCTATCTATCTACCTACCTACCTACCTATCTCTATCTATCAATCTACCTACCTACCTATCTGTATCTATCTATCTACCTACCTACCTATCTTTATCTATCTATCAATCTACCTACCTATCTGTATTTATCTACCTACCTACTACCTATCTCTATCTATCTATCTACCTACCTACCTATCTCTATCTATCTATCTACCTACCTACCTATCTGTATCTATCTATCTACCTACCTACCTATCTCTATCTATCTATCTATCTATCTACCTACCTACCTATCTCTATCAATCTACCTACCTACCTATCTCTATCTATCTGCCTACCTACCTATCTCTATCTATCAATCTACCTACCTACCTATCTCTATCTATCTTTCTACCTACCTACATATCTGTATCTATCTACCTACCTACCTACCTATCTGTATCTATCAATCTACCTACCTACCTATCTCTATCTATCTATCTACCTACCTACCTATCTCTATCTATCTATCTACCTACATACCTATCTGTATCTATCTATCTACCTACCTACCTATCCCTATCTATCTATCTACCTACCTACCTATCTCTATCTATCAATCTACCTACCTATCTGTATCTATCTACCTACCTACCTACCTATCTCTATCTATCTATCTACCTACCTACCTATCTCTATCTATCAATCTACCTACCTACCTATCTGTATCTATCAATCTACCTACCTACCTATCTCTATCTATCTATCTACCTACCTACCTATCTCTTTCTATCAATCTACCTACCTACCTATCTGTATCTATCAATCTACCTACCTACCTCTCTATCTACCTACCTACCTACCTATCTCTATCAATCTACCTACCTACCTATCTCTATCTATCTACCTACCTACCTACCTATCTCTATCTATCAATCTACCTACCTACCTATCTGTATCTATCTACCTACCTACCTACCTATCTGTATCTATCTATCTACCTACCTACCTATCTCTATCTATCTATCTACCTACCTACCTATCTCTATCTATCAATCTACCTACCTACCTATCTGTATCTATCTATCAATCTACCTACCTATCTGTATTTATCTACCTACCCACTACCTATCTCTATCTATCTATCTACCTACCTACCTATCTCTATCTATCTACCTACCTACCTATCTCTATCTATCTATCTACCTACCTACCTATCTGTATCTATCTATCTACCTACCTACCTATCTCTATCTATCTATCTATCTACCTACCTACCTATCTCTATCAATCTACCTACCTACCTATCTCTATCTATCTACCTACCTACCTATCTCTATCTATCAATCTACCTACCTACCTATCTCTATCTATCTTTCTACCTACCTACATATCTGTATCTATCTACCTACCTACCTACCTATCTGTATCTATCAACCTACCTACCTATCTCTATCTATCTATCTATCTATCTACCTACCTACCTATCTCTATCTATCTATCTACCTACGTACCTATCTGTATCTATCTATCTACCTACCTACCTATCCCTATCTATCTATCTACCTACCTACCTATCTCTATCTATCAATCTACCTACCTATCTGTATCTATCTAACTACCTACCTACCTATCTCTATCCATCTATCTACCTACCTACCTATCTCTATCTATCAATCTACCTACCTACCTATCTGTATCTATCAATCTACCTACCTACCTATCTCTATCTATCTATCTACCTACCTACCTATCTCTTTCTATCAATCTACCTACCTACCTATCTGTATCTATCAATCTACCTACCTACCTCTCTATCTACCTACCTACCTACCTATCTCTATCAATCTACCTACCTACCTATCTCTATCTATCTACCTACCTACCTACCTATCTCTATCTATCAATCTACCTACATACCTATCTGTATATATCTACCTACCTACCTACCTATCTGTATCTATCTATCTAGCTACCTACCTATCTCTATCTATCTAGCTACCTACCTACCTATCTCTATCTATCTACCTACCTACCTACCTATCTGTATCTATCAATCTACCTACATACCTATCTGTATCTATCTATCTACCTACCTACCTATCTCTATCAATCTACCTACCTACCTATCTGTATCTATCTATCAATCTACCTACCTATCTGTATTTATCTACCTACCCACTACCTATCTCTATCTATCTATCTACCTACCTACCTATCTCTATCTATCTACCTACCTACCTATCTCTATCTATCTATCTACCTACCTACCTATCTGTATCTATCTATCTACCTACCTACCTATCTCTATCTATCTATCTATCTACCTACCTAACTATCTCTATCAATCTACCTACCTACCTATCTCTATCTATCTACCTACCTACCTATCTCTATCTATCAATCTACCTACCTACCTATCTCTATCTATCTTTCTACCTACCTACATATCTGTATCTATCTACCTACCTACCTACCTATCTGTATCTATCAATCTACCTACCTACCTATCTCTATCTATCTATCTATCTATCTATCTACCTACCTATCTCTATCTATCTATCTACCTACGTACCTATCTGTATCTATCTATCTACCTACCTACCTATCCCTATCTATCTATCTACCTACCTACCTATCTCTATCTATCAATCTACCTACCTATCTGTATCTATCTACCTACCTACCTACCTATCTCTATCCATCTATCTACCTACCTACCTATCTCTATCTATCAATCTACCTACCTACCTATCTGTATCTATCAATCTACCTACCTACCTATCTCTATCTATCTATCTACCTACCTACCTATCTCTTTCTATCAATCTACCTACCTACCTATCTGTATCTATCAATCTACCTACCTACCTCTCTATCTACCTACCTACCTACCTATCTCTATCAATCTACCTACCTACCTATCTCTATCTATCTACCTACCTACCTACCTATCTCTATCTATCAATCTACCTACATACCTATCTGTATCTATCTACCTACCTACCTAAATATCTGTATCTATCTATCTAGCTACCTACCTATCTCTATCTATCTAGCTACCTACCTACCTATCTCTATCTATCTACCTACCTACCTACCTATCTCTATCTATCAATCTACCTACATACCTATCTGTATCTATCTATCTACCTACCTACCTATCTCTAACAATCTACCTACCTACCGATCTCTATCTATCTACCTACCTACCTACCTATCTCTATCTATCAATCTACCTACCTACCTATCTGTATCTATCTACCTACCTACCTACCTATCTGTATCTATCTATCTACCTACCTACCTATCTCTATCTATCTATCTACCTACCTACCTATCTCTATCTATCAATCTACCTACCTACCTATCTCTATCTATCTATCTACCTACCTACCTATCTCTATCTATCAATCTACCTACCTACCTATCTGTATCTATCTACCTACCTACCTATCTGTATCTATCTATCAATCTACCTACCTATCTGTATTTATCTACCTACCTACTACCTATCTCTATCTATCTATCTACCTACCTACCTATCTCTATCTATCTACCTACCTACCTATCTCTATCTATCTACCTACCTACCTATCTCTATCTATCTATCTACCTACCTACCTATCTGTATCTATCTATCTACCTACCTACCTATCTCTATCTATCTATCTACCTACCTACCTATCTCTATCAATCTACCTACCTACCTATCTCTATCTATCTACCTACCTACCTATCTCTATCTATCAATCTACCTACCTACCTATCTCTATCTATCTTTCTACCTACCTACATATCTGTATCTATCTACCTACCTACCTACCTATCTGTATCTATCAATCTACCTACCTACCTATCTCTATCTATCTATCTACCTACCTACCTTCCTATCTCTATCTATCTATCTACCTACGTACCTATCTGTATCTATCAATCTACCTACCTACCTATCTCTATCTATCTACCTACCTACCTATCTCTATCTATCAATCTACCTACCTACCTATCTCTATCTATCTTTCTACCTACCTACATATCTGTATCTATCTACCTACCTACCTACCTATCTGTATCTATCAATCTACCTACCTACCTATCTCTATCTATCTATCTATCTACCTACCTACCTATCTCTATCTATCTATCTACCTACCTACCTATCTGTATCTATCTACCTACCTACCTACCTATCTGTATCTATCTATCTACCTACCTACCTATCTCTATCTATCTATCTACCTACCTACCTATCTCTATCTATCAATCTACCTACCTACCTATCTCTATCTATCTATCTACCTACCTACCTATCTCTATCTATCAATCTACCTACCTACCTATCTGTATCTATCTACCTACCTACCTATCTGTATCTATCTATCAATCTACCTACCTATCTGTATTTATCTACCTACCTACTACCTATCTCTATCTATCTATCTACCTACCTACCTATCTCTATCTATCTACCTACCTACCTATCTCTATCTATCTATCTACCTACCTACCTATCTGTATCTATCTATCTACCTACCTACCTATCTCTATCTATCTATCTATCTATCTACCTACCTACCTATCTCTATCAATCTACCTACCTACCTATCTCTATCTATAAATCTACCTACCTATCTGTATCTATCTACCTACCTACCTACCTATCTCTATCTATCTATCTACCTACCTACCTATCTCTATCTATCAATCTACCTACCTACCTATCTGTATCTATCAATCTACCTACCTACCTATCTCTATCTATCTATCTACCTACCTACCTATCTCTTTCTATCAATCTACCTACCTACCTATCTGTATCTATCAATCTACCTACCTACCTCTCTATCTACCTACCTACCTACCTATCTCTATCAATCTACCTACCTACCTATCTCTATCTATCTACCTACCTACCTACCTATCTCTATCTATCAATCTACCTACATACCTATCTGTATCTATCTACCTACCTACCTACCTATCTGTATCTATCTATCTAGCTACCTACCTATCTCTATCTATCTAGCTACCTACCTACCTATCTCTATCTATCTACCTACCTACCTACCTATCTCTATCTATCAATCTACCTACATACCTATCTGTATCTATCTATCTACCTACCTACCTATCTCTATCAATCTACCTACCTACCTATCTGTATCTATCTATCAATCTACCTACCTATCTGTATTTATCTACCTACCCACTACCTATCTCTATCTATCTATCTACCTACCTACCTATCTCTATCTATCTACCTACCTACCTATCTCTATCTATCTATCTACCTACCTACCTATCTGTATCTATCTATCTACCTACCTACCTATCTCTATCTATCTATCTATCTACCTACCTACCTATCTCTATCAATCTACCTACCTACCTATCTCTATCTATCTACCTACCTACCAATCTCTATCTATCAATCTACCTACCTACCTATCTCTATCTATCTTTCTACCTACCTACATATCTGTATCTATCTACCTACCTACCTACCTATCTGTATCTATCAATCTACCTACCTACCTATCTCTATCTATCTATCTATCTATCTATCTACCTACCTACCTATCTCTATCTATCTATCTACCTACGTACCTATCTGTATCTATCTATCTACCTACCTACCTATCCCTATCTATCTATCTACCTACCTACCTATCTCTATCTATCAATCTACCTACCTATCTGTATCTATCTACCTACCTACCTATCTCTATCCATCTATCTACCTACCTACCTATCTCTATCTATCAATCTACCTACCTACCTATCTGTATCTATCAATCTACCTACCTACCTATCTCTATCTATCTATCTACCTACCTACCTATCTCTTTCTATCAATCTACCTACCTACCTATCTGTATCTATCAATCTACCTACCTACCTCTCTATCTACCTACCTACCTACCTATCTCTATCAATCTACCTACCTACCTATCTCTATCTATCTACCTACCTACCTACCTATCTCTATCTATCAATCTACCTACATACCTATCTGTATCTATCTACCTACCTACCTAAATATCTGTATCTATCTATCTAGCTACCTACCTATCTCTATCTATCTAGCTACCTACCTACCTATCTCTATCTATCTACCTACCTACCTACCTATCTCTATCTATCAATCTACCTACATACCTATCTGTATCTATCTATCTACCTACCTACCTATCCCTATCTATCTATCTACCTACCTACCTATCTCTATCTATCTATCTACCTACCTACCTATCTCTATCTATCTATCTATCTACCTACCTACCTATCTCTATCAATCTACCTACCTACCTATCTCTATCTATCTACCTACCTACCAATCTCTATCTATCAATCTACCTACCTACCTATCTCTATCTATCTACCTACCTACCTACCTATCTCTATCTATCAATCTACCTACCTACCTATCTGTATCTATCTACCTACCTACCTACCTATCTGTATCTATCTATCTACCTACCTACCTATCTCTATCTATCTATCTACCTACCTACCATTCTCTATCTATCAATCTACCTACCTACCTATCTCTATCTATCTATCTACCTACCTACCTATCTCTATCTATCAATCTACCTACCTACCTATCTGTATCTATCTACCTACCTACCTATCTGTATCTATCTATCAATCTACCTACCTATCTGAATTTATCTACCTACCTACTACCTTTCTCTATCTATCTATCTACCTACCTACCTATCTCTATCTATCTACCTACCTACCTATCTCTATCTATCTACCTACCTACCTATCTCTATCTATCTATCTACCTACCTACCTATCTGTATCTATCTATCTACCTACCTACCTATCTCTATCTATCTATCTATCTATCTATCTACCTACCTACCTATCTCTATCAATCTACCTACCTACCTATCTCTATCTATCTACCTACCTACCTATCTCTATCTATCAATCTACCTACCTACCTATCTCTATCTATCTTTCTACCTACCTACATATCTGTATCTATCTACCTACCTACCTACCTATCTGTATCTATCAATCTACCTACCTACCTATCTCTATCTATCTATCTATCTACCTACCTACCTATCTCTATCTATCTATCTACCTACCTACCTATCTGTATCTATCTACCTACCTACCTACCTATCTGTATCTATCTATCTACCTACCTACCTATCTCTATCTATCTATCTACCTACCTACCTATCTCTATCTATCAATCTACCTACCTACCTATCTCTATCTATCTATCTACCTACCTACCTATCTCTATCTATCAATCTACCTACCTACCTATCTGTATCTATCTACCTACCTACCTATCTGTATCTATCTATCAATCTACCTACCTATCTGTATTTATCTACCTACCTACTACCTATCTCTATCTATCTATCTACCTACCTACCTATCTCTATCTATCTACCTACCTACCTATCTCTATCTATCTACCTACCTACCTATCTCTATCTATCTATCTACCTACCTACCTATCTGTATCTATCTATCTACCTACCTACCTATCTCTATCTATCTATCTATCTATCTACCTACCTACCTATCTCTATCAATCTACCTACCTACCTATCTCTATCTATCAATCTACCTACCTATCTGTATCTATCTACCTACCTACCTACCTATCTCTATCTATCTATCTACCTACCTACCATTCTCTATCTATCAATCTACCTACCTACCTATCTGTATCTATCTATCTTCCTACCTACCTATCTCTATCTATCTATCTACCTACCTACATATCTGTATCTATCTACCTACCTACCTACCTACCTATCTGTATCTATCTATCTACCTACCTACATATCTGTATCTATCTATCTACCTACCTACCTATCTCTATCTATCAATCTACCTACCTACCTATCTCTATCTATCAATCTACCTACCTACCTATCTCTATCTATCTACCTACCTACCTATCTGTATCTATCAATCTACCTACCTACCTATCTCTATCTATCTATCTACCTACCTACCTATCTGTATCTATCAATCTACCTACCTACCTATCTCTATCTATCTATCTACCTACCTACCTATCTCTATCTATCTATCTACCTACCTACCTATCTGTATCTATCTATCTACCTATCTACCTATCTATATCTATCAATCTACCTACCTACCTATCTCTATCTATTTACCTACCTATCTCTATCTATCTATCTACCTACCTACCTATCTGTATCTATCTATCTACCTACCTACCTATCTCTATCAATCTACCTACCTACATATCTCTATCTATCTACCTACCTACCTACCTATCTCTATCTATCAATCTACCTACCTACCTATCTGTATCTATCTACCTACCTACCTACCTATCTGTATCTATCTATCTACCTACCTACCTATCTCTATCTATCTATCTACCTACCTACCTATCTCTATCTATCAATCTACCTACCTACCTATCTCTATCTACCTATCTACCTACCTACCTATCTCTATCTATCAATCTACCTACCTACCTATCTGTATCTATCTATCTACCTACCTACCTATCTCTATCTATCTACCTACCTACCTATCTCTATCTATCTATCTACCTACCTACCTATCTGTATCTATCTATCTACCTACCTACCTATCTCTATCTATCTATGTATCTACCTACCTATCTCTATCAATCTACCTACCTACCTATCTCTATCTATCTACCTACCTACCTATCTCTATCTATCAATCTACCTACCTACCTATCTCTATCTATCTTTCTACCTACCTACATATCTCTATCTATCTACCTACCTACCTACCTATCTGTATCTATCAATCTACCTACCTACCTATCTCTATCTATCTATCTACCTACCTACCTATCTCTATCTATCTATCTACCTACGTACCTATCTGTATCTATCTATCTACCTACCTACCTATCCCTATCTATCTATCTATCTACCTACCTACCTATCTCTATCTATCAATCTACCTACCTATCTGTATCTATCTACCTACCTACCTACCTATCTCTATCTATTTATCTACCTACCTACCTCTCTATCTACCTACCTACCTACCTATCTCTATCAATCTACCTACCTACCTATCTCTATCTATCTACCTACCTACCTACCTATCTCTATCTATCAATCTACCTACCTACCTATCTGTATCTATCTATCTACCTACCTACCTATCTGTATCTATCTATCTAGCTACCTACCTATCTCTATCTATTTATCTACCTACCTACCTATCTCTATCTATCTATCTACCTACCTACCTATCTCTATCTATCTATCTACCTACCTACCTATCTCTATCTATCTATCTACCTACCTACCTATCTCTATCTATCGATCTACCTACCTACCTACCTCTATCTATCAATCTACCTACCTACCTATCTGTATCTATCTACCTACCTACCTACCTATCTGTATCTATCAATCTACCTACCTACCTATCTGTATCTATATATCTACCTACCTACCTATCTGTATCTATCAATCTACCTACCTACCTGTCTCTATCTATCTATCTACCTACCTACCTATCTCTATCTATCAATCTACCTACCTACCTATCTGTATCTATCTATCTACCTACCTACCTATCTCTATCTATCTACCTACCTACCTATCTCTATCTATCTATCTACCTACCTACCTATCTGTATCTATCTATCTACCTACCTACCTATCTCTATCTATCTATCTATCTACCTACCTATCTCTATCAATCTACCTACCTACCTATCTCTATCTATCTACCTACCTACCTATCTCTATCTATCAATCTACCTACCTACCTATCTCTATCTGTCTTTCTACCTACCTACATATCTCTATCTATCTACCTACCTACCTACCTATCTGTATCTATCAATCTACCTACCTACCTATCTCTATCTATCTATCTACCTACCTACCTATCCCTATCTATCTATCTACCTACCTACCTATCTCTATCTATCAATCTACCTACCTATCTGTATCTATCTACCTACCTACCTACCTACCTATCTCTATCTATTTATCTACCTACCTACCTCTCTATCTACCTACCTACCTACCTATCTCTATCAATCTACCTACCTACCTATCTCTATCTATCTACCTACCTACCTACCTATCTCTATCTATCAATCTACCTACCTACCTATCTGTATCTATCTATCTACCTACCTACCTATCTGTATCTATCTATCTAGCTACCTACCTATCTCTATCTATTTATCTACCTACCTACCTATCTCTATCTATCTATCTACCTACCTACCTATCTCTATCTATCTATCTACCTACCTACCTATCTCTATCTATCTATCTATCTACCTACCTACCTATCTCTATCTATCGATCTACCTACCTACCTATCTCTATCTATCAATCTACCTACTTACCTATCTGTATCTATCTATCTACCTACCTACCTATCTGTATCTATCAATCTACCTACCTATCTCTATCTATCTATCTATCTACCTACCCACCTATCTGTATTTATCTACCTACCTACCTATCTGTATCTATCTATCTACCTACCTACCTATCTGTATCTATCTATCTTCCTACCTAGCTATCTCTATCTATCTATCTATCTACCTACCTATCTATCTGTATCTATTTACCTACCTACCTACCTATCTCTATCTATCTATCTATCTATCTACCTACCTACCTACCTATCTCTATCTATCAATCTACCTACCTACCTATCTCTATCTATCTATCTACCTACCTACATATCTGTATCTATCTACCTACCTACCTACCTACCTATCTGTATCTATCTATCTACCTACCTACATATCTGTATCTATCTATCTACCTACCTACCTATCTCTATCTATCAATCTACCTACCTACCTATCTCTATCTATCTATCTACCTACCTACCTATCTGTATCTATCAATCTACCTACCTACATATCTCTATCTATCTATCTATCTACCTACCTACCTATCTCTATCTATCTATCTACCTACCTACTTATCTGTATCTATCTATCTACCTACCTACCTATCTCTATCTATCTATCTACCTACCTACCTATCTGTATCTATCTATCTACCTATCTACCTATCTCTATCTATCAATCTACCTACCTACCTATCTCTATCTATCTACCTACCTACCTATCTCTATCTATCAATCTACCTACCTATCTGTATCTATCTACCTACCTACCTATCTCTATCTATCTATCTACCTACCTACCTATCTCTATCTATCTATCTACCTACCTACCTATCTCTATCTATCTATCTACCTACCTACCTATCTGTATCTATCTATCTTCCTACCTACCTATCTCTATCTATCTATCTACCTACCTATCTATCTGTATCTATCTACCTACCTACCTACCTATCTCTATCTATCTATCTACCTACCTACCTACCTATCTCTATCTATCAATCTACCTACCTACCTATCTCTATCTATCTATCTACCTACCTACATATCTGTATCTATCTACCTACCTACCTACCTACCTATCTGTATCTATCTATCTACCTACCTACATATCTGTATCTATCTATCTACCTACCTACCTATTTCTATCTATCAATCTACCTACCTACCTATCTCTATCTATCTAATTACCTACCTACCTATCTGTATCTATCAATCTACCTACCTACCTATCTCTATCTATCTATCTACCTACCTACCTATCTCTATCTATCTATCTACCTACCTACCTATCTGTATCTATCAATCTACCTACCTACCTATCTCTATCTATCTATCTACCTACCTACCTATCTCTATCTATCTATCTACCTACCTACCTATCTGTATCTATCTATCTACCTATCTACCTATCTCTATCTATCAATCTACCTACCTACCTATCTCTATCTATCTACCTACCTATCTCTATCTATCTATCTACCTACCTACCTATCTGTATCTATCTATCTACCTACCTACCTATCTCTATCAATCTACCTACCTACCTATCTCTATCTATCTACCTACCTACCTACCTATCTCTATCTATCAATCTACCTACCTACCTATCTGTATCTATCTACCTACCTACCTACCTATCTGTATCTATCTATCTACCTACCTACCTATCTCTATCTATCTATCTACCTACCTACCTATCTCTATCTATCAATCTACCTACCTACCTACCTCTATCTATCTATCTACCTACCTACCTATCTCTATCTATCAATCTACCTACCTACCTATCTGTATCTATCTATCTACCTACCTACCTATCTTTATCTATCTATCAATCTACCTACCTATCTATATTTATCTACCTACCTACTACCTATCTCTATCTATCTATCTACCTACCTACCTATCTCTATCTATCTATCTACCTACCTACCTATCTGTATCTATCAATCTACCTACCTACCTATCTCTATCTATCTATCTACCTACCTACCTATCTCTATCTATCTACCTACCTACCTATCTGTATCTATCTATCTACCTATCTACCTATCTCTATCTATCAATCTACCTACCTACCTATCTCTATCTATCTACCTACCTATCTCTATCTATCTATCTACCTACCTACCTATCTGTATCTATCTATCTACCTACCTACCTATCTCTATCAATCTACCTACCTACCTATCTCTATCTATCTACCTACCTACCTACCTATCTCTATCTATCAATCTACCTACCTACCTATCTGTATCTATCTACCTACCTACCTACCTATCTGTATCTATCTATCTACCTACCTACCTATCTCTATCTATCTATCTACCTACCTACCTATCTCTATCTATCTATCTACCTACCTACCTATCTCTATCTATCTATCTATCTATCTACCTACCTACCTATCTCTATCTATCGATCTACCTACCTACCTATCTCTATCTATCAATCTACCTACTTACCTATCTGTATCTATCTATCCACCTACCTACCTATCTGTATCTATCAATCTACCTACCTATCTCTATCTATCTATCTATCTACCTACCCACCTATCTGTATTTATCTACCTACCTACCTATCTGTATCTATCTATCTACCTACCTACCTATCTGTATCTATCTATCTTCCTACCTAGCTATCTCTATCTATCTATCTATCTACCTACCTATCTATCTGTATCTATCTACCTACCTACCTACCTATCTCTATCTATCTATCTATCTACCTACCTACCTACCTATCTCTATCTATCAATCTACCTACCTACCTATCTCTATCTATCTATCTACCTACCTACATATCTGTATCTATCTATCTACCTACCTACCTACCTATCTGTATCTATCTATCTACCTACCTACATATCTGTATCTATCTATCTACCTACCTACCTATCTCTATCTATCAATCTACCTACCTACCTATTTCTATCTATCTATCTACCTACCTACCTATCTGTATCTATCAATCTACCTACCTACATATCTCTATCTATCTATCTATCTACCTACCTACCTATCTCTATCTATCTATCTATCTACCTATCTACCTATCTCTATCTATCTATCTACCTACCTACTTATCTGTATCTATCTATCTACCTACCTACCTATCTCTATCTATCTATCTACCTACCTACCTATCTGTATCTATCTATCTACCTATCTACCTATCTCTATCTATCAATCTGCCTACCTACCTATCTCTATCTATCTACCTACCTACCTATCTCTATCTATCTATCTACCTACCTATCTATCTGTATCTATCTACCTACCTACCTACCTATCTCTATCTATCTATCTACCTACCTACCTATCTCTATCTATCTATCTACCTACCTACCTATCTCTATCTATCTATCTACCTACCTACCTATCTCTATCTATCTATCTACCTACCTACCTATCTCTATCTATCTATCTACCTACCTACCTATCTGTATCTATCTATCTTCCTACCTACCTATCTCTATCTATCTACCTACCTATCTATCTGTATCTATCTACCTACCTACCTACCTATCTCTATCTATCTATCTACCTACCTACCTATCTCTATCTATCAATCTACCTACCTACCTATCTCTATCTATCTATCTACCTACCTACATATCTGTATCTATCTATCTACCTACCTACCTATTTCTATCTATCAATCTACCTACCTACCTATCTCTATCTATCTATCTACCTACCTACCTATCTGTATCTATCAATCTACCTACCTACCTATCTCTATCTATCTATCTACCTACCTACCTACCTATCTGTATCTATCTATCTACCTACCTACATATCTGTATCTATCTATCTACCTACCTACCTATCTCTATCTATCAATCTACCTACCTACCTATTTCTATCTATCTATCTACCTACCTACCTATCTGTATCTATCAATCTACCTACCTACATATCTCTATCTATCTATCTATCTACCTACCTACCTATCTCTATCTATCTATCTATCTACCTATCTACCTATCTCTATCTATCTATCTACCTACCTACTTATCTGTATCTATCTATCTACCTACCTACCTATCTCTATCTATCTATCTACCTACCTACCTATCTGTATCTATCTATCTACCTATCTACCTATCTCTATCTATCAATCTGCCTACCTACCTATCTCTATCTATCTACCTACCTACCTATCTCTATCTATCAATCTACCTACCTATCTGTATCTATCTACCTACCTACCTACCTATCTCTATCTATCAATCTACCTACCTACCTATCTCTATCTATCTATCTACCTACCTACCTATCTCTATCTATCTATCTACCTACCTACCTATCTCTATCTATCTATCTACCTACCTACCTATCTCTATCTATCTATCTACCTACCTACCTATCTGTATCTATCTATCTTCCTACCTACCTATCTCTATCTATCTATCTACCTACCTATCTATCTGTATCTATCTACCTACCTACCTACCTATCTCTATCTATCTATCTACCTACCTACCTACCTATCTCTATCTATCAATCTACCTACCTACCTATCTCTATCTATCTATCTACCTACCTACATATCTGTATCTATCTATCTACCTACCTACCTATTTCTATCTATCAATCTACCTACCTACCTATCTCTATCTATCTATCTACCTACCTACCTATCTGTATCTATCAATCTACCTACCTACCTATCTCTATCTATCTATCTACCTACCTACCTATCTCTATCTATCTATCTACCTACCTACCTATCTGTATCTATCAATCTACCTACCTACCTATCTCTATCTATCTATCTACCTACCTACCTATCTCTATCTATCTATCTACCTACCTACCTATCTGTATCTATCTATCTACCTATCTACCTATCTCTATCTATCAATCTACCTACCTACCTATCTCTATCTATCTACCTACCTATCTCTATCTATCTATCTACCTACCTACCTATCTGTATCTATCTATCTACCTACCTACCTATCTCTAGCAATCTACCTACCTACCTATCTCTATCTATCTACCTACCTACGTACCTATCTCTATCTATCAATCTACCTACCTACCTATCTGTATCTATCTACCTACCTACCTACCTATCTGTATCTATCTATCTACCTACCTACCTATCTCTATCTATCTATCTACCTACCTACCTATCTCTATCTATCAATCTACCTACCTACCTATCTCTATCTATCTATCTACCTACCTACCTATCTCTATCTATCAATCTACCTACCTACCTATCTGTATCTATCTATCTACCTACCTACCTATCTTTATCTATCTATCAATCTACCTACCTATCTGTATTTATCTACCTACCTACTACCTATCTCTATCTATCTATCTACCTACCTACCTATCTCTATCTATCTATCTACCTACCTACCTATCTGTATCTATCTATCTACCTACCTACCTATCTCTATCTATCTATCTATCTACCTACCTACCTATCTCTATCAATCTACCTACCTACCTATCTCTATCTATCTGCCTACCTACCTATCTCTATCTATCAATCTACCTACCTACCTATCTCTATCTATCTTTCTACCTACCTACATATCTGTATCTATCTACCTACCTACCTACCTATCTGTATCTATCAATCTACCTACCTACCTATCTCTATCTATCTATCTACCTACCTACCTATCTCTATCTATCTATCTACCTACATACCTATCTGTATCTATCTATCTACCTACCTACCTATCCCTATATATCTATCTACCTACCTACCTATCTCTATCTATCAATCTACCTACCTATCTGTATCTATCTACCTACCTACCTACCTATCTCTATCTATCTATCTACCTACCTACCTATCTCTATCTATCAATCTACCTACCTACCTATCTGTATCTATCAATCTACCTACCTACCTCTCTATCTACCTACCTACCTACCTATCTCTATCAATCTACCTACCTACCTATCTCTATCTATCTACCTACCTACCTACCTATCTCTATCTATCAATCTACCTACCTACCTATCTGTATCTATCTACCTACCTACCTACCTATCTGTATCTATCTATCTACCTACCTACCTATCTCTATCTATCTATCTACCTACCTACCTATCTCTATCTATCAATCTACCTACCTACCTATCTCTATCTATCTATCTACCTACCTACCTATCTCTATCTATCAATCTACCTACCTACCTATCTGTATCTATCTATCTACCTACCTACCTATCTGAATCTATCTATCAATCTACCTACCTATCTGTATTTATCTACCTACCCACTACCTATCTCTATCTATCTATCTACCTACCTACCTATCTCTATCTATCTACCTACCTACCTATCTCTATCTATCTATCTACCTACCTACCTATCTGTATCTATCTATCTACCTACCTACCTATCTCTATCTATCTATCTATCTATCTACCTACCTACCTATCTCTATCAATCTACCTACCTACCTATCTCTATCTATCTACCTACCTACCTATCTCTATCTATCAATCTACCTACCTACCTATCTCTATCTATCTTTCTACCTACCTACATATCTGTATCTATCTACCTACCTACCTACCTATCTGTATCTATCAATCTACCTACCTACCTATCTCTATCTATCTATCTATCTATCTATCTATCTATCTACCTACCTACCTATCTCTATCTATCTATCTACCTACGTACCTATCTGTATCTATCTATCTACCTACCTACCTATCCCTATCTATCTATCTACCTACCTACCTATCTCTATCTATCAATCTACCTACCTATCTGTATCTATCTACCTACCTACCTACCTATCTCTATCCATCTATCTACCTACCTACCTATCTCTATCTATCAATCTACCTACCTACCTATCTGTATCTATCAATCTACCTACCTACCTATCTCTATCTATCTATCTACCTACCTACCTATCTCTTTCTATCAATCTACCTACCTACCTATCTGTATCTATCAATCTACCTACCTACCTCTCTATCTACCTACCTACCTACCTATCTCTATCAATCTACCTACCTACCTATCTCTATCTATCTACCTACCTACCTACCTATCTCTATCTATCAATCTACCTACATACCTATCTGTATCTATCTACCTACCTACCTACCTATCTGTATCTATCTATCTAGCTACCTACCTATCTCTATCTATCTAGCTACCTACCTACCTATCTCTATCTATCTACCTACCTACCTACCTATCTCTATCTATCAATCTACCTACATACCTATCTGTATCTATCTATCTACCTACCTACCTATCTCTATCAATCTACCTACCTACCTATCTCTATCTATCTACCTACCTACCTATCTCTATCTATCAATCTACCTACCTACCTATCTGTATCTATCTACCTACCTACCTACCTATCTGTATCTATCTATCTACCTACCTACCTATCTCTATCTATCTATCTACCTACCTACCTATCTCTATCTATCAATCTACCTACCTACCTATCTCTATCTATCTATCTACCTACCTACCTACCTATCTCTATCTATCAATCTACCTACCTACCTATCTGTATCTATCTATCTACCTACCTACCTATCTGTATCTATCTATCAATCTACCTACCTATCTGTATTTATCTACCTACCTACTACCTATCTCTATCTATCTATCTACCTACCTACCTATCTCTATCTATCTACCTACCTACCTATCTCTATCTATCTACCTACCTACCTATCTCTATCTATCTATCTACCTACCTACCTATCTGTATCTATCTATCTACCTACCTACCTATCTCTATCTATCTATCTATCTATCTATCTACCTACCTACCTAACTCTATCAATCTACCTACCTACCTATCTCTATCTATCTACCTACCTACCTATCTCTATCTATCAATCTACCTACCTACCTATCTCTATCTATCTTTCTACCTACCTACATATCTGTATCTATCTACCTACCTACCTACCTATCTGTATCTATCAATCTACCTACCTACCTATCTCTATCTATCTATCTATCTACCTATCTACCTACCTACCTATCTCTATCTATCTATCTACCTACGTACCTATCTGTATCTATCTATCTACCTACCTACCTATCCCTATCTATCTATCTACCTACCTACCTATCTCTATCTATCAATCTACCTACCTATCTGTATCTATCTACCTACCTACCTACCTATCTCTATCTATCTATCTACCTACCTACCTATCTCTATCTATCAATCTACCTACCTACCTATCTCTATCTATCTATCTACCTACCTACCTATCTGTATCTATCTATCTACCTACCTACCTATCTCTAGCAATCTACCTACCTACCTATCTCTATCTATCTACCTACCTACGTACCTATCTCTATCTATCAATCTACCTACCTACCTATCTGTATCTATCTACCTACCTACCTACCTATCTGTATCTATCTATCTACCTACCTACCTATCTCTATCTATCTATCTACCTACCTACCTATCTCTATCTATCAATCTACCTACCTACCTATCTCTATCTATCTATCTACCTACCTACCTATCTCTATCTATCAATCTACCTACCTACCTATCTGTATCTATCTATCTACCTACCTACCTATCTTTATCTATCTATCAATCTACCTACCTATCTGTATTTATCTACCTACCTACTACCTATCTCTATCTATCTATCTACCTACCTACCTATCTCTATCTATCTATCTACCTACCTACCTATCTGTATCTATCTATCTACCTACCTACCTATCTCTATCTATCTATCTATCTACCTACCTACCTATCTCTATCAATCTACCTACCTACCTATCTCTATCTATCTGCCTACCTACCTATCTCTATCTATCAATCTACCTACCTACCTATCTCTATCTATCTTTCTACCTACCTACATATCTGTATCTATCTACCTACCTACCTACCTATCTGTATCTATCAATCTACCTACCTACCTATCTCTATCTATCTATCTACCTACCTACCTATCTCTATCTATCTATCTACCTACATACCTATCTGTATCTATCTATCTACCTACCTACCTATCCCTATATATCTATCTACCTACCTACCTATCTCTATCTATCAATCTACCTACCTATCTGTATCTATCTACCTACCTACCTACCTATCTCTATCTATCTATCTACCTACCTACCTATCTCTATCTATCAATCTACCTACCTACCTATCTGTATCTATCAATCTACCTACCTACCTCTCTATCTACCTACCTACCTACCTATCTCTATCAATCTACCTACCTACCTATCTCTATCTATCTACCTACCTACCTACCTATCTCTATCTATCAATCTACCTACCTACCTATCTGTATCTATCTACCTACCTACCTACCTATCTGTATCTATCTATCTACCTACCTACCTATCTCTATCTATCTATCTACCTACCTACCTATCTCTATCTATCAATCTACCTACCTACCTATCTCTATCTATCTATCTACCTACCTACCTATCTCTATCTATCAATCTACCTACCTACCTATCTGTATCTATCTATCTACCTACCTACCTATCTGAATCTATCTATCAATCTACCTACCTATCTGTATTTATCTACCTACCCACTACCTATCTCTATCTATCTATCTACCTACCTACCTATCTCTATCTATCTACCTACCTACCTATCTCTATCTATCTATCTACCTACCTACCTATCTGTATCTATCTATCTACCTACCTACCTATCTCTATCTATCTATCTATCTATCTACCTACCTACCTATCTCTATCAATCTACCTACCTACCTATCTCTATCTATCTACCTACCTACCTATCTCTATCTATCAATCTACCTACCTACCTATCTCTATCTATCTTTCTACCTACCTACATATCTGTATCTATCTACCTACCTACCTACCTATCTGTATCTATCAATCTACCTACCTACCTATCTCTATCTATCTATCTATCTATCTATCTATCTATCTACCTACCTACCTATCTCTATCTATCTATCTACCTACGTACCTATCTGTATCTATCTATCTACCTACCTACCTATCCCTATCTATCTATCTACCTACCTACCTATCTCTATCTATCAATCTACCTACCTATCTGTATCTATCTACCTACCTACCTACCTATCTCTATCCATCTATCTACCTACCTACCTATCTCTATCTATCAATCTACCTACCTACCTATCTGTATCTATCAATCTACCTACCTACCTATCTCTATCTATCTATCTACCTACCTACCTATCTCTTTCTATCAATCTACCTACCTACCTATCTGTATCTATCAATCTACCTACCTACCTCTCTATCTACCTACCTACCTACCTATCTCTATCAATCTACCTACCTACCTATCTCTATCTATCTACCTACCTACCTACCTATCTCTATCTATCAATCTACCTACATACCTATCTGTATCTATCTACCTACCTACCTACCTATCTGTATCTATCTATCTAGCTACCTACCTATCTCTATCTATCTAGCTACCTACCTACCTATCTCTATCTATCTACCTACCTACCTACCTATCTCTATCTATCAATCTACCTACATACCTATCTGTATCTATCTATCTACCTACCTACCTATCTCTATCAATCTACCTACCTACCTATCTCTATCTATCTACCTACCTACCTATCTCTATCTATCAATCTACCTACCTACCTATCTGTATCTATCTACCTACCTACCTACCTATCTGTATCTATCTATCTACCTACCTACCTATCTCTATCTATCTATCTACCTACCTACCTATCTCTATCTATCAATCTACCTACCTACCTATCTCTATCTATCTATCTACCTACCTACCTACCTATCTCTATCTATCAATCTACCTACCTACCTATCTGTATCTATCTATCTACCTACCTACCTATCTGTATCTATCTATCAATCTACCTACCTATCTGTATTTATCTACCTACCTACTACCTATCTCTATCTATCTATCTACCTACCTACCTATCTCTATCTATCTACCTACCTACCTATCTCTATCTATCTACCTACCTACCTATCTCTATCTATCTATCTACCTACCTACCTATCTGTATCTATCTATCTACCTACCTACCTATCTCTATCTATCTATCTATCTATCTATCTACCTACCTACCTAACTCTATCAATCTACCTACCTACCTATCTCTATCTATCTACCTACCTACCTATCTCTATCTATCAATCTACCTACCTACCTATCTCTATCTATCTTTCTACCTACCTACATATCTGTATCTATCTACCTACCTACCTACCTATCTGTATCTATCAATCTACCTACCTACCTATCTCTATCTATCTATCTATCTACCTATCTACCTACCTACCTATCTCTATCTATCTATCTACCTACGTACCTATCTGTATCTATCTATCTACCTACCTACCTATCCCTATCTATCTATCTACCTACCTACCTATCTCTATCTATCAATCTACCTACCTATCTGTATCTATCTACCTACCTACCTACCTATCTCTATCTATCTATCTACCTACCTACCTATCTCTATCTATCAATCTACCTACCTACCTATCTGTATCTATCAATCTACCTACCTACCTATCTCTATTTATCTATCTACCTACCTACCTATCTCTTTCTATCAATCTACCTACCTACCTATCTGTATCTATCAATCTACCTACCTACCTCTCTATCTACCTACCTACCTACCTATCTCTATCAATCTACCTACCTACCTATCTCTATCTATCTACCTACCTACCTACCTATCTCTATCTATCAATCTACCTACATACCTATCTGTATCTATCTATCTACCTACCTACCTATCTGTATCTATCTATCTAGCTACCTACCTATCTCTATCTATCTAGCTACCTACCTACCTATCTCTATCTATCTACCTACCTACCTACCTATCTCTATCTATCAATCTACCTACATACCTATCTGTATCTATCTATCTACCTACCTACCTATCTCTATCAATCTACCTACCTACCTATCTCTATCAATCTACCTACCTACCTACCTATCTCTATCTATCAATCTACCTACCTATCTGTATCTATCTACCTACCTACCTACCTATCTCTATCTATCTATCTACCTACCTACCTATCTCTATCTATCTACCTACCTACCTATCTCTATCTATCTATCTACCTACCTACCTATCTGTATCTATCTATCTACCTACCTACCTATCTCTATCTATCTATCTATCTACCTACCTACCTATCTCTATCAATCTACCTACCTACCTATCTCTATCTATCTACCTACCTACCTATCTCTATCTATCAATCTACCTACCTACCTATCTCTTTCTATCAATCTACCTACCTACATATCTGTATCTATCTACCTACCTACCTACCTATCTGTATCTATCAATCTACCTACCTACCTATCTCTATCTATCTATCTACCTACCTACCTATCTCTATCTATCTATCTACCTACGTACCTATCTGTATCTATCTATCTACCTACCTACCTATCCCTATCTATCTATCTACGTACCTACCTATCTCTATCTATCAATCTACCTACCTATCTGTATCTATCTACCTACCTACCTACCTATCTCTATCTATCTATCTACCTACCTACCTATCTCTATCTATCAATCTACCTACCTACCTATCTGTATCTATCAATCTACCTACCTACCTATCTCTATCTATCTATCTACCTACCTACCTATCTCTTTCTATCAATCTACCTACCTACCTATCTGTATCTATCAATCTACCTACCTACCTGTAAGGACCCACCCCACTTTGCATCTTAAGAAGACAGAACTCTTGGAATAATTCTTCCAACAGGAATCCTTTATTAAGAGAAAATGGTTGCAGGCATGCTAGACAGGACTTGGGGTCCAAGCTCTCCCATTCAAGGTTTTAAGGGGTTCCCCAGTAGTCCCACCCAATCAACCCCCCTTCCAGTGATAGTTTCAAGTATCACAATTCCACCCCGTTTCTTCTTTCTTCCGTCTGGATGGAGACTTCAGATAACTACATGAAAGGCAAATACTCTTCTTTGTTAATGCTAATGTTCTCTGGTGCTAACGCTTTGAGGTTACAATAGGTTACAATAAACACACATTCAGCATTCAGCTCTTTGAAGTCTATTGAAGGAAGTGAGGGCCATAAAGCCCCTTTGTTCTCCCCCTTCTCTCCCTCTTATGGCAGAATCCAAAGAAGGCAGAATTGGGAGTTTCTATATTTGATAATTAAAGATGAAATATGATTGGATTCTGACATCCGGCCCCTCTTAACAATAAGAGAGATCCACCTGAAAGAAAACACAAGTAAAAAATTTAGTTAGGCTTGTTAGGATACTCTGTGTGAAACTTCTTCAATAGCTTCGGGGCTCTGACGTGACGTTTATGGACCCACTCATTTTGTGAGGCAGGGAGGTGTTTCCAGGCAACTAGGTACTGAGTTGTTCCATGATATCTCCTAGAGTCAAGGATCTCTTTTATTTCGAAGTGTTGTTCCCCCTCCACCATGATTGGAGGTGGTGGGGGGGGGGATTTTTGGCCGTAGAGGTGACTGATGCTCTCTTTTCAGCAAGCTGCAATGAAAAATTGGGTGTATTTGCCTGAGGTTTTTGGGTAATTCTAATTCTACTGTTACTGGATTTATGATCCTTTTAATTGGAAAAGGTCCTATATATTTTGGTCCAAGTTTTTTACAGGGCTGTAGGGACTTTAGGTATTTTGTAGATAAGTACACCATTTCTCCTATAATGAATGGTGTAGGCTCAACCCTTTTTTTATCGGCTTGTGCTTTGTATGCCCGCCTAGCTTCATCTAGTGATTTTCTGACTATTGGCCAGGTGTTTTGTAGGTTTTCCATCCATTCTTTCAGTGAAGGGATCGTTGGTTCTTTTGGGGTTAACTCTGGCATAGGGTTGAAACTTTGGCCGTTGGCTATTTGAAAAGGAGTGTAGCCTGTGCTGGAGTGGACTGCATTATTGTAGGCAACTTCTGCAAAAGGAAGTAAGTCCGTCCAATCACTCTGTTGGAAATTTAAAAAACATCTCAAATATTGCTCAAGTACCGACTGGCACCGTTCCGCTTGACCATCTCCTTGAGGGTGGTGGCTAGATGTCAATCCCTGAGTGGTCCCCAAGAGGGATAAAAATTCCTTCCAAAATGCAGACGTAAATTGCACTCCCCTATCAGAGATGATGCGTTGGGGTGCCCCGTGCAATCTGTAAATGTGCTGGATGAAAAGTTTTGCTAAGGCCTTTGCAGTGGGAATTTTTTGGCAAGGGATAAAGTGCACCTGTTTGGAAAATAGGTCCGTGACTGTCCAGATAACAGTATTCCCATTGCTTTCAGGCAATTCCACTATAAAATCCATGGCTATTTCCCTCCAGGGGGCTGAGGGACTTGCCACTGGTTGTAACAGCCCTGGCGATTTCCCTTGCAACCTCTTTGCTGATGCACAGGTTGGGCAGCTGGCAACATAACTTTCTATGTCCTTTTTTATTGATGGCCACCAAAATTGCCGTTTAATTAAGTGTAAAGTTTTTACAAATCCAAAATGCCCTGCTGATTTTGTGTCATGGCAAAGTTGCATGAAAGTTAGTCTTTGAGTTGTTGGTATATATAACTTTTCCCCTACCCAAGGCAATCCGTCTCTCATTGTGCACACATGTTTGTTTTTCTGGAACCAATCATCTGTTTCCAAACTTTTTCTGAATTCAATCCCAGTTTGGCTGTCCAGTTGTGGTTTTATTTTGGCTTGGGTTCTTGTGGTTACTGGCGCTGCCAGTTGTGACTCTGCCATTATTGGTCTAGAGTCTGTGGTTCGTGCGCTGTTATATTGGGGCATGCGAGATAGTGCATCTGCCAGGAAGTTCTTTCTTCCTGGTAAATGTTTGAGCTTAAATTGGAATTGGTGAAAATGCTGGGACCAGCGGGCTTGTTTGGGATTGAGTTTCCTGGAAGTTTTCAGGGCTTCTAAATTTTTGTGATCAGTCCATACCTGGAAGGGGATTTTGTTGCCTTCCAGGAACTGTCGCCACGTGAGTAATGCCCAACGTATCCCATAAGCCTCCTTCTCCCATACGGGCCAGCGCTGTTCTGTTTCCGTGAGTTTCTTAGATGTATATGCACAGGGTTGCAATACTGCATCATCATTTTCTTGTAATAGCACAGCCCCCACTGCCACATCACTTGCATCTGCCTGTATTATGAAGGGTTTGTCCATGTCTGGGTGCCTTAGTACTGGTTCGGCAGAAAAAAGTCTCTTTAGTCTCTCAAACGCTGCTTGGCACTCCATTGTCCATGTTAGTGGCTGGCTAGGTTTTACTGAGGGTGTTCCCTTCGTTTTTAGTAAGTTAGTGAGGGGCAAGGCTATCTGTGCAAATGAGGGGATGAATTGGCGGTAAAAATTTGCAAAGCCCAGGAAACTTTGTAGTTGCTTTCTTGTGCGGGGTGGTGCCCATTCTAATACTGCTCTGACCTTCTCTGGGTCCATTTCAATGCCCTGTGGGGATATGCGATAGCCTAGGTAGTCTATCCTTTCCTGGTGGAATTCGCATTTTGAGAGTTTGGCATATAGGTGAGCGGCTCGCAGCTTCTTTAAAACCGCTCTGACAAGTTTGACGTGTTCTTCTTTTGTTTCGGTAAAGATAAGAATGTCGTCCAAGTAAACAAGGACCCCCTTAAACAGGTGTTCCCTTAGAACGTCATTGATTAGTTGCATAAAGACTGCAGGGCCCCCTTGTAATCCAAATGGCAAGACTTTGAATTGATAGCACCCCATGGGGCAGTTAAATGCAGTCTTCCATTCGTCCCCTTCCTTGATTCTCACTCGATAGTAAGCTTCCCTTAAGTCTAGTTTAGAAAAAATCTTCCCTTTCGATAGGTGTGACAGCATGTCTTTCATGAGGGGCAGCGGGTATAGGTTGCTTTCACTGATTGTATTCAGGGCCCTATAATCCACGCATAAACGTAAAGAGCCGTCCTTCTTCTCTCTAAAAAGGACCGGGGCAGCCACTTTAGGCTTGGCTGGCTCAATGAAACCTCTCTCCAGGTTTTTTTTTATAAATCTTTCCATTTCCTCCTTCTCCTTTGGGCTCATGGAGTATAATCTGGGCTTCAGGAGTTTTGCCCCAGGCTTGAATTCAATGGTACAGTCTGTGGGTCGGTGGGGGGGAAGCTCATTCGCCCTCTCCTCACTGAAGACTTCAGCAAGGTCCCTATATTCCTCTGGTATTTCTGTTAATCTTTTTTCCTCTCCTATGGATGCTTTTTCTATTCTTGATTCTGGTAGCCTCCCTTGGGGTTTTAAGTCCATAGGGTCCCCCTTCGGGAATTTGATTTCTGTCGTCCTCCAATTTACCCAGGGGTTCCATTTTTTCAACCATTCCATCCCTAGAATCATTGGGCATTCCATACCTGGGGTCACCACAAACGTTAAGTCCTCTTCATGGTTGCCCAGGGAGAGATGTATTGGCAAAGTGGCTAGGGTAGCTGGCACCCCCCCTGCTATGGATCCATCTAGCTGGCCAAATGAGATTGGTTGTTCCAGTCTCCTGGATGGGATGCCCAGATTCCCCACTAGTGTTGGGCTAATGAGGCAGCGGGTACAGCCAGAGTCTATTAAGGCTTTCACCTTCACAGCTTCGGGCATGGGGGGGATTAATATAGTCACTGTTTTGAAGATGGGTGTGATGCATCCACTTACCAGGGGTTCGCCCTCCGAGCTGTCATCTGAGGCATCCACCGGCCCTGTGGTGTAGGCTGGAGTCCTTTCCCCTTGGTGAGCAGAGGTGGGGGTTTCTGCAATTTCCATCATTCTCATGGCCGTTTCTTTTGGCTTAGCTGAATACTTTCCGGGTTTGTTGATTGGGGATCTGTCTGGGTTGTGCTGGGGGGCCTTTGAGCGGCATTCTACAGCTCGATGCCCTTCTCTTCCGCACTTGAAACATCTCATTTGCTTCTTGGCTGTATCCGATGATTTCACCGGTTGGTGTGTCAGCTCAGGCGGGGGGCGGCTCCATTGTTTTCCTCGGCGGTGCCTCTTCAATATGTCGATCTCTGCTTCCTCTGCCAAGACGTACCATTCCTCAAGTCGATGTGGGTCCCCTCGGGGCAGGCAAGCATCATATAGATCATAGTTTAGTCCGTCTTTGAAATGGCCAAGGAGGATGTCTTCTGGCCAATTCAGTTTGCTGGCAATGGCCCGAAATTCTTGTGTATACTCAGCCACTGGGCGTTTGCCCTGCCTCATCGTTGTTATTCTTTCACGGGCTTTGCGATCAGCCAGGGGGTCTTCAAATCGTCTTCTCAAAGAGGACATGAAACGGTTGAAGTTACTGAGTTCTGGGGCATTGGAGTCATGCAAGTTCACTACCCAATCCGCAGCTGGTCCATCCAGGGCAGATTGCACGATCCGGATGCGGGCTTTGTCGCTGGGAATATCCTGCCCATATTCCTCCATGTAGCTGAGGACTTGGGTTAGAAAAAACCCCAAGCGTGTTGGCTCCCCTTTGAATTTCACTTCCAACGGTGGACGTCTTGGAATGGATCGGTGCCTCTGTTGTGGGTGGTAGTGCCTTCCGTCCAGATTGCCATCTGTGGTCCGGTAGGGGGTGGGAGCTCCTGGATCAGTAGATGTCCCTGGGGTTGCAGGTTCCACGTCCCCCTCGGTGTCTCTCCCTTTGCGGCTCCAGGAACTGGGGCAGCCGTAGGGTTCAGTATTCTCCTCTCCTAGGGAGCTGAGAGTTCTCTTCATCAGGTCAATAGCTTTCTCTAGGATCCAGTCTGAGTACGGTGCCCAGCTTCCTCCCTCTTCACTTGCGTGCAGGGATTTCTCCATCTCCTGCTTCCATTCTGGTTGCTTGGTCCCCCGTCTCAGGGTCACCTTTCTTGATTCCTTTCCCCACTCACTTTTCTTTCCAACGCCCATCGACCAGCGAGGCTTGTGGTCCTGTGTCTCCACCACTTCTTCTCCTGAGGAATCTGGCCTCTCGGATCCCAACATCTGGCAAGGTTCCAACTGGGTCAGCGGCTCTCTTTCCAGGGAGTTTTCCCCCTCTCTTGCTCCATTGTCTGACATGGTAAATTTTTGCAAAATCCCCCGGCAAGGGTCTTCCTTCCAGGTGGATTAATTTTGCAAGTCCTGTCTAATGTAAGGACCCACCCCACTTTGCATCTTAAGAAGACAGAACTCTTGGAATAATTCTTCCAACAGGAATCCTTTATTAAGAGAAAATGGTTGCAGGCATGCTAGACAGGACTTGGGGTCCAAGCTCTCCCATTCAAGGTTTTAAGGGGTTCCCCAGTAGTCCCACCCAATCAACCCCCCTTCCAGTGATAGTTTCAAGTATCACAATTCCACCCCGTTTCTTCTTTCTTCCGTCTGGATGGAGACTTCAGATAACTACATGAAACGCAAATACTCTTCTTTGTTAATGCTAATGTTCTCTGGTGCTAACGCTTTGAGGTTACAATAGGTTACAATAAACACACATTCAGCATTCAGCTCTTTGAAGTCTATTGAAGGAAGTGAGGGCCATAAAGCCCCTTTGTTCTCCCCCTTCTCTCCCTCTTATGGCAGAATCCAAAGAAGGCAGAATTGGGAGTTTCTATATTTGATAATTAAAGATGAAATATGATTGGATTCTGACACTACCTCTCTATCTACCTACCTACCTACCTATCTCTATCAATCTACCTACCTACCTATCTCTATCTATCTACCTACCTACCTACCTATCTCTATCTATCAATCTACCTACCTACCTATCTGTATCTATCTACCTACCTACCTACCTATCTGTATCTATCTATCTACCTACCTACCTATCTCTATCTATCTATCTACCTACCTACCTATCTCTATCTATCTATCTATCTACCTACCTATCTCTATCTATCAATCTACCTACCTACCTATCTCTATCTATCTATCTACCTACCTACCTATCTCTATCTATCAATCTACCTACCTACCTATCTGTATCTATCTATCTACCTACCTACCTATCTGTATCTATCTATCAATCTACCTACCTATCTGTATTTATCTACCTACCTACTACCTATCTCTATCTATCTATCTACCTACCTACCTATCTCTATCTATCTACCTACCTACCTATCTCTATCTATCTATCTACCTACCTACCTATCTCTATCTATCTACCTACCTACCTATCTCTATCTATCTATCTATCTACCTACCTACCTATCTCTATCAATCTACCTACCTACCTATCTCTATCTATCTACCTACCTACCTATCTCTATCTATCAATCTACCTACCTACCTATCTCTATCTATCTTTCTACCTACCTACATATCTGTATCTATCTACCTACCTACCTACCTATCTGTATCTATCAATCTACCTACCTACCTATCTCTATCTATCTATCTATCTATCTATCTACATACCTACCTATCTCTATCTATCTATCTATCTACCTACGTACCTATCTGTATCTATCTATCTACCTACCTACCTATCCCTATCTATCTATCTACCTACCTACCTATCTGTATCTATCAATCTACCTACCTACCTATCTCTATCTATCTATCTACCTACCTACCTATCTCTTTCTATCAATCTACCTACCTACCTATCTGTATCTATCAATCTACCTACCTACCTCTCTATCTACCTACCTACCTACCTATCTCTATCAATCTACCTACCTACCTATCTCTATCTATCTACCTACCTACCTACCTATCTCTATCTATCAATCTACCTACCTACCTATCTGTATCTATCTACTTACCTACCTACCTATCTGTATCTATCTATCTACCTACCTACCTATCTCTATCTATCTATCTACCTACCTACCTATCTCTATCTATCTATCTACCTACCTATCTCTATCTATCAATCTACCTACCTACCTATCTGTATCTATCTATCTACCTACCTACTTATCTGTATCTATCTATCAATCTACCTACCTATCTGTATTTATCTACCTACCTACTACCTATCTCTATCTATCTATCTACCTACCTACCTATCTCTATCTATCTACCTACCTACCTATCTCTATCTATCTATCTACCTACCTACCTATCTGTATCTATCTATCTACCTACCTACCTATCTCTATCTATCTATCTATCTACCTACCTACCTATCTCTATCAATCTACCTACCTACCTATCTCTATCTATCTACCTACCTACCTATCTCTATCTATCAATCTACCTACCTACCTATCTCTATCTATCTTTCTACCTACCTACATATCTGTATCTATCTACCTACCTACCTACCTATCTGTATCTATCAATCTACCTACCTACCTATCTCTATCTATCTATCTATCTACCTACCTACCTATCTCTATCTATCTATCTACCTACGTACCTATCTGTATCTATCTATCTACCTACCTACCTATCCCTATCTATCTATCTACCTACCTACCTATCTCTATCTATCAATCTACCTACCTATCTGTATCTATCTACCTACCTACCTACCTATCTCTATCTATCTATCTACCTACCTACCTATCTCTATCTATCAATCTACCTACCTCCCTATCTGTATCTATCAATCTACCTACCTACCTATCTCTATCTTTCTATCTACCTACCTACCTATCTCTTTCTATCAATCTACCTACCTACCTATCTGTATCTATCAATCTACCTACCTACCTCTCTATCTACCTACCTACCTACCTATCTCTATCAATCTACCTACCTACCTATCTCTATCTATCTACCTACCTACCTACCTATCTCTATCTATCAATCTACCTACATACCTATCTGTATCTATCTATCTACCTACCTACCTCTCTGTATCTATCTATCTAGCTACCTACCTATCTCTATCTATCAATCTACCTACCTACCTATCTCTATCTATCTATCTATCTACCTACCTACCTATCTGTATCTATCAATCTACCTACCTACCTATCTCTATCTATCTATCTACCTACCTACCTATCTCTATCTATCTATCTACCTACCTACCTATATGTATCTATCAATCTACCTACCTACCTATCTCTATCTATCTATCTACCTACCTACCTATCTCTATCTATCTATCTACCTACCTACCTATCTCTATCTATCAATCTACCTACCTACCTATCTCTATCTATCTTTCTACCTACCTACATATCTGTATCTATCTACCTACCTACCTACCTATCTGTATCTATCAATCTACCTACCTACCTATCTCTATCTATCTATCTATCTATCTATCTACCTACCTACCTATCTCTATCTATCTATCTACCTACGTACCTATCTGTATCTATCTATCTACCTACCTACCTATCCCTATCTATCTATCTACCTACCTACCTATCTCTATCTATCAATCTACCTACCTATCTGTATCTATCTACCTACCTACATACCTATCTCTATCTATCTATCTACCTACCTACCTATCTCTATCTATCAATCTACCTACCTACCTATCTGTATCTATCAATCTACCTACCTACCTATCTCTATCTATCTATCTACCTACCTACCTATCTCTTTCTATCAATCTACCTACCTACCTATCTGTATCTATCAATCTACCTACCTACCTCTCTATCTACCTACCTACCTACCTATCTCTATCAATCTACCTACCTACCTATCTCTATCTATCTACCTACCTACCTACCTATCTCTATCTATCAATCTACCTACATACCTATCTGTATCTATCTATCTACCTACCTACCTATCTGTATCTATCTATCTAGCTACCTACCTATCTCTATCTATCTAGCTACCTACCTACCTATCTCTATCTATCTACCTACCTACCTACCTACCTATCTCTATCTATCAATCTACCTACATACCTATCTGTATCTATCTATCTACCTACCTACATATCTGTATCTATCTATCTACCTACCTACCTATCTCTATCTATCAATCTACCTACCTACCTATCTCTATCTATCTATCTACCTACCTACCTATCTGTATCTATCAATCTACCTACCTACCTATCTCTATCTATCTATCTACCTACCTACCTATCTCTATCTATCTATCTACCTACCTACCTATATGTATCTATCAATCTACCTACCTACCTATCTCTATCTATCTATCTACCTACCTACCTACCTATCTCTATCTATCTATCTACCTACCTACCTACCTACCTATCTCTATCTATCTATCTATCTATCTATCTATCTATCTATCTATCTATCTATCTATCTATCTATCTATCTACCTACCTACCTACCTATCTGTATCTATCTATCTACCTATCTACCTATCTCTATCTATCAATCTACCTACCTACCTATCTCTATCTATCTACCTACCTACCTATCTCTATCTATCAATCTACCTACCTATCTGTATCTATCTACCTACCTACCTACCTATCTCTATCTATCTATCTACCTACCTACCTATCTCTATCTATCTATCTACCTACCTACCTATCTCTATCTATCAATCTACCTACCTATCTGTATCTATCTACCTACCTACCTACCTATCTCTATCTATCTATCTACCTACCTACCTATCTCTATCTATCAATCTACCTACCTACCTATCTGTATCTATCAATCTACCTACCTACCTATCTCTATCTATCTATCTATCTACCTACCTACCTATCTCTATCTATCAATCTACCTACCTACCTATCTCTATCTATCAATCTACCTACCTACCTCTCTATCTATCTACCTACCTACCTACCTATCTCTATCAATCTACCTACCTACCTATCTCTATCTATCAATCTACCTACCTACCTATCTCTATCTATCTATCTACCTACCTACCTACCTATCTCTATCTATCTATCTACCTACCTACCTATCTGTATCTATCTATCTACCTATCTACCTATCTCTATCTATCAATCTACCTACCTACCTATCTCTATCTATCTATCTATCTACCTACCTACCTATCTCTATCTATCAATCTACCTACCTATCTGTATCTATCTACCTACCTACCTACCTATCTCTATCTATCTATCTACCTACCTACCTATCTCTATCTATCAATCTACCTACCTACCTATCTGTATCTATCAATCTACCTACCTACCTATCTCTATCTATCTATCTACCTACCTACCTATCTCTATCTATCAATCTACCTACCTACCTATCTGTATCTATCAATCTACCTACCTACCTATCTCTATCTACCTACCTACCTACCTACCTATCTCTATCAATCTACCTACCTACCTATCTCTATCTATCTACCTACCTACATATCTGTATCTATCTATCTACCTACCTACCTATCTCTATCTATCTATCTACCTAACTACCTATCTCTATCTATCTATCTACCTACCTACCTATCTCTATCTATCAATCTACCTACCTACCTATCTGTATCTATCAATCTACCTACCTACCTCTCTATCTACCTACCTACCTACCTATCTCTATCAATCTACCTACCTACCTATCTCTATCTATCTACCTACCTACCTACCTATCTCTATCTATCTATCTACCTACCTACCTATCTCTATCTATCAATCTACCTACCTACCTATCTGTATCTATCAATCTACCTACCTACCTATCTCTATCTATCTACCTACCTACCTACCTATCTCTATCTATCAATCTACCTAGCTACCTATCTGTATCTATCTATCTACCTACCTACCTGTCTGTATCTATCTATCTACCTACCTACCTATCTCTATCTATCTACCTACCTACCTATCTCTATCTATCTATCTACCTACCTACCTATCTCTATCTATCTATCTACCTACCCACCTATCTGTATTTATCTATCTACCTACCTATCTGTATCTATCTACCTACCTACCTACCTATCTGTATCTATCAAACTACCTACCTACCTATCTCTATCTATCAATCGACCTACCTACCTATCTCTATCTATCTATCTACCTACCCACCTATCTGTATTTATCTATCTACCTACCTATCTGTATCTATCTACCTACCTACTTACCTATCTCTATCTATCTATCTACCTACCTACCTATCTCTATCTATCTACCTACATACCTACCTATCTCTATCAATCTACCTACCTACCTATCTCTATCTATTTACCTACCTACCTACCTATCTCTATCTATCAATCTACCTAGCTACCTATCTGTATCTATCTATCTATCTACCTACCTACCTATCTGTATCTATCTACCTACCTACCTACCTATCTCTGTCTATCAATCTACCTACCTACCTATCTGTATCTATCTATCTACCTACCTACCTATCTGTATCTATCTATCTACCTACCTACCTATCTCTATCTATCTATCTACCTACCTATCTGTATCTATCAATCTACCTACCTATCTCTATCTATCTATCTACCTACCTACCTATCTGTATCTATCTATCTACCTATCTACCTATCTCTATCTATCAATCTACCTACCTACCTATCTCTATCTATCTACCTACCTACTTATCTCTATCTATCAATCTACCTACCTATCTGTATCTATCTACCTACCTACCTACCTATCTCTATCTATCTATCTACCTACCTACCTATCTCTACCTATCAATCTACCTACCTACCTATCTGTATCTATCAATCTACCTACCTACCTATCTCTATCTATCTACCTACCTACCTACCTACCTATCTCTATCAATCTACCTACCTACCTATCTCTATCTATCTACCTACCTACCTACCTATCTCTATCTATCAATCTACCTACCTACCTATCTGTATCTATCAATCTACCTACCTACCTATCTCTATCTATCTACCTACCTACCTATCTGTATCTATCAATCTACCTACCTACCTATCTCTATCTATCTATCTACCTACCTACCTATCTCTATCTATCAATCTACCTACCTACCTATCTGTATCTATCAATCTACCTACCTACCTATCTCTATCTATCTATCTACCTACCTACCTACCTATCTCTATCAATCTACCTACCTACCTATCTCTATCTATCTACCTACCTACCTACCTATCTCTATCTATCAATCTACCTACCTACCTATCTGTATCTATCTATCTACCTACCTACCTGTCTGTATCTATCTATCTACCTACCTACCTGTCTCTATCTATCTATCTACCTACCTACCTATCTCTATCTATCTATCTACCTACCTACATATCTGTATCTATCTATCTACCTACCTACCTATCTCTATCTATCTATCTACCTAACTACCTATCTCTATCTATCTATCTACCTACCTACCTATCTCTATCTATCAATCTACCTACCTACCTATCTGTATCTATCAATCTACCTACCTACCTCTCTATCTACCTACCTACCTACCTATCTCTATCAATCTACCTACCTACCTATCTCTATCTATCTACCTACCTACCTACCTATCTCTATCTATCAATCTACCTACCTACCTATCTCTATCTATCTATCTACCTACCTACCTATCTCTATCTATCAATCTACCTACCTACCTATCTGTATCTATCAATCTACCTACCTACCTATCTCTATCAATCTACCTACCTACCTATCTGTATCTATCAATCTACCTACCTACCTATCTCTATCTATCTATCTACCTACCTACCTATCTCTATCTATCAATCTACCTACCTACCTATCTGTATCTATCAATCTACCTACCTACCTATCTCTATCTATCTATCTATCTACCTACCTACCTATCTGTATCTATCAATCTACCTACCTACCTATCTCTATCTATCTATCTACCTACCTACCTACCTCTATCTATCAATCTACCTACCTACCTGTCTCTATCTATCTATCTACCTACCTACCTATCTCTATCTATCTATCTACCTACCTACATATCTGTATCTATCTATCTATCTACCTACCTACCTATCTCTATCTATCTATCTATCTATCTATCTATCTATCTATCTATCTATCTATCTACCAAACTACCTATCTCTATCTATCTATCTACCTACCTACCTATCTCTATCTATCAATCTACCTACCTACCTATCTGTATCTATCAATCTACCTACCTACCTCTCTATCTACCTACCTACCTACCTATCTCTATCAATCTACCTACCTACCTATCTCTATCTATCTACCTACCTACCTACCTATCTCTATCTATCAATCTACCTACATACCTATCTGTATCTATCAATCTACCTACCTACCTATCTCTATCTATCAATCTACCTACCTACCTATCTCTATCTATCTATCTACCTACCCACCTATCTGTATTTATCTATCTACCTACCTATCTGTATCTATCTACCTACCTACCTACCTATCTCTATCTATCTACCTACCTACCTACCTATCTCTATCTATCAATCTACCTACCTACCTATCTGTATCTATCTATCTACCTACCTACCTGTCTGTATCTATCTATCTACCTACCTACCTATCTCTATCTATCTACCTACCTACCTATCTCTATCTATCTATCTACCTACCTACCTATCTCTATCTATCTATCTACCTACCTACATATCTGTATCTATCTATCTACCTACCTACCTATCTCTATCTATCTATCTATCTATCTATCTATCTATCTATCTATCTATCTATCTATCTATCTACCTAACTACCTATCTCTATCTATCTATCTACCTACCTACCTATCTCTATCTATCAATCTACCTACCTACCTATCTGTATCTATCAATCTACCTACCTACCTCTCTATCTACCTACCTACCTACCTATCTCTATCAATCTACCTACCTACCTATCTCTATCTATCTACCTACCTACCTACCTATCTCTATCTATCAATCTACCTACATACCTATCTGTATCTATCAATCTACCTACCTACCTATCTCTATCTATCAATCTACCTACCTACCTATCTCTATCTATCTATCTACCTACCCACCTATCTGTATTTATCTATCTACCTACCTATCTGTATCTATCTACCTACCTACCTACCTATCTCTATCTATCTACCTACCTACCTACCTATCTCTATCTATCAATCTACCTACCTACCTATCTGTATCTATCTATCTACCTACCTACCTGTCTGTATCTATCTATCTACCTACCTACCTATCTCTATCTATCTACCTACCTACCTATCTCTATCTATCTATCTACCTACCTACCTATCTCTATCTATCTATCTACCTACCCACCTATCTGTATTTATCTATCTACCTACCTATCTGTATCTATCTACCTACCTACCCACCTATCTGTATTTATCTATCTACCTACCTATCTGTATCTATCTACCTACCTACCTACCTATCTCTATCTATCTATCTACCTACCTACCTATCTCTATCTATCTACCTACCTACCTACCTATCTCTATCAATCTACCTACCTACCTATCTCTATCTATTTACCTACCTACCTACCTATCTCTATCTATCAATCTACCTACCTACCTATCTGTATCTATCTATCTACCTACCCACCTATCTGTATCTATCTACCTATCTTCTACCTATCTGTATCTATCTACCTACCTACCTATCTCTATCTATCTACCCACCTACCTATCTGTATCTATCTATCTACCTACCTACCTATCTCTATCTATCTATCTACCTACCTACCTATCTCTATCTATCTATCTACCTACCTACCTATCTGTATCTATCTATCTACCTATCAACCTATCTCTATCTATCAATCTACCTACCTACCTACCTATCTCTATCTATCTATCTATCTACCTACCTACCTATCTCTATCTATCAATCTACCTACCTATCTGTATCTATCTACCTACCTACCTACCTATCTCTATCTATCTATCTACCTACCTACCTATCTCTATCTATCAATCTACCTACCTACCTATCTGTATCTATCAATCTACCTACCTACCTATCTCTATCAATCTACCTACCTACCTATCTGTATCTATCAATCTACCTACCTACCTATCTCTATCTATCTACCTACCTACCTACCTATCTCTATCAATCTACCTACCTACCTATCTCTATCTATCTACCTACCTACCTACCTACCTATCTCTATCTATCAATCTACCTACCTACCTATCTGTATCTATCTATCTACCTACCTACCTGTCTGTATCTATCTATCTACCTACCTACCTATCTCTATCTATCTATCTACCTACCTACCTACCTATCTCTATCTATCTATCTATCTATCTACCTACCTACATATCTGTATCTATCTATCTACCTACCTACCTATCTCTATCTATCTATCTACCTAACTACCTATCTCTATCTATCGATCTACCAACCTACCTATCTCTATCTATCAATCTACCTACCTACCTATCTGTTTCTATCTATCTACCTACCTACCTATCTGTATCTATCAATCTACCTACCTACCTATCTCTATCTATCTATCTACCTACCCACCTATCTGTATTTATCTATCTACCTACCTATCTGTATCTATCTACCTACCTACCTACCTATCTCTATCTATCTATCTACCTACCCACCTATCTGTATTTATCTATCTACCTACCTATCTGTATCTATCTACCTACCTACCTATCTGTATCTATCAATCTACCTACCTACCTATCTCTATCTATCAATCGACCTACCTACCTATCTCTATCTATCTATCTACCTACCTACTTACCTATCTCTATCTATCTATCTACCTACCTACCTATCTCTATCTATCTACCTACATACCTACCTATCTCTATCAATCTACCTACCTACCTATCTCTATCTATTTACCTACCTACCTACCTATCTCTATCTATCAATCTACCTAGCTACCTATCTGTATCTATCTATCTACCTACCTACCTATCTGTATCTATCTACCTACCTACCTACCTACCTATCTCTGTCTATCAATCTACCTACCTACCTATCTGTATCTATCTACCTACCTACCTACCTATCTCTATCTATCTATCTACCTACCTATCTGTATCTATCAATCTACCTACCTACCTATCTCTATCTATCTATCTACCTACCTACCTATCTGTATCTATCTATCTACCTATCTACCTATCTCTATCTATCAATCTACCTACCTACCTATCTCTATCTATCTACCTACCCACCTATCTGTATTTATCTATCTACCTACCTATCTGTATCTATCTACCTACCTACCTATCTGTATCTATCAATCTACCTACCTACCTATCTCTATCTATCAATCGACCTACCTACCTATCTCTATCTATCTATCTACCTACCTACTTACCTATCTCTATCTATCTATCTACCTACCTACCTATCTCTATCTATCTACCTACATACCTACCTATCTCTATCAATCTACCTACCTACCTATCTCTATCTATTTACCTACCTACCTACCTATCTCTATCTATCAATCTACCTAGCTACCTATCTGTATCTATCTATCTACCTACCTACCTATCTGTATCTATCTACCTACCTACCTACCTACCTATCTCTGTCTATCAATCTACCTACCTACCTATCTGTATCTATCTACCTACCTACCTACCTATCTCTATCTATCTATCTACCTACCTATCTGTATCTATCAATCTACCTACCTACCTATCTCTATCTATCTATCTACCTACCTACCTATCTGTATCTATCTATCTACCTATCTACCTATCTCTATCTATCAATCTACCTACCTACCTATCTCTATCTATCTACCTACCTACTTATCTCTATCTATCATTCTACCTACCTATCTGTATCTATCTACCTACCTACCTACCTATCTCTATCTATCTATCTACCTACCTACCTATCTCTACCTATCAATCTACCTACCTACCTATCTGTATCTATCAATCTACCTACCTACCTATCTCTATCTATCTACCTACCTACCTACCTACCTACCTACCTATCTCTATCAATCTACCTACCTACCTATCTCTATCTATCTATCTACCTACCTACCTACCTATCTCTATCTATCAATCTACCTACCTACCTATCTGTATCTATCAATCTACCTACCTACCTATCTCTATCTATCTATCTACCTACCTACCTATCTCTATCTATCAATCTACCTACCTACCTATCTGTATCTATCAATCTATCTACCTACCTCTATCTATCAATCTACCTACCTACCTATCTGTATCTATCTATCTACCTACCTACCTGTCTGTATCTATCTATCTACCTACCTACCTATCTCTATCTATCTACCTACCTACCTATCTCTATCTATCTATCTACCTACCTACCTATCTCTATCTATCTATCTACCTACCCACCTATCTGTATTTATCTATCTACCTACCTATCTGTATCTATCTACCTACCTACCTATCTGTATCTATCAATCTACCTACCTACCTATCTCTATCTATCAATCGACCTACCTACCTATCTCTATCTATCTATCTACCTACCTACTTACCTATCTCTATCTATCTATCTACCTACCTACCTATCTCTATCTATCTACCTACATACCTACCTATCTCTATCAATCTACCTACCTACCTATCTCTATCTATTTACCTACCTACCTACCTATCTCTATCTATCAATCTACCTAGCTACCTATCTGTATCTATCTATCTACCTACCTACCTATCTGTATCTATCTACCTACCTACCTACCTATCTCTGTCTATCAATCTACCTACCTACCTATCTGTATCTATCTATCTACCTACCTACCTATCTGTATCTATCTATCTACCTACCTACCTATCTCTATCTATCTATCTACCTACCTATCTGTATCTATCAATCTACCTACCTACCTATCTCTATCTATCTATCTACCTACCTACCTATCTGTATCTATCTATCTACCTATCTACCTATCTCTATCTATCAATCTACCTACCTACCTATCTCTATCTATCTACCTACCTACTTATCTCTATCTATCAATCTACCTACCTATCTGTATCTATCTACCTACCTACCTACCTATCTCTATCTATCTATCTACCTACCTACCTATCTCTACCTATCAATCTACCTACCTACCTATCTGTATCTATCAATCTACCTACCTACCTATCTCTATCTATCTACCTACCTACCTACCTACCTATCTCTATCAATCTACCTACCTACCTATCTCTATCTATCTATCTACCTACCTACCTACCTATCTCTATCTATCAATCTACCTACCTACCTATCTGTATCTATCAATCTACCTACCTACCTATCTCTATCTATCAATCTACCTACCTACCTATCTGTATCTATCAATCTACCTACTTACCTATCTCTATCAATCTACCTACCTACCTATCTGTATCTATCAATCTACCTACCTACCTATCTCTATCTATCTATCTACCTACCTACCTATCTCTATCTATCAATCTACCTACCTACCTATCTGTATCTATCAATCTACCTACCTACCTATCTCTATCTATCTATCTACCTACCTACCTACCTATCTCTCTCAATCTACCTACCTACCTATCTCTATCTATCTACCTACCTACCTACCTATCTCTATCTATCAATCTACCTACCTACCTATCTGTATCTATCTATCTACCTACCTACCTGTCTGTATCTATCTATCTACCTACCTACCTGTCTCTATCTATCTATCTACCTACCTACCTATCTCTATCTATCTATCTACCTACCTACATATCTGTATCTATCTATCTACCTACCTACCTATCTCTATCTATCTATCTACCTAACTACCTATCTCTATCTATCTATCTACCTACCTACCTATCTCTATCTATCAATCTACCTACCTACCTATCTGTATCTATCAATCTACCTACCTACATCTCTATCTACCTACCTACCTACCTATCTCTATCAATCTACCTACCTACCTATCTCTATCTATCTACCTACCTACCTACCTATCTCTATCTATCAATCTACCTACATACCTATCTGTATCTATCAATCTACCTACCTACCTATCTCTATCTATCAATCTACCTACCTACCTATCTCTATCTATCTATCTACCTACCCACCTATCTGTATTTATCTACCTACCTACCTATCTCTATCTACCTACCTACCTACCTACCTATCTTTATCTATCAATCTACCTACCTACCTATCTGTATCTATCTAACTACCTACCTACCTGTCTGTATCTATCTATCTACCTACCTACCTATCTCTATCTATCTACCTACCTACCTATCTCTATCTATCTATCTACCTACCTACCTATCTCTATCTATCTACCTACCCACCTATCTGTATTTATCTATCTACCTACCTATCTGTATCTATCTACCTACCTACCTACCTATCTGTATCTATCAATCTACCTACCTACCTATCTGTATCTATCAATCTACCTACCTACCTATCTCTATCTATCTATCTACCTACCCACCTATCTGTATTTATCTATCTACCTACCTATCTGTATCTATCTACCTACCTACCTACCTATCTCTATCTATCTATCTACCTACCTACCTATCTCTATCTATCTACCTACCTACCTACCTATCTCTATCAATCTACCTACCTACCTATCTCTATCTATTTACCTACCTACCTACCTATCTCTATCTATCAATCTACCTACCTACCTATCTGTATCTATCTATCTACCTACCCACCTATCTGTATCTATCTACCTATCTACCTACCTATCTGTATCTATCTACCTACCTACCTATCTCTATCTATCTACCTACCTACCTATCTCTATCTATCTATCTACCTACCTACCTATCTCTATCTATCTATCTACCTACCTACCTATCTGTATCTATCTATCTACCTACCTATCTACCTATCTCTATCTATCTATCTATCTACCTACCTACCTATCTCTATCTATCAATCTACCTACCTACCTACCTATCTCTATCTATCTATCTATCTACCTACCTACCTATCTCTATCTATCAATCTACCTACCTATCTGTATCTATCTACCTACCTACCTACCTATCTCTATCTATCTATCTACCTACCTACCTATCTCTATCTATCAATCTACCTACCTACCTATCTGTATCTATCAATCTACCTACCTACCTATCTCTATCTATCTATCTACCTACCTACCTATCTCTATCAATCTACCTACCTACCTATCTCTATCTATCTATCTACCTACCTACCTGTCTGTATCTATCTATCTACCTACCTACCTATTTCTATCTAGCTATCTACCTAACTACCTATCTCTATCTATCTACCTAACTGCCTATCTCTATATATCTACCTACCTACCTATCTCTATCTATCAATCTACCTACCTACCTATCTGTATCTATCAATCTACCTACCTACCTATCTCTATCTATCTACCTACCTACCTACCTATCTCTATCAATCTACCTACCTACCTATCTCTATCTATCTACCTACCTACCTACCTATCTCTATCTATCAATCTACCTACCTACCTATCTGTATCTATCTATCTACCTACCTACCTGTCTGTATCTATCTATCTACCTACCTACCTATCTCTATCTATCTATCTACCTACCTACCTATCTCTATCTATCTATCTATCTACCTACCTATCTGTTTCTATCTATCTACCTACCTACCTATCTGTATCTATCAATCTACCTACCTACCTATCTCTATCTATCTATCTACCCACCTATCTGTATTTATCTATCTACCTACCTATCTGTATCTATCTACCTACCTACCTACCTATCTGTATCTATCAATCTACCTACCTACCTCTATCTATCAATCTACCTACCTACCTATCTCTATCTATCTATCTACCTACCCACCTATCTGTATTTATCTATCTACCTACCTATCTGTATCTATCTACCTACCTACTTACCTATCTCTATCTATCTATCTACCTACCTACCTATCTCTATCTATCTACCTACCTACCTAGCTATCTCTATCAATCTACCTACCTACCTGTCTCTATCTATTTACCTACCTACCTACCTATCTCTATCTATCAATCTACCTAGCTACCTATCTGTATCTATCTATCTACCTACCTACCTATCTGTATCTATCTACCTACCTACCTATCTATCTCTGTCTATCAATCTACCTACCTACCTATCTGTATCTATCTATCTACCTACCTACCTATCTGTGTCTATCTATCTACCTACCTACCTATCTCTATCTATCTATCTACCTACCTATCTGTATCTATCAATCTACCTACCTACCTATCTCTATCTATCTATCTATCTACCTACCTACCTATCTGTATCTATCTATCTACCTATCTACCTATCAATCTACCTACCTACCTATCTCTATCTATCTACCTACCTACCTATCTCTATCTATCAATCTACCTACCTATCTGTATCTATCTACCTACCTACCTACCTATCTCTATCTATCTATCTACCTACCTACCTATCTCTACCTATCAATCTACCTACCTACCTATCTGTATCTATCAATCTACCTTCCTACCTATCTCTATCAATCTACCTACCTACCTATATCTATCTATCTACCTACCTACCTACCTATCTCTATCTATCAATCTACCTACATACCTATTTGTATCTATCAATCTACCTACCTACCTATCTCTATCTATCAATCTACCTACCTACCTATCTCTATCTATCTATCTACCTACCCACCTATCTGTATTTATCTATCTACCTACCTATCTGTATCTATCTACCTACCTACCTATCTGTATCTATCTATCTACCTACCTACCTGTCTGTATCTATCTATCTACCTACCTACCTATCTCTATCTATCTATCTACCTACCTACCTATCTCTATCTATCTATCTATCTACCTACCTACATATCTGTATCTATCTATCTACCTACCTACCTATCTCTATCTATCTATCTACCTAACTACCTATCTCTATCTATCGATCTACCAACCTACCTATCTCTATCTATCAATCTACCTACCTACCTATCTGTTTCTATCTATCTACCTACCTACCTATCTGTATCTATCAATCTACCTACCTACCTATCTCTATCTATCTATCTACCTACCCACCTATCTGTATTTATCTATCTACCTACCTATCTGTATCTATCTACCTACCTACCTACCTATCTGTATCTATCAATCTACCTACCTACCTCTATCTATCAATCTACCTACCTACCTATCTCTATCTATCTATCTACCTACCCACCTATCTGTATTTATCTATCTACCTACCTATCTGTATCTATCTACCTACCTACTTACCTATCTCTATCTATCTATATACCTACCTACCTATCTCTATCTATCTACCTACCTACCTAGCTATCTCTATCAATCTACCTACCTACCTGTCTCTATCTATTTACCTACCTACCTAACTATCTCTATCTATCAATCTACCTAGCTACCTATCTGTATCTATCTATCTACCTACCTACCTATCTGTATCTATCTACCTACCTACCTACCTATCTCTGTCTATCAATCTACCTACCTACCTATCTGTATCTATCTATCTACCTACCTACCTATCTGTGTCTATCTATCTACCTACCTACCTATCTCTATCTATCTATCTACCTACCTATCTGTATCTATCAATCTACCTACCTACCTATCTCTATCTATCTATCTATCTATCTACCTACCTACCTATCTGTATCTATCTATCTACCTATCTACCTATCAATCTACCTACCTACCTATCTCTATCTATCTACCTACCTACCTATCTCTATCTATCAATCTACCTACCTATCTGTATCTATCTACCTACCTACCTACCTATCTCTATCTATCTATCTACCTACCTACCTATCTCTACCTATCAATCTACCTACCTACCTATCTGTATCTATCAATCTACCTACCTACCTATCTCTATCAATCTACCTACCTACCTATCTGTATCTATCAATCTACCTACCTACCTATCTCTATCTATCTATCTACCTACCTACCTATCTCTATCTATCAATCTACCTACCTACCTATCTGTATCGATCAATCTACCTACCTACCTATCTCTATCTATCTATCTACCTACCTACCTACCTATCTCTATCAATCTACCTACCTACCTATCTCTATCTATCTACCTACCTACCTACCTATCTCTATCTATCAATCTACCTACCTACCTATCTGTATCTATCTATCTACCTACCTACCTGTCTGTATCTATCTATATACCTACCTACCTGTCTCTATCTATCTATCTACCTACCTACCTATCTCTATCTATCTATCTACCTACCTACATATCTGTATCTATCTATCTACCTACCTACCTATCTCTATCTATCTATCTACCTAACTACCTATCTCTATCTATCTATCTACCTACCTACCTATCTGTATCTATCAATCTACCTACCTACCTCTCTATCTACCTACCTACCTACCTACCTATCTCTATCAATCTACCTACCTACCTATCTCTATCTATCTACCTACCTACCTACCTATCTCTATCTATCAATCTACCTACATACCTATTTGTATCTATCAATCTACCTACCTACCTATCTCTATCTATCAATCTACCTACCTACCTATCTCTATCTATCTATCTACCTACCCACCTATTTGTATTTATCTATCTACCTACCTATCTGTATCTATCTACCTACCTACCTACCTATCTCTATCTACCTACCTACCTACCTACCTATCTCTATCTATCAATCTACCTACCTACCTATCTGTATCTATCTATCTACCTACCTACCTGTCTGTATCTATCTATCTACCTACCTACCTATCTCTATCTATCTACCTACCTACCTATCTCTATCTATCTATCTACCTACCTACCTATCTCTATCTATCTATCTACCTACCCACCTATCTGTATTTATCTACCTACCTACCTATCTGTATCTATCAATCTACCTACCTACCTATCTGTATCTATCAATCTACCTACCTACCTATCTCTATCTATCTATCTACCTACCCACCTATCTGTATTTATCTATCTACCTACCTATCTGTATCTATCTACCTACCTACCTACCTATCTCTATCTATCTATCTACCTACCTACCTATCTCTATCTATCTACCTACCTACCTATCTCTATCAATCTACCTACCTACCTATCTCTATGTATTTACCTACCTACCTACCTATCTCTATCTATCAATCTACCTACCTACCTATCTGTATCTATCTATCTACCCACCCACCTATCTGTATCTATCTACCTATCTACCTACCTATCTGTATCTATCTACCTACCTACCTATCTCTATCTATCTACCTACCTACCTATCTGTATCTATCTATCTACCTACCTACCTATCTCTATCTATCTATCTATCTACCTACCTACCTATCTCTATCTATCTATCTACCTACCTACCTATCTGTATCTATCTATCTACCTATCTACCTATCTCTATCTATCAATCTACCTACCTACCTACCTATCTCTATCTATCTATCTATCTATCTACCTACCTACCTATCTCTATCTATCAATCTACCTACCTATCTGTATCTATCTACCTACCTACCTACCTATCTCTATCTATCTATCTACCTACCTACCTATCTCTATCTATCAATCTACCTACCTACCTATCTGTATCTATCAATCTACCTACCTACCTATCTCTATCTATCTATCTACCTACCTACCTATCTCTATCTATCAATCTACCTACCTACCTATCTGTATCTATCAATCTACCTACCTACCTATCTCTATCTATCTACCTACCTACCTACCTATCTCTATCAATCTACCTACCTACCTATCTCTATCTATCTACCTACCTACCTACCTATCTCTATCTATCAATCTACCTACCTACCTATCTGTATCTATCTATCTACCTACCTACCTGTCTGTATCTATCTATCTACATACCTACCTATCTCTATCTATCTATCTATCTACCTACCTACCTATCTCTATCTATCTATCTACCTACCTACATATCTGTATCTATCTATCTACCTACCTACCTATCTCTATATATCTATCTACCTAACTACCTATCTCTATCTATCTATCTACCTACCTACCTATCTCTATCTATCAATCTACCTACCTACCTATCTGTTCCTATCTATCTACCTACCTACCTATCTGTATCTATCAATCTACCTACCTACCTATCTCTATCTATCTATCTACCTACCCACCTATCTGTATTTATTTATCTACCTACCTATCTGTATCTATCTACCTACCTACCTACCTATCTGTATCTATCAATCTACCTACCTACCTCTATCTATCAATCTACCTACCTACCTATCTCTATCTATCTATCTACCTACCCACCTATCTGTATTTATCTATCTACCTACCTATCTGTATCTACCTACCTACGTACCTACCTATCTCTATCTATCTATCTATCTACCTACCTTCCTATCTCTATCTATCAATCTACCTACCTACCTATCTGTATCTATCAATCTACCTACCTACCTATCTCTATCTATCTACCTACCTACCTACCTATCTCTATCTATCAATCTACCTACCTACCTATCTGTATCTATCTACCTACCTACCTGTCTGTATCTATCTACCTACCTACCTATCTCTATCTATCTACCTACCTACCTACCTATCTCTATCTATCTATCTACCTACCTACCTATCTCTATCTATCTATCTACTTACCCACCTATCTTTATTTATCTATCTACCTACCTATCTGTATCTATCTACCTACCTACCTACCTATCTGTATCTATCAGTCTACCTACCTACCTATCTCTATCTATCAATCTACCTACCTACCTATCTCTATCTATCTATCTACCTACCCACCTATCTGTATTTATCTATCTACCTACCTATCTGTATCTATCTACCTACCTACCTACCTATCTCTATCTATCTATCTACCTACCTATCTCTATCTATTTACCTACCTACCTACCTATCTCTCTCTATCAATCTACCTACCTACCTATCTGTATGTATCTATCTACCTACCTACCTATCTGTATCTACCTACCTACCTACCTATCTCTGTCTATCAATCTACCTACCTACCTATCTGTATTTATCTATCTACCTACCTACCTATCTGTATCTATCTATCTACCTACCTACCTGTCTCTATCTATCTATCTACCTACCTACCTATATCTATCTATCTATCTATCTACCTACCTATCTATCTGTATCTATCAATCTACCTACCTACCTATCTCTATCTATCTATCTACCTACCTACCTATCTCTATCTATCTATCTACCTACCTACCTACCTATCTCTATCTATCAATCTACCTACCTACCTATCTGTATCTATCTATCTACCTACCTACCTATCTGTATCTATCAATCTACCTACCTACCTATCTCTATCTATCTATCTATCTACCTACCCACCTATCTGTATTTATCTATCTACCTACCTATCTGTATCTATCTACCTACCTACCTACCTATCTGTATCTATCAATCTACCTACCTACCTATCTCTATCTATCAATCTACCTACCTACCTATCTCTATCTATCTATCTACCTACCCACCTATCTGTATTTATCTATCTACCTACCTATCTGTATCTATCTACCTACCTACCTACCTACCTATCTCTATCTATCTATCTACCTACCTACCTATCTCTATCTATCAATCTACCTACTTACCTATCTGTATCTATCAATCTACCTACCTTCCTATCTCTATCTATCTACCTACCTACCTACCTACCTATCTCTATCTATCAATCTACCTACCTACCTATCTGTATCTATCTATCTACCTACCTACCTGTCTGTATCTATCTATCTACCTACCTACCTATTTCTATCTAGCTATCTACCTAACTACCTATCTCTATCTATCTACCTAACTGCCTATCTCTATATATCTACCTACCTACCTATCTCTATCTATCAATCTACCTACCTACCTATCTGTATCTATCAATCTACCTACCTACCTATCTCTATCTACCTACCTACCTACCTATCTCTATCTATCTATCTACCTACCTACCTATCTCTATCTATCAATCTACCTACCTAACTATCTCTATCTATCAATCTACCTACCTACCTATCTGAATCTATCTATCTCCCTACCTACCTATCTGTATCTATCTATCTACCTACCTACCTATCTCTATCTATCTATCTACCTACCTACCTATCTCTATCTATCAATCTACCTATCTACCTATTTCTATCTATCTATCTCCCTACCTACCTATCTGTATCTATCTACCTACCTACCTACCTATCTCTATCAATCTACCTACCTACCTATCTCTATCTATCTATCTACCTACCCACCTATCTGTATTTATCTATCTACCTACCTATCTGTATCTATCTACCTACCTACCTACCTATCTCTATCTATCTATCTACCTACCTACCTATCTCTATCTATCTACCTACCTACCTATCTCTATCAATCTACCTACCTACCTATCTCTATCTATTTACCTACCTACCTACCTATCTCTATCTATCAATCTACCTACCTACCTATCTGTATCTATCTATCTACCTACCCACCTATCTGTATCTATCTACCTATCTACCTACCTATCTGTATCTATCTACCTACCTACCTATCTCTATCTATCTACCTACCTACCTATCTGTATCTATCTATCTACCTACCTACCTATCTCTATCTATCTATCTATCTACCTACCTACCTATCTCTATCTATCTATCTACCTACCTACCTATCTGTATCTATCTATCTACCTATCTACCTATCTCTATCTATCAATCTACCTACCTACCTACCTATCTCTATCTATCTATCTATCTATCTATCTACCTACCTACCTATCTCTATCTATCAATCTACGTACCTATCTGTATCTATCTACCTACCTACCTACCTATCTCTATCTATCTATCTACCTACCTACCTATCTCTATCTATCAATCTACCTACCTACCTATCTGTATCTATCAATCTACCTACCTACCTATCTCTATCTATCTATCTACCTACCTACCTATCTCTATCTATCAATCTACCTACCTACCTATCTGTATCTATCAATCTACCTACCTACCTATCTCTATCTATCTACCTACCTACCTACCTATCTCTATCAATCTACCTACCTACCTATCTCTATCTATCTACCTACCTACCTACCTATCTCTATCTATCAATCTACCTACCTACCTATCTGTATCTATCTATCTACCTACCTACCTGTCTGTATCTATCTATCTACATACCTACCTATCTCTATCTATCTATCTATCTACCTACCTACCTATCTCTATCTATCTATCTACCTACCTACATATCTGTATCTATCTATCTACCTACCTACCTATCTCTATCTATCTATCTACCTAACTACCTATCTCTATCTATCTATCTACCTACCTACCTATCTCTATCTATCAATCTACCTACCTACCTATCTGTTTCTATCTATCTACCTACCTACCTATCTGTATCTATCAATCTACCTACCTACCTATCTCTATCTATCTATCTACCTACCCACCTATCTGTATTTATTTATCTACCTACCTATCTGTATCTATCTACCTACCTACCTACCTATCTGTATCTATCAATCTACCTACCTACCTCTATCTATCAATCTACCTACCTACCTATCTCTATCTATCTATCTACCTACCCACCTATCTGTATTTATCTATCTACCTACCTATCTGTATCTACCTACCTACGTACCTACCTATCTCTATCTATCTATCTATCTACCTACCTACCTATCTCTATCTATCAATCTACCTACCTACCTATCTGTATCTATCAATCTACCTACCTACCTATCTCTATCTATCTACCTACCTACCTACCTATCTCTATCTATCAATCTACCTACCTACCTATCTGTATCTATCTACCTACCTACCTGTCTGTATCTATCTACCTACCTACCTATCTCTATCTATCTACCTACCTACCTACCTATCTCTATCTATCTATCTACCTACCTACCTATCTCTATCTATCTATCTACTTACCCACCTATCTTTATTTATCTATCTACCTACCTATCTGTATCTATCTACCTACCTACCTACCTATCTGTATCTATCAGTCTACCTACCTACCTATCTCTATCTATCAATCTACCTACCTACCTATCTCTATCTATCTATCTACCTACCCACCTATCTGTATTTATCTATCTACCTACCTATCTGTATCTATCTACCTACCTACCTACCTATCTCTATCTATCTATCTATCTACCTACCTATCTCTATCTATTTACCTACCTACCTATCTCTCTCTATCAATCTACCTACCTACCTATCTGTATGTATCTATCTACCTACCTACCTATCTGTATCTACCTACCTACCTACCTATCTCTGTCTATCAATCTACCTACCTACCTATCTGTATTTATCTATCTACCTACCTACCTATCTGTATCTATCTATCTACCTACCTACCTGTCTCTATCTATCTATCTACCTACCTACCAATATCTATCTATCTATCTATCTACCTACCTATCTATCTGTATCTATCAATCTACCTACCTACCTATCTCTATCTATCTATCTACCTACCTACCTATCTCTATCTATCTATCTACCTACCTACCTATCTCTATCTATCTATCTACCTAACTACCTATCTCTATCTATCTATCTACCTACCTACCTACCTATCTCTATCTATCAATCTACCTACCTACCTATCTGTATCTATCTATCTACCTACCTACCTATCTGTATCTATCAATCTACCTACCTACCTATCTCTATCTATCTATCTATCTACCTACCCACCTATCTGTATTTATCTATCTACCTACCTATCTGTATCTATCTACCTACCTACCTACCTATCTGTATCTATCAATCTACCTACCTACCTATCTCTATCTATCAATCTACCTACCTACCTATCTCTATCTATCTATCTACCTACCCACCTATCTGTATTTATCTATCTACCTACCTATCTGTATCTATCTACCTACCTACCTACCTATCTCTATCTATCTATCTACCTACCTACCTATCTCTATCTATCAATCTACCTACTTACCTATCTGTATCTATCAATCTACCTACCTTCCTATCTCTATCTATCTACCTACCTACCTACCTACCTATCTCTATCTATCAATCTACCTACCTACCTATCTGTATCTATCTATCTACCTACCTACCTGTCTGTATCTATCTATCTACCTACCTACCTATTTCTATCTAGCTATCTACCTAACTACCTATCTCTATCTATCTACCTAACTGCCTATCTCTATATATCTACCTACCTACCTATCTCTATCTATCAATCTACCTACCTACCTATCTGTATCTATCAATCTACCTACCTACCTATCTCTATCTATCTACCTACCTACCTACCTATCTCTATCTATCTATCTACCTACCTACCTATCTCTATCTATCAATCTACCTACCTAACTATCTCTATCTATCAATCTACCTACCTACCTTTCTGAATCTATCTATCTCCCTACCTACCTATCTGTATCTATCTATCTACCTACCTACCTATCTCTATCTATCTATCTACCTACCTACCTATCTCTATCTATCAATCTACCTATCTACCTATTTCTATCTATCTATCTCCCTACCTACCTATCTGTATCTATCTACCTACCTACCTACCTATCTCTATCAATCTACCTACCTACCTATCTCTATCTATCTATCTACTTACCTACCTATCTCTATCTATCAATCTACCTACTTACCTATCTGTATCTATCAATCTACCTACCTACCTATCTCTATCTATCTACCTACCTACCTACCTATCTCTATCTATCAATCTACCTACCTACCTATCTGTATCTATCTATCTACCTACCTACCTGTCTGTATCTATCTATCTACCTACCTACCTATCTCTATCTATCTATCTACCTAACTACCTATCTCTATCTATCTACCTAACTGCCTATCTCTATATATCTACCTACCTACCTATCTCTATCAATCTACCTACCTACCTATCTGTATCTATCAATCTACCTACCTACCTATCTCTATCTATCTACCTACCTACCTACCTACCTATCTCTATCTATCTACCTACCTACCTACCTATCTCTATCTATCAATCTACCTACCTAACTATCTCTATCTATCAATCTACCTACCTACCTATCTGAATCTATCTATCTCCCTACCTACCTATCTGAATCTATCTATCTCCCTACCTACCTATCTGTATCTATCTATCTACCTACCTACCTATCTCTATCTATCTATCTACCTACCTACCTATCTCTATCTATCAATCTACCTATCTACCTATCTCTATCTATCTATCTCCCTACCTACCTATCTGTATCTATCTACCTAACTACCTACCTATCTCTATCAATCTACCTACCTACCTATCTCTATCTATCTACCTACCTACCTACCTATCTCTATCTATCAATCTACCTACCTACCTATCTGTATCTATCTATCTACCTACCTACCTATCTGTATCTATCTATCTACCTACCTACCTATCTCTATCTATCTATCTACCTACCTACCTATCTCTATCTATCTATCTACCTACCTACCTATCTCTATCTATCTACCTACCTACCTACCTATCTCTATCAATCTACCTACCTACCTATCTCTATCTACCTACCTACCTACCTATCTCTATCTATCAATCTACCTTCCTACCTATCTGTATCTATCTACCTACCTACCTACCTATCTCTATCTATCTATCTACCTACCTACCTATCTCTATCTATCTATCTACCTACCTACCTATCTCTAAATATCTATCTACCTACCTACCTATCTGTATCTATCAATCTACCTACCTACCTATCTCTATCTATCTACCTACCTATCTGTATCTATCTACCTACCTACCTACCTATCTCTATCAATCTACCTACCTACCTATCTCTATCTATCTACCTACCTACCTACCTACCTATCTCTATCTATCAATCTACCTACCTACCTATCTCTATCTATCTATCTACCTATCTACCTATCTCTATCTATCAATCTACCTACCTACATATCTCTATCTATCAATCTACCTACCTACCTACCTATCTCTATCAATCTACCTACCTACCTATCTCTATCTATCTATCTATCTATCTACCTACCTACCTATCTCTATCTATCTATCTACCTACCTACCTACCTATCTCTATCAATCTACCTACCTACCTATCTCTATCTATCTACCTACCTACCTACCTACCTATCTCTATCTATCAATCTACCTACCTATCTGTATCTATCTATCTACCTACCTACCTATCTGTATCTATCTATCTACCTACCTACCTATCTCTGTCTATCTATCTACCTACCTACCTATCTCTATCTATCAATCTACCTACCTACCTATCTCTATCTATCTTTCTACCTACCAACATATCTGTATCTATATATCTACCTACCTACCTACCTATCTGTATCTATCTATCTACCTATCTACCTATCTCTATCTATCAATCTACCTACCCACCTATCTCTATCTATCAATCTACCTACCTATCTGTAGCTATCTACCTACCTACCTACCTATCTGTATCTATCTACCTACCTACCTACCTATCTCTATCAATCTACCTACCTACCTATCTCTATCTATCTACCTACCTACCTACCTATCTGTATCTATCTATCTACCTACCTAACTATCTCTATCTATCAATCTACCTACCTACCTATCTGAATCTATCTATCTCCCTACCTACCTATCTGTATCTATCTATCTACCTACCTACCTATCTCTATCTATCTATCTACCTACCTACCTATCTCTATCTATCTATCTATCTACCTACCTACCTATCTGTATCTATCTACCTATCTACCTACATACCTATCTGTATCTATCTACCTACCTACCTACCTATCTCTATCTATCTATCTACCTACCTACCTATCTCTGTCTATCAATCTACCTACCTACCTATCTGTATCTATCAATCTACCTACCTACCTATCTGTATCTATCAATCTACCTACCTACCTACCTCTATCTATCTATCTACCTACCTACCTATCTCTATCTATCAATCTACCTACCTACCTATCTGTATCTATCAATCTACCTACCTACCTATCTCTATCTATCTATCTACCTATCTACCTATCTCTATCTATCAATCTACCTACCTACCTATCTCTATCTATCAATCTACCTACCTACCTATCTCTATCTATCAATCTACCTACCTACCTATCTGTATCTATCTATCTACCTACCTACCTATCTGTATCTACCTACCTACCTACCTATCTCTATCTATCTATCTACCTACCTACCTATCTCTATCTATCAATCTACCTACCTACCTATCTGTATCTATCAATCTACCTACCTACCTATCTCTATCTATCTATCTACCTACCTACCTATCTCTATCTATCAATCTACCTACCCACCTATCTGTATCTATCAATCTACCTACCTACCTATCTCTATCTACCTACCTACCTACCTACCTATCTCTATCAATCTACCTACCTACCTATCTCTATCTATCTACCTACCTACCTACCTATCTCTATCTGTCAATCTACCTTCCTACCTATCTGTATCTATCTATCTACCTACCTACCTATCTGTATCTATCTATCTACCTACCTACCTATCTCTATCCATCTATCTACCTACCTACCTATCTCTATCTATCTACCTACCTACCTACCTATATCTATCTATCTACCTACCTACCTATCTGTATCTATCAATCTACCTACCTACCTATCTCTATCAATCTACCTACCTATCTGTATCTATCTACCTACCTACCTACGTATCTCTATCTATCTATCTATCTATCTATCTACCTACCTACCTTTCTCTATCAATCTACCTACCTACCTATCTCTATCTATCAATCTACCTACCTACCTATCTGTATCTATCAATCTACCTACCTACCTATCTCTATCTATCTACCTACCTACCTACCTATCTCTATCAATCTACCTACCTACCTATCTCTATCTATCTACCTACCTACCTACCTATCTCTATCTATCAATCTACCTTCCTACCTATCTGTATCTATCTATCTACCTACCTATCTATCTGTATCTATCAATCTACCTACCCACCTATCTGTATCTATCAATCTACCTACCTACCTATCTCTATCTATCTACCTACCTACCTACCTATCTCTATCAATCTACCTACCTACCTATCTCTATCTATCTACCTACCTACCTACCTATCTCTATCTATCAATCTACCTTCCTACCTATCTGTATCTATCTATCTACCTACCTACCTATCTGTATCTATCTATCTACCTACCTACCTATCTCTATCTATCTACCTACCTACCTATCTCTATCTATCTATCTACCTACCTACCTATCTCTATCTATCAATCTACCTACCTACCTATCTGTATCTATCAATCTACCTACCTACCTATCTCTATCTATCTATCTACCTACCTACCTATCTGTATCTATCAATATACCTACCTTCCTATCTCTATCAATATACGTACCTATCTGTATCTACCTACCTACCTACGTATCTCTATCTATCTATCTACCTACCTACCTTCCTCTATCAATCTACCTACCTACCTATCTCTATCTATCAATCTACCTACCTACCTATCTGTATCTATCTATCTACCTACCTACCTATCTGTATCTATCTACCTACCTACCTACCTATCTCTATCTATCTATCTACCTACCTACCTATCTCTATCTATCAATCTACCTACCTACCTATCTGTATCTATCAATCTACCTACCTACCTATCTCTATCTATCTATCTACCTACCTACCTATCTCTATCTATCAATCTACCTACCTACCTATCTGTATCTATCAATCTACCTACCTACCTATCTCTATCTATCTACCTACCTACCTACCTACCTACCTATCTCTATCAATCTACCTACCTACCTATCTCTATCTATCTACCTACCTACCTACCTACCTATCTCTATCTATCAATCTACCTTCCTACCTATCTGTATCTATCTATCTACCTACCTACCTATCTGTATCTATCTATCTACCTACCTACCTATCTCTATCTATCTATCTACCTACCTACCTATCTCTATCTATCAACCTACCTACCTATCTCTATCTATCTATCTACCTACCTACCTACCTATCTCTATCTATCTATCTATCTACCTACCTACCTATCTCTATCTATCAATCTACCTACCTACCTATCTGTATGTATCTATCTACCTACCTACCTATCTGTATCTATCTACCTACCTACCTACCTATCTCTATCTATCAATCTACCTACCTACCTATCTCTATCTATCTATCTACCTACCTACCTATCTCTATCTATCTATCTACCTACCTACCTATCTCTATCTATCAATCTACCTACCTACCAATCTCTTTCTATCAATCTACCTACCTACCTATCTGTATCTATCTACCTACCTACCTACCTATCTCTATCTATCAATCTACCTACCTACCTATCTCTTTCTATCAATCTACCTACCTACCTATCTGTATCTATCAATCTACCTACCTACCTATCTCTATCTATCTATCTACCTACCTACCTTTCTCTATCAATCTACCTACCTACCTATCTCTATCTATCAATCTACCTACCTACCTATCTGTATCTATCAATCTACCTACCTACCTATCTCTATCTATCTACCTACCTACCTACCTACCTATCTCTATCAATCTACCTACCTACCTATCTCTATCTATCTACCTACCTACCTACCTATCTCTATCTATCAATCTACCTTCCTACCTATCTGTATCTATCTATCTACCTACCTACCTATCTGTATCTATCTATCTACCTACCTACCTATCTCTATCTATCTATCTATCTACCTACCTACCTATCTCTATCTATCTATCTACCTACTTACCTATCTCTATCTATCTATCTACCTACCTACCTATCTGTATCTATCAATCTACCTACCTACCTATCTCTATCAATCTACCTACCTATCTCTATCAATCTACCTACCTACCTATCTCTATCTATCTACCTACCTACCTACCTATCTCTATCTATCAATCTACCTTCCTACCTATCTGTATCTATCTATCTACCTACCTACCTATCTGTATCTATCTATCTACCTACCTACCTATCTCTATCTATCTATCTATCTACCTACCTACCTATCTCTATCTATCTATCTACCTACTTACCTATCTCTATCTATCAATCTACCTACCTACCTATCTGTATCTATCTATCTACCTACCTACCTATCTGTATCTATCTACCTACCTACCTACCTATCTCTATCTATCTATCTACCTACCTACCTATCTCTATCTATCAATCTACCTACCTACCTATCTGTATCTATCAATCTACCTACCTACCTATCTCTATCTATCTATCTACCTACCTACCTATCTCTTATCTATCAATCTACCTACCTACCTATCTGTATCTATCAATCTACCTACCTACCTATCTCTATCTATCTACCTACCTACCTACCTACCTACCTATCTCTATCAATCTACCTACCTACCTATCTCTATCTATCTACCTACCTACCTACCTATCTCTATCTATCAATCTACCTTCCTACCTATCTGTATCTATCTATCTACCTACCTACCTATCTGTATCTATCTATCTACCTACCTACCTATCTCTATCTATCTATCTATCTACCTACCTACCTATCTCTATCTATCTATCTACCTACTTACCTATCTCTATCTATCTATCTACCTACCTACCTATCTGTATCTATCAATCTACCTACCTACCTATCTCTATCAATCTACCTACCTATCTGTATCTATCTACCTACCTACCTACGTATCTCTATCTATCTATCTACCTACCTACCTTCCTCTATCAATCTACCTACCTACCTATCTCTATCTATCAATCTACCTACCTACCTATCTGTATCTATCTATCTACCTACCTACCTATCTGTATCTATCTACCTACCTACCTACCTATCTCTATCTATCTATCTACCTACCTACCTATCTCTATCTATCAATCTACCTATCTACCTATTTCTATCTATCTATCTCCCTACCTACCTATCTGTATCTATCTACCTACCTACCTACCTATCTCTATCAATCTACCTACCTACCTATCTCTATCTATCTATCTACTTACCTACCTATCTCTATCTATCAATCTACCTACTTACCTATCTGTATCTATCAATCTACCTACCTACCTATCTCTATCTATCTACCTACCTACCTACCTATCTCTATCTATCAATCTACCTACCTACCTATCTGTATCTATCTATCTACCTACCTACCTGTCTGTATCTATCTATCTACCTACCTACCTATCTCTATCTATCTATCTACCTAACTACCTATCTCTATCTATCTACCTAACTGCCTATCTCTATATATCTACCTACCTACCTATCTCTATCAATCTACCTACCTACCTATCTGTATCTATCAATCTACCTACCTACCTATCTCTATCTATCTACCTACCTACCTACCTACCTATCTCTATCTATCTACCTACCTACCTACCTATCTCTATCTATCAATCTACCTACCTAACTATCTCTATCTATCAATCTACCTACCTACCTATCTGAATCTATCTATCTCCCTACCTACCTATCTGAATCTATCTATCTCCCTACCTACCTATCTGTATCTATCTATCTACCTACCTACCTATCTCTATCTATCTATCTACCTACCTACCTATCTCTATCTATCAATCTACCTATCTACCTATCTCTATCTATCTATCTCCCTACCTACCTATCTGTATCTATCTACCTAACTACCTACCTATCTCTATCAATCTACCTACCTACCTATCTCTATCTATCTACCTACCTACCTACCTATCTCTATCTATCAATCTACCTACCTACCTATCTGTATCTATCTATCTACCTACCTACCTATCTGTATCTATCTATCTACCTACCTACCTATCTCTATCTATCTATCTACCTACCTACCTATCTCTATCTATCTATCTACCTACCTACCTATCTCTATCTATCTACCTACCTACCTACCTATCTCTATCAATCTACCTACCTACCTATCTCTATCTACCTACCTACCTACCTATCTCTATCTATCAATCTACCTTCCTACCTATCTGTATCTATCTACCTACCTACCTACCTATCTCTATCTATCTATCTACCTACCTACCTATCTCTATCTATCTATCTACCTACCTACCTATCTCTAAATATCTATCTACCTACCTACCTATCTGTATCTATCAATCTACCTACCTACCTATCTCTATCTATCTACCTACCTATCTGTATCTATCTACCTACCTACCTACCTATCTCTATCAATCTACCTACCTACCTATCTCTATCTATCTACCTACCTACCTACCTATCTCTATCTATCAATCTACCTACCAACCTATCTCTATCTATCTATCTACCTATCTACCTATCTCTATCTATCAATCTACCTACCTACATATCTCTATCTATCAATCTACCTACCTACCTACCTATCTCTATCAATCTACCTACCTACCTATCTCTATCTATCTATCTATCTACCTACCTACCTATCTCTATCTATCTATCTACCTACCTACCTACCTATCTCTATCAATCTACCTACCTACCTATCTCTATCTATCTACCTACCTACCTACCTACCTATCTCTATCTATCAATCTACCTACCTATCTGTATCTATCTATCTACCTACCTACCTATCTGTATCTATCTATCTACCTACCTACCTATCTCTGTCTATCTATCTACCTACCTACCTATCTCTATCTATCAATCTACCTACCTACCTATCTCTATCTATCTTTCTACCTACCAACATATCTGTATCTATATATCTACCTACCTACCTACCTATCTGTATCTATCTATCTACCTATCTACCTATCTCTATCTATCAATCTACCTACCCACCTATCTCTATCTATCAATCTACCTACCTATCTGTAGCTATCTACCTACCTACCTACCTATCTGTATCTATCTACCTACCTACCTACCTATCTCTATCAATCTACCTACCTACCTATCTCTATCTATCTACCTACCTACCTACCTATCTGTATCTATCTATCTACCTACCTAACTATCTCTATCTATCAATCTACCTACCTACCTATCTGAATCTATCTATCTCCCTACCTACCTATCTGTATCTATCTATCTACCTACCTACCTATCTCTATCTATCTATCTACCTACCTACCTATCTCTATCTATCTATCTACCTACCTACCTATCTGTATCTATCTACCTATCTACCTACATACCTATCTGTATCTATCTACCTACCTACCTACCTATCTCTATCTATCTATCTACCTACCTACCTATCTCTGTCTATCAATCTACCTACCTACCTATCTGTATCTATCAATCTACCTACCTACCTATCTGTATCTATCAATCTACCTACCTACCTACCTCTATCTATCTATCTACCTACCTACCTATCTCTATCTATCAATCTACCTACCTACCTATCTGTATCTATCAATCTACCTACCTACCTATCTCTATCTATCTATCTACCTATCTACCTATCTCTATCTATCAATCTACCTACCTACCTATCTCTATCTATCAATCTACCTACCTACCTATCTCTATCTATCAATCTACCTACCTACCTATCTGTATCTATCTATCTACCTACCTACCTATCTGTATCTACCTACCTACCTACCTATCTCTATCTATCTATCTACCTACCTACCTATCTCTATCTATCAATCTACCTACCTACCTATCTGTATCTATCAATCTACCTACCTACCTATCTCTATCTATCTATCTACCTACCTACCTATCTCTATCTATCAATCTACCTACCCACCTATCTGTATCTATCAATCTACCTACCTACCTATCTCTATCTACCTACCTACCTACCTACCTATCTCTATCAATCTACCTACCTACCTATCTCTATCTATCTACCTACCTACCTACCTATCTCTATCTGTCAATCTACCTTCCTACCTATCTGTATCTATCTATCTACCTACCTACCTATCTGTATCTATCTATCTACCTACCTACCTATCTCTATCTATCTACCTACCTACCTACCTATCTCTATCTATCTACCTACCTACCTACCTATCTCTATCTATCTATCTACCTACCTACCTATCTGTATCTATCAATCTACCTACCTACCTATCTCTATCAATCTACCTACCTATCTGTATCTATCTACCTACCTACCTACGTATCTCTATCTATCTATCTATCTATCTATCTACCTACCTACCTTTCTCTATCAATCTACCTACCTACCTATCTCTATCTATCAATCTACCTACCTACCTATCTGTATCTATCAATCTACCTACCTACCTATCTCTATCTATCTACCTACCTACCTACCTATCTCTATCAATCTACCTACCTACCTATCTCTATCTATCTACCTACCTACCTACCTATCTCTATCTATCAATCTACCTTCCTACCTATCTGTATCTATCTATCTACCTACCTATCTATCTGTATCTATCAATCTACCTACCCACCTATCTGTATCTATCAATCTACCTACCTACCTATCTCTATCTATCTACCTACCTACCTACCTATCTCTATCAATCTACCTACCTACCTATCTCTATCTATCTACCTACCTACCTACCTATCTCTATCTATCAATCTACCTTCCTACCTATCTGTATCTATCTATCTACCTACCTACCTATCTGTATCTATCTATCTACCTACCTACCTATCTCTATCTATCTACCTACCTACCTATCTCTATCTATCTATCTACCTGCCTACCTATCTCTATCTATCTATCTACCTACCTACCTATCTGTATCTATCAATATACCTACCTTCCTATCTCTATCAATATACGTACCTATCTGGGACTTCCGGTGGTTGAAGCGGTGGAGATGGCGGCTACTTTGTAGCCGTCCTCCTGAGAAGGTGTCAGATCCGCGGAGCACAGCTTTCATCACCTGGCCCGCGGCTCGCAATCCCCTTCCCGGGCGAAGGGAAGGGGTAGAGATCGCATGAATAGAGGTAGAACCTCTTAACTCTCCCTGGATTTTTATTTCAGGGGGGTAGAAAGAGTGCTCCCTCGGAGTTCATTGCCTTCTCCGCCTCTCAGCTGTCTTTGTTTCTTCGGAAACAAAGCGAAACGCCGCTACCATCTCCGTTTTTAAAGTAACCGTGAGTAATCTTAAACCGGACAGAACTGTTTAAAGGATTGTATTTATAGTTTAGTTTTATTTTATATTTTTAGCTTATTTAGTTTATTTAGCACGCGCTGATTTTTCTTTTATTTTTTTTTGAGCTTTCCTTTTTTTTTTTTTTTTTTTCGGGCGGAAAAGTGAGAGTGAAAGTAAAATGGCGTTTTGAAAGTTTTTTCCTTTGAAAGACGGACCGGCTGAATTGTTGTTTAATACTCTCTTCCTTTTTAAGCCTCTTTTTTTTTTTTATTATTGCTGGTGAGCTTCTAGATTGATTTTATTTTATTCTATTTTATCGTGTTTTTAATTTTTTTTTTTCGGACTACTTATTTTTTATTAGTATTTTTATGAAGAAAGGAAGATAAATTAAAATGGCTTCAAAACGACAACCAGCTATTGTAACCTCTAAAGTAACTTCTTCTCCTGCCACTTCTACTGTGCAACAACAACTTAAATGATATCTTCAGTGCAGCAACCTAAATCTACTTCACCTTCACCTCCCCCATCTGGCACATCAGCACAAGACATTAAAGAAATAATGGTAAGTGCTGTGTCACAGTTTAGGGAGGAAATGAAACAACTTTTGGACCAGAATAAATCTGAAACTAAGGAGGAAATGAAGAAAGAGATGAAAGAGCTTTTAGAACAGAATAATGCTATTTTGAGGGATGATATACTTTTAGCTCTATCTGGAATGGCCTCAGTGGTTGTGAAGCTGGACTCCAGAGTAGAGGAAATTGCAGAAACTGTTGAACTTTTGGATTATAAATTTCAAGATATGGAGAAAAAAGTGGAAACTTCACAAGATGATATTCTTATGTTCCAGTACAGACAGATGGAATATGCTTTGAGAATAAGGGGCCTGAAAGAAGATAAAACTCAAGATGTGATGGAAATGGTGATTAATGACTTGGCTGTTATTTTGAATATAGATAAAGAAGAGTTACGTGGGGACGTGGAAAGAATCTATAGAGTCAATTCTTGGATTGCAAAACAGAGGAATTTGCCTAGAGATGTGGTGATATATTTTGCTAAGAAGTCCTTGCGAAATCAGATTCTCCAAACTTTTTATAATAAAAGATTTCAGATTGCTGCTCAAGATGTTATTATCTTAAAGGAAATTCCACCTAAAATTCTAAGAAGCAGAAAAGATTTTGCTTTTTTAGCAAATGAACTTAAAGCAAGACAAATGCCATTCAGATGGGAGATCCCGACGGGCATTGTTTTGAGCCATGCGGGGACACGTTATAGAATTAATACAGTTGCTAAAGCCAAGGAATTTTATAAAACGGTCCTGGGTGCAGGCTCTCCTTTGCCCATGATGCACAAAGTCTTGAGTGATAAAGAGATGGAACAGAAATCTGAAAGTACAGAGATGATGGCTGCTGGACAGGTGGTATGGATGTCTCAACCAGAGGTTAAAGAACAGAGAATGACCCGTGCAGCACATAAACGTAAAGAAAAAGAACAACAGAAAAAAGAAAAAGAAATTGAAGAATCTAGTCAGCAAATTGCTTCAGTGCCGGTGGGAGGAGCAAGACCCAAAAGTTCTGCAACATATTCAGCAGCAGCAGAATTTGAGCGGATCTTCTCCAGGCTTAAGGCCAAGGGAGATGGCAAAGCTCCTGTCCTGGAATGTTAATGGATTAAACATTCCTCAAAAGAGAAGAAAAATTTATCATTATTTGAAACAACATAACAATGATATCATTTGTTTGCAAGAAACTCATATTACAGCTAAAGATCAAAAATATTTAAATAATCCTCGCCTGGGATCTCATTTTGTATCTCCCGCCCCTGGGAAAAAAGGGGGTGTGGTAATATATGTTAAACAGAATTTATCTGCTACCCTTTTAGAATCAGATCCTCATGGAAGATATGTTATGCTTGAACTTGGCTTATATGGTAAGAAAATTCTTATTGTGGGGCTATATGCACCAAACCAGCAACAGGAGCAATTTTATAGGTTGTTACATCAGAAAATAACTCTGTTGGATTATAGATCTGTGATTTTAATGGGAGATTGGAATGGCGTCTTAGATATACAAAAGGACAAAAAAGGTTCTTTTACTTTTTCTAAACAGGCTAAATTACCTAAAGCCTTCTTTGATATGAAAGAAGATTGGGAATTGAGAGACTATTGGCGTGAACGTAATCAAGAAGAAAGGGACTTTACTTTTTTTTCAGATAGACACCATTCTCTCTCAAGAATTGATTTCTTTTTGATTACAACAGACTTATACAACAGGGTGAAGAACGTAAAAATTTTTCCTAGGACATTGTCTGATCATAGTCCAGTTTGGATGGAACTGTTTGCAGAAAAAGAAGATAGGAGATCCTGGAGGGTGAATGAGAACTTATTTAAACAAGAAAAAAATGTTCACAAATTAAAGGAATGTTTAAAGGAATATTTTGCTTTAAATATGAATAAGGGAACATCAATGTCAATGGTGTGGGATGCAAGTAAAGCTTTTATGCGTGGTATTTTGATAAAAATGAATAACTTGCATAGACAAAAACAGACTCAGAAACGTAAAGATTTAGAAGATGAGATTAAATTAAAAGAGAAACTTCTAAATATAAATCCTTTAGATGAAAAAGTGAAAGGAGCTTTAAAATTGTTAAAAGCACAATTTAACATGTTGGTGGCTGATCAAGCTGCAACTAATTTATTATATATGAAACAAAACACATTTTGTAATGCTAATAAACCAGGGAGATGGTTGGCTTATCAGTTAAGAAAGAAACAGAAACAGAGGAATATAGATAAAATAAATTATAATGGTAAACTGGTTTATCAGAAAGAATTGATTAAGAAATCCTTTTTAGAATATTACCAAAAATTATATAAGAGTACTAATATTCAAATTACAGATATAAATAATTATTTAGGTAAAGTTAATTTTCCTAAATTAACAGAAGATCAGGAAAAAGAGATTAATGGTTTAATTACTAAGGAAGAAATTGTTACAGCTATTAAACAATTGAAATTGGGCAAAGCGCCGGGTACGGATGGGTTGACATCTATTTATTATAAAACTTTAGTAGAAGAGATGACTCAACCGTTGTGTGAATTGTTCAATAATTTATTACAGGGTTTAGAGATCCCCCCATCCTGGCGTAATGCATTTATATCATTGATCCCAAAAGATAATCAAGATCTTACTCTGCCTAAAAATTATAGGCCTATATCTCTTTTAAATGTGGATTATAAGATTTTTGCAAAAATTTTAGCTAATAGGTTTATGGGGATTTTGCAGCAGCTTATACATAAGGATCAATCGGGTTTTATAACTGGAAGGTATATGAAAAATAATGTGAGACAAATTATTAACTTATTAGAGTATTTAGAAAAGAATAACCAAGTCTCTGCAGGCCTGATATTTTTGGATGCTGAAAAAGCCTTTGACCAAGTGAACTGGCAGTTTATGTTATGCTTAATTAAAGAGATGAATTTTGGACAAAATATATTACAAGTATTATCTAATATATATCAGAAACAGACTGCCCAACTAATTGTAAATGGGGGTTTGTCAGAGGCTTTTGTAATAGAAAAAGGAACAAGACAGGGATGTCCGTTATCCCCGTTATTGTTCGTTTTAACATTGGAAATTTTGTTGATTAAAATTCGGGAGTCTCAAGAAATAAAAGGAATAGAAATTAATAAAAAGGAATATAAGTTAAGAGCCTTTGCAGATGACTTGGTTGTTACTTTATCTCAACCTACTTGTTCGGTGGTAAAATTGTTACAATTGATTCAACAATATGGACGTGTTTCTGGTTTTAAAATTAACAATAATAAGACTAAAATACTAGCTAAAAATATGACTGATGGTGATAAACAGGTTTTAGTTAATTTAACAGATTTTGAAATTGTTGATAAGGTAAAATATTTGGGGGTTACATTATCTGCTTCTAATGCAAAACTGTATAAAAATAATTATGAAAAGTTGTGGATGGAGGTACAGAAGGATTTAAAAAATTGGAATAATTTACAGTTATCCCTTATGGGTAGAATTGCAGTTATTAAAATGAATGTTCTGCCAAAGTTTATTTTTTTGTTTCAAATGTTACCTATTCTAAAGAATGATTGTAATTTAGAGGAATGGCAAAAAGGCATTAATAAATTTGTTTGGGCAGGGAAAAAACCAAGGGTGAAACTGAAAATAATGCAAGATTTTCGTGAGAGAGGTGGACTCAAGGTACCAAATGTGAAATTGTATTATGATGCTGTAGTACTGACATTGATTAGCGACTGGGTGAATTTAACAAATATAGAAATACTTCATTTGGAAGGTTGGGACCTACTTTTTGGATGGCATGCCTATTTAATATTTGATAAAAAAGTGGATCGGGTCTTTAAGTCTCATATTATAAGAATCTCTTTGCTTAGAGTGTGGAGAAAATATTATAAAAGTGACTTTAAAATACCATTATGGGCTATACCTCGGCATGCCATAGAGGGTATAAGGAAAGGGGTTAATATGGATATGGTCTCTTATGCACAATTACTCAGATGGGATGGTCAAGATTGGGAGCTAAAATCTTTGGAAGAATTAATACATGAAAATTTAACTTATTCATGGTTCCAATATAGACAAATAGCGGATAGATGGAAGATGGATTGTAAAATGGGCTGGCTTAGAGAAGATGGAATTTTTTTAAAGCAAGTCAGAGATCAAAGGCCAACCCATATTAAGAGAGTTTATGGGGTATTAGTAGAATTGGATTCAGAACCTGAACTAGTCAAAGATTGTATGATTAAATGGGCACAGAATATTGGTGAAACGATTTCAATGGATACTTGGGAACTTATTTGGATAAGAAATGTTAAATTCACACAGGCGCAAAATTTAAGAGAGAATTTCTATAAGATGTTTTATAGATGGCACCTTGATCCAAAGAAAATGTCTATTATGTACCCTAATCTACAACCGAAATGTTGGAGATGTGGATACTTGGATGCTACTTATTATCATATGTGGTGGACGTGCAAGCATATAAAAGCTTTTTGGATTAAGATATGGTGGAATATTCAAAGAATTTTTAAAAGGAGGGTAAAATTTAATCCGCAATTATTTTTATTAGGTATTGTTATTGATTGTGATGCTAAAGAGGTTATATTGATGTTAAACTTGATTACAGCCGCTAGGCTGTTAATAGGACAATACTGGAAGAAGGAATCTTTGCCTACTCTACAAGAATGGTTTTATAAAGTCTCATATCTGGCAGAAATGGCAAAGATTTCGGCTTTTTTAAAAGACCAATCTCAAGAGAAATTTTTTGTGGTATGGGAAAAATGGATAAGTTTCATACAATATAATTTGGATATGGGAAAATATTATTTAGCTTTTTTATAACTTGTATTTTATTCCCTTCTTGTTTTTCTTTTCTTTTTTTTCTTTCTTTTTTCTTTCTCTCTTTCTTTCTTAGTATATATTATTCATTTTAAGTTTATGTTATGTATATTATTATTACACATATTATTATTGGGATTTTTATTATTATTACTTTTAAATATTTTAATATTTTAAAAACTGTAAACGTTATTCTTGTTAAAAATTTGTTAAAAAATCCTATATTCAGTTCTGGGAAGTCGGGGGGGGGGAGGGTGGTTTGGGAGGGGGGGTGGATGTTTATTTGTAAAACTCTTGAAAAATTTCAATAAAAAAAAAAAAAAAATATACGTACCTATCTGTATCTACCTACCTACCTACGTATCTCTATCTATCTATCTACCTACCTACCTTCCTCTATCAATCTACCTACCTACCTATCTCTATCTATCAATCTACCTACCTACCTATCTGTATCTATCTATCTACCTACCTACCTATCTGTATCTATCTACCTACCTACCTACCTATCTCTATCTATCTATCTACCTACCTACCTATCTCTATCTATCAATCTACCTACCTACCTATCTGTATCTATCAATCTACCTACCTACCTATCTCTATCTATCTATCTACCTACCTACCTATCTCTATCTATCAATCTACCTACCTACCTATCTGTATCTATCAATCTACCTACCTACCTATCTCTATCTATCTACCTACCTACCTACCTACCTACCTATCTCTATCAATCTACCTACCTACCTATCTCTATCTATCTACCTACCTACCTACCTACCTATCTCTATCTATCAATCTACCTTCCTACCTATCTGTATCTATCTATCTACCTACCTACCTATCTGTATCTATCTATCTACCTACCTACCTATCTCTATCTATCTATCTACCTACCTACCTATCTCTATCTATCTACCTACCTACCTATCTCTATCTATCTATCTACCTACCTACCTACCTATCTCTATCTATCTATCTATCTACCTACCTACCTATCTCTATCTATCAATCTACCTACCTACCTATCTGTATGTATCTATCTACCTACCTACCTATCTGTATCTATCTACCTACCTACCTACCTATCTCTATCTATCAATCTACCTACCTACCTATCTCTATCTATCTATCTACCTACCTACCTATCTCTATCTATCTATCTACCTACCTACCTATCTCTATCTATCAATCTACCTACCTACCTATCTCTTTCTATCAATCTACCTACCTACCTATCTGTATCTATCTACCTACCTACCTACCTATCTCTATCTATCAATCTACCTACCTACCTATCTCTTTCTATCAATCTACCTACCTACCTATCTGTATCTATCAATCTACCTACCTACCTATCTCTATCTATCTATCTACCTACCTACCTTTCTCTATCAATCTACCTACCTACCTATCTCTATCTATCAATCTACCTACCTACCTATCTGTATCTATCAATCTACCTACCTACCTATCTCTATCTATCTACCTACCTACCTACCTACCTACCTATCTCTATCAATCTACCTACCTACCTATCTCTATCTATCTACCTACCTACCTACCTATCTCTATCTATCAATCTACCTTCCTACCTATCTGTATCTATCTATCTACCTACCTACCTATCTGTATCTATCTATCTACCTACCTACCTATCTCTATCTATCTATCTATCTACCTACCTACCTATCTCAATCTATCTATCTACCTACTTACCTATCTCTATCTACTATCTACTACCTACCTATCTGTACTATCAATCTACCTACCCTACCTATCTCTATCAATCTACCTACCTATCTCTATCTAATCTACCTACCTACCTACGTATCTCAATCTATCTATCAACCTACCTACCTTCCTCTATCAATCTACCTACCTACCTATCTCTATCTATCAATCTACCTACCTACTATCTGTATCTATCTATCTACCTACCTACCTATCTGTATCTATCTACCTACCTACCCTACCTATCTCTATCTATCTAATCTACCTACCTACCTATCTCTATCTATCAATCTACCTACCTACCTATCTGTAACTATCAATCTACCTACCTACCTATCTCTATCTAACTATCTACCTACCTACCTATCTCTATCTATCAATCTACCTACCTACCTATCTGTATCTATCAATCTACCTACCTACCTATCTCTATCTATCTACCTACCTACCTACCTACCTACCTATCTCTATCAATCTACCTACCTACCTATCTCTATCTATCTACCTACCTACCTACCTATTCTATCTATCAATCTACCTTCCTACCTATCTGTATCTATCTATCTACCTACCTACCTATCTGTATCTATCTATCTACCTACCTACCTATCTCTATCTATCTATCTATCTACCTACCTACCTATCTCTATCTATCTATCTACCTACTTACCTATCTCTATCTATCTATCTACCTACCTACCTATCTGTATCTATCAATCTACCTACCTACCTATCTCTATCAATCTACCTACCTATCTGTATCTATCTACCTACCTACCTACGTATCTCTATCTATCTATCTACCTACCTACCTTCCTCTATCAATCTACTACCTACCTATCTCTATCTATCAATCTACCTACCTACCTATCTGTATCTATCTATCTACCTACCTACCTATCTGTATCTATCTACCTACCTACCTACCTATCTCTATCTATCTATCTACCTACCTACCTATCTCTATCTATCAATCTACCTACCTACCTATCTCTATCTATCTATCTATCTACCTACCTACCTATCTCTATCTATCAATCTACCTACCTACCTATCTGTATCTATCAATCTACCTACCTACCTATCTCTATCTATCTACCTACCTACCTACCTACCTACCTATCTCTATCAATCTACCTACCTACCCTATCTCTATCTATCTACCTACCTACCTACCTACCTATCTCTATCTATCAATCTACCTTCCTACCTATCTGTATCTATCTATCTACCTACCTACCTATCTGTATCTATCTATCTACCTACCTACCTATCTCTATCTATCTATCTACCTACCTACCTATCTCTATCTATCTATCTACCTACTTACCTATCTCTATCTATCTATCTACCTACCTACCTATCTGTATCTATCAATCTACCTACCTACCTATCTCTATCAATCTACCTACCTATCTGTATCTATCTACCTACCTACCTACGTATCTCTATCTATCTATCTACCTACCTACCTTCCTCTATCAATCTACCTACTACCTATCTCTATCTATCAATCTACCTACCTACCTATCTGTATCTATCTATCTACCTACCTACCTATCTGTATCTATCTACCTACCTACCTACCTATCTCTATCTATCTATCTACCTACCTACCTATCTCTATCTATCAATCTACCTACCTACCTATCTGTATCTATCAATCTAACTACCTACCTATCTCTATCTATCTATCTACCTACCTACCTATCTCTATCTATCAATCTACCTACCTACCTATCTGTATCTATCAATCTACCTACCTACCTATCTCTATCTATCTACCTACCTACCTACCTACCTACCTACCTATCTCTATCAATCTACCTACCTACCTATCTCTATCTATCTACCTACCTACCTACCTACTATCTCTATCTATCAATCTACCTTCCTACCTATCTGTATCTATCTATCTACCTACCTACCTATCTGTATCTATCTATCTACCTACCTACCTATCTGCTATCTATCTATCTACCTACCTACCTATCTCTATCTATCTACCTACCTACCTACCTCTATCTATCTATCTACCTACCTACCTACCTATCTCTATCTATCTATCTACCTACCTACCTATCTCTATCTATCAATCTACCTACCTACCTATCTGTATGTATCTATCTACCTACCTACCTATCTGTATCTATCTACCTACCTACCTACCTGATCTCTATCTATCAATCTACCTACCTACCTATCTCTATCTATCTATCTATCTACCTACCTACCTATCTCTATCTATCTATCTACCTACCTACCTATCTCTATCTATCAATCTACCTTCCTACCTATCTGTATCTATCTATCTACCTACCTACCTATCTGTATCTATCTATCTACCTACCTACCTATCTCTATCTATCTATCTACCTACCTACCTATCTCTATCTATCTACCTACCTACCTATCTCTATCTATCTATCTACCTACCTACCTACCTATCTCTATCTATCTATCTACCTACCTACCTATCTCTATCTATCAATCTACCTACCTACCTATCTGTATGTATCTATCTACCTACCTACCTATCTGTATCTATCTACCTACCTACCTACCTATCTCTATCTATCAATCTACCTACCTACCTATCTCTATCTATCTATCTACCTACCTACCTATCTCTATCTATCTATCTACCTACCTACCTATCTCTATCTATCAATCTACCTACCTACCTATCTCTTTCTATCAATCTACCTACCTACCTATCTGTATCTATCTACCTACCTACCTACCTATCTCTATCTATCAATCTACCTACCTACCTATCTCTTTCTATCAATCTACCTACCTACCTATCTGTATCTATCAATCTACCTACCTACCTATCTCTATCTATCTATCTACCTACCTACCTTTCTCTATCAATCTACCTACCTACCTATCTCTATCTATCAATCTACCTACCTACCTATCTGTATCTATCAATCTACCTACCTACCTATCTCTATCTATCTACCTACCTACCTACCTACCTATCTCTATCAATCTACCTACCTACCTATCTCTATCTATCTACCTACCTACCTACCTATCTCTATCTATCAATCTACCTTCCTACCTATCTGTATCTATCTATCTACCTACCTACCTATCTGTATCTATCTATCTACCTACCTACCTATCTCTATCTATCTATCTATCTACCTACCTACCTATCTCTATCTATCTATCTACCTACTTACCTATCTCTATCTATCTATCTACCTACCTACCTATCTGTATCTATCAATCTACCTACCTACCTATCTCTATCAATCTACCTACCTATCTGTATCTATCTACCTACCTACCTACGTATCTCTATCTATCTATCTACCTACCTACCTTCCTCTATCAATCTACCTACCTACCTATCTCTATCTATCAATCTACCTACCTACCTATCTGTATCTATCTATCTACCTACCTACCTATCTGTATCTATCTACCTACCTACCTACCTATCTCTATCTATCTATCTACCTACCTACCTATCTCTATCTATCAATCTACCTACCTACCTATCTGTATCTATCAATCTACCTACCTACCTATCTCTATCTATCTATCTACCTACCTACCTATCTCTATCTATCAATCTACCTACCTACCTATCTGTATCTATCAATCTACCTACCTACCTATCTCTATCTATCTACCTACCTACCTACCTACCTACCTATCTCTATCAATCTACCTACCTACCTATCTCTATCTATCTACCTACCTACCTACCTACCTATCTCTATCTATCAATCTACCTTCCTACCTATCTGTATCTATCTATCTACCTACCTACCTATCTGTATCTATCTATCTACCTACCTACCTATCTCTATCTATCTATCTATCTACCTACCTACCTATCTCTATCTATCTATCTACCTACTTACCTATCTCTATCTATCTATCTACCTACCTACCTATCTGTATCTATCAATCTACCTACCTACCTATCTCTATCAATCTACCTACCTATCTGTATCTATCTACCTACCTACCTACGTATCTCTATCTATCTATCTACCTACCTACCTTCCTCTATCAATCTACCTACCTACCTATCTCTATCTATCAATCTACCTACCTACCTATCTGTATCTATCTATCTACCTACCTACCTATCTGTATCTATCTACCTACCTACCTACCTATCTCTATCTATCTATCTACCTACCTACCTATCTCTATCTATCAATCTACCTACCTACCTATCTCTATCTATCTATCTACCTACCTACCTATCTCTATCTATCAATCTACCTACCTACCTATCTGTATCTATCAATCTACCTACCTACCTATCTCTATCTATCTATCTACCTACCTACCTACCTACCTACCTATCTCTATCAATCTACCTACCTACCTATCTCTATCTATCTACCTACCTACCTACCTACCTATCTCTATCTATCAATCTACCTTCCTACCTATCTGTATCTATCTATCTACCTACCTACCTATCTGTATCTATCTATCTACCTACCTACCTATCTCTATCTATCTATCTACCTACCTACCTATCTCTATCTATCTATCTACCTACTTACCTATCTCTATCTATCTATCTACCTACCTACCTATCTGTATCTATCAATCTACCTACCTACCTATCTCTATCAATCTACCTACCTATCTGTATCTATCTACCTACCTACCTACGTATCTCTATCTATCTATCTACCTACCTACCTTCCTCTATCAATCTACCTACCTACCTATCTCTATCTATCAATCTACCTACCTACCTATCTGTATCTATCTATCTACCTACCTACCTATCTGTATCTATCTACCTACCTACCTACCTATCTCTATCTATCTATCTACCTACCTACCTATCTCTATCTATCAATCTACCTACCTACCTATCTGTATCTATCAATCTACCTACCTACCTATCTCTATCTATCTATCTACCTACCTACCTATCTCTATCTATCAATCTACCTACCTACCTATCTGTATCTATCAATCTACCTACCTACCTATCTCTATCTATCTACCTACCTACCTACCTACCTATCTCTATCAATCTACCTACCTACCTATCTCTATCTATCTACCTACCTACCTACCTACCTATCTCTATCTATCAATCTACCTTCCTACCTATCTGTATCTATCTATCTACCTACCTACCTATCTGTATCTATCTATCTACCTACCTACCTATCTCTATCTATCTATCTACCTACCTACCTATCTCTATCTATCTACCTACCTACCTATCTCTATCTATCTATCTACCTACCTACCTACCTATCTCTATCTATCTATCTACCTACCTACCTATCTCTATCTATCAATCTACCTACCTACCTATCTGTATGTATCTATCTACCTACCTACCTATCTGTATCTATCTACCTACCTACCTACCTATCTCTATCTATCAATCTACCTACCTACCTATCTCTATCTATCTATCTACCTACCTACCTATCTCTATCTATCTATCTACCTACCTACCTATCTCTATCTATCAATCTACCTACCTACCTATCTCTTTCTATCAATCTACCTACCTACCTATCTGTATCTATCTACCTACCTACCTACCTATCTCTATCTATCAATCTACCTACCTACCTATCTCTTTCTATCAATCTACCTACCTACCTATCTGTATCTATCAATCTACCTACCTACCTATCTCTATCTATCTATCTACCTACCTACCTTTCTCTATCAATCTACCTACCTACCTATCTCTATCTATCAATCTACCTACCTACCTATCTGTATCTATCTATCTACCTACCTACCTATCTCTATCTATCTATCTATCTACCTACCTACCTATCTCTATCTATCTATCTACCTACTTACCTATCTCTATCTATCTATCTACCTACATACCTATCTGTATCTATCAATCTACCTACCTACCTATCTCTATCAATCTACCTACCTATCTGTATCTATCTACCTACCTACCTACGTATCTCTATCTATCTATCTACCTACCTACCTTCCTCTATCAATCTACCTACCTACCTATCTCTATCTATCAATCTACCTACCTACCTATCTGTATCTATCTATCTACCTACCTACCTATCTGTATCTATCTACCTACCTACCTACCTATCTCTATCTATCTATCTACCTACCTACCTATCTCTATCTATCAATCTACCTACCTACCTATCTGTATCTATCAATCTACCTACCTACCTATCTCTATCTATCTATCTACCTACCTACCTATCTCTATCTATCAATCTACCTACCTACCTATCTGTATCTATCAATCTACCTACCTACCTATCTCTATCTATCTACCTACCTACCTACCTACCTACCTATCTCTATCAATCTACCCACCTACCTATCTCTATCTATCTACCTACCTACCTACCTACCTATCTCTATCTATCAATCTACCTTCCTACCTATCTGTATCTATCTATCTACCTACCTACCTATCTGTATCTATCTATCTACCTACCTACCTATCTCTATCTATCTATCTACCTACCTACCTATCTCTATCTATCTACCTACCTACCTATCTCTATCTATCTATCTACCTACCTACCTACCTATCTCTATCTATCTATCTACCTACCTACCTATCTCTATCTATCAATCTACCTACCTACCTATCTGTATGTATCTATCTACCTACCTACCTATCTGTATCTATCTACCTACCTACCTACCTATCTCTATCTATCAATCTACCTACCTACCTATCTCTATCTATCTATCTACCTACCTACCTATCTCTATCTATCTATCTACCTACCTACCTATCTCTATCTATCAATCTACCTACCTACCTATCTCTTTCTATCAATCTACCTACCTACCTATCTGTATCTATCTACCTACCTACCTACCTATCTCTATCTATCAATCTACCTACCTACCTATCTCTTTCTATCAATCTACCTACCTACCTATCTGTATCTATCAATCTACCTACCTACCTCTCTATCTACCTACCTACCTACCTATCTCTATCAATCTACCTACATACCTATCTCTATCTATCTATCTACCTACCTACCTATCTCTATCTATCAATCTACCTACATACCTATCTGTATCTATCTATCTACCTACCTACCTATCTGTCTCTATCTATCTAGCTACCTACCTATCTCTATCTATCTAGCTACCTACCTACCTATCTCTATCTATCAATCTACCTACCTACCTATCTCTATCTATCTATCTACCTACCTACCTATCTCTATCTATCTATCTACCTACCTACCTATCTGTATCTATCAATCTACCTACCTACCTATCTCTATCAATCTACCTACCTATCTGTATCTATCTACCTACCTACCTACGTATCTCTATCTATCTATCTATCTATCTATCTATCTATCTATCTATCTATCTATCTATCTATCTATCTATCTATCTATCTATCTATCTATCTATCTATCTATCTATCTACCTACCGACCTTTCTCTATCTATCAATCTACCTACCTACCTATCTCTATCTATCAATCTACCTACCTACCTATCTGTATCTATCAATCTACCTACCTACCTATCTCTATCTATCTACCTACCTACCTACCTATCTCTATCAATCTACCTTCCTACCTATCTGTATCTATCTATCTACCTACCTACCTATCTGTATCTATCAATCTACCTACCCACCTATCTGTATCTACCAATCTACCTACCTACCTATCTCTATCTATCTACCTACCTACCTACCTACCTATCTCTATCAATCTACCTACCTACCTATCTCTATCTATCAATCTACCTACCTACCTATCTCTATCTATCAATCCACCTTCCTACCTATCTGTATCTATCTATCTACCTACCTACCTATCTGTATCTATCTATCTACCTACCTACCTATCTCTATCTATCTAGCTACCTACCTACCTATCTCTATCTATCTCTCTACCTACCTACCTATCTCTATCAATCTACCTACCTATCTGTATCTATCTACCTACCTACCTACGTATCTCTATCTATCTATCTATCTATCTACCTACCTACCTTTCTCTATCTATCAATCTACCTACCTACCTATCTGTATCTATCTACTACCTACCTACCTATCTCTATCTATCTATCTATCTACCTACCTACCTATCTCTATCTATCAATCTACCTACCTACCTATCTCTATCTATCTATCTACCTATCTACCTATCTCTATCTATCAATCTACCTACCTATCTATCTCTATCTATCAATCTACCTACCTACCTATCTCTATCTATCAATCTACCTACCCACCTATCTGTATCTATCTATCTACCTACCTACCTATCTCTATCTATCTATCTACCTACCTACCTATCTCTATCTATCAATCTACCTACCTACCTATCTGTATCTATCAATCTACCTACCTACCTATCTCTATCTATCAATCTACCTACCTACCTATCTGTATCTATCTACCTACCTACCTACCTATCTCTATCTATCTATCTACCTACCTACCTATCTCTATCTATCAATCTACCTACCTACCTATCTGTATCTATCAATCTACCTACCTACCTATCTCTATCTATCTATCTACCTATCTACCTATCTCTATCTATCAATCTACCTACCTATCTATCTCTATCTATCAATCTACCTACCTACCTATCTCTATCTATCAATCTACCTACCTACCTATCTGTATCTATCTATCTACCTACCTACCTATCTGTATCTATCTACCTACCTACCTATCTCTATCTATCTATCTACCTACCTACCTATCTCTATCTATCAATCTACCTACCTACCTATCTGTATCTATCAATCTACCTACCTACCTATCTCTATCTATCTATCTACCTACCTACCTATCTCTATCTATCTACCTACCTACCTATCTCTATCTATCTACCTACCTACCTACCTATCTCTATCTATCTACCTACCTACCTACCTATCTCTATCTATCTATCTACCTACCTACCTATCTCTATCTATCTTTCTACCTACCTACCTATCTGTATCTATCAATCTACCTACCTACCTATCTCTATCTATCTACCTACCTATCTGTATCTATCTATCTATCTACCTACCTACCTATCTCTATCTATCTATCTACCTACCCACCTATCTCTATCTATCTATCTACCTACCTACCTATCTGTATCTATCAATCTACCTACCTACCTATCTCTATCTATCTACCTACCTATTTGTATCTATCTACCTACCTACCTACGTATCTCTATCTATCTATCTACCTACCTACCTATCTCTATCTATCAATCTACCTACCTACCTATTTCTATCTATCTATCTATCTATCTATCTATCTATCTACCTATCTCTATCTATCAATCTACCTACCTACCTACCTATCTCTATCAATCTACCTACCTACCTATCTCTATCAATCTACCTACCTATCTGTATCTATCTACCTACCTACCTACGTATCTCTATCTATCTATCTATCTATCTACCTACCTACCTTTCTCTATCTATCAATCTACCTACCTACCTATCTCTATCTATCAATCTACCTACCTACCTATCTGTATCTATCTATCTACCTACCTACCTATCTCTATCTATCTATCTACCTACCTACCTATCTCTATCTATCAATCTACCTACCTACCTATCTGTATCTATCAATCTACCTACCTACCTATCTCTATCTATCAATCTACCTACCTACCTATCTGTATCTATCTACCTACCTACCTACCTATCTCTATCTATCTATCTACCTACCTAGCTATCTCTATCTATCAATCTACCTACCTACCTATCTGTATCTATCAATCTACCTACCTACCTATCTCTATCTATCTATCTACCTATCTACCTATCTCTATCTATCAATCTACCTACCTATCTATCTCTATCTATCAATCTACCTACCTACCTATCTCTATCTATCAATCTACCTACCTACCTATCTGTATCTATCTATCTACCTACCTACCTATCTGTATCTATCTACCTACCTACCTATCTCTATCTATCTATCTACCTACCTACCTATCTCTATCTATCAATCTACCTACCTACCTATCTGTATCTATCAATCTACCTACCTACCTATCTCTATCTATCTATCTACCTACCTACCTATCTCTATCTATCTACCTACCTACCTATCTCTATCTATCTACCTACCTACCTACCTATCTCTATCTATCGACCTACCTACCTACCTATCTCTATCTATCTATCTACCTACCTACCTATCTCTATCTATCTTTCTACCTACCTACCTATCTGTATCTATCAATCTACCTACCTACCTATCTCTATCTATCTACCTACCTATCTGTATCTATCTATCTATCTACCTACCTACCTATCTCTATCTATCTATCTACCTACCCACCTATCTCTATCTATCTATCTACCTACCTACCTATCTGTATCTATCAATCTACCTACCTACCTATCTCTATCTATCTACCTACCTATTTGTATCTATCTACCTACCTACCTACGTATCTCTATCTATCTATCTACCTACCTACCTATCTCTATCTATCAATCTACCTACCTACCTATTTCTATCTATCTATCTATCTATCTATCTACCTATCTCTATCTATCAATCTACCTACCTACCTACCTATCTCTATCAATCTACCTACCTACCTATCTCTATCAATCTACCTACCTATCTGTATCTACCTACCTACCTACCTACGTATCTCTATCTATCTATCTATCTACCTACCTACCTTTCTCTATCTATCAATCTACCTACCTACCTATCTGTATCTATCTACTACCTACCTACCTATCTCTATCTATCTATCTACCTACCTACCTATCTCTATCTATCAATCTACCTACCTACCTATATCTGTCTATCTACCTATCTACCTATCTCTATCTATCAATCTACCTACCTATCTATCTCTATCTATCAATCTACCTACCTACCTATCTCTATCTATCAATCTACCTACCTACCTATCTGTATCTATCTATCTATCTACCTACCTACCTATCTCTATCTATCATTCTACCTACCTACCTATCTGTATCTATCAATCTACCTACCTACCTATCTCTATCTATCAATCTACCTACCTACCTATCTGTATCTATCTACCTACCTACCTACCTATCTCTATCTATCTATCTACCTACCTACCTATCTCTACCTATCAATCTACCTACCTACCTATCTGTATCTATCAATCTACCTACCTACCTATCTCTATCTATCTATCTACCTATCTACCTATCTCTATCTATCAATCTACCTACCTATCTATCTCTATCTATCAATCTACCTACCTACCTATCTCTATCTATCAATCTACCTACCTACCTATCTGTATCTATCTATCTACCTACGTACCTATCTGTATCTATCTACCTACCTACCTATCTCTATCTATCTATCTACCTACCTACCTATCTCTATCTATCAATCTACCTACCTACCTATCTGTATCTATCAATCTACCTACCTACCTATCTCTATCTATCTATCTACCTACCTACCTATCTCTATCTATCTACCTACCTACCTATCTCTATCTATCTACCTACCTACCTACCTATCTCTATCTATCTACCTACCTACCTACCTATCTCTATCTATCTATCTACCTACCTACCTATCTGTATCTATCTATCTACCTACTTACCTATCTCTATCTATCTATCTACCTACCTACCTACCTATCTCTATCTATCTATCTACCTACCTACCTATCTGTATCTATCTATCTACCTACCTACCTATCTCTATCTATCTATCTATCTACCTACCTACCTATCTCTATCTATCTATCTACCTACCTACCTATCTGTATCTATCAATCTACCTACCTACCTATCTCTATCTATCTACCTACCTATCTGTATCTATCTATCTATCTACCTACCTACCTATCTCTATCTATCTATCTACCTACCCACCTATCTCTATCTATCTATCTACCTACCTACCTATCTGTATCTATCAATCTACCTACCTACCTATCTCTATCTATCTACCTACCTATTTGTATCTATCTACCTACCTACCTACGTATCTCTATCTATCTATCTACCTACCTACCTATCTCTATCTATCAATCTACCTACCTACTTATTTCTATCTATCTATCTATCTACCTATCTCTATCTATCAATCTACCTACCTACCTACCTATCTCTATCAATCTACCTACCTACCTATCTCTATCTATCTACCTACCTACCTACCTATCTGTATCTATCTATCTACCTACCTAACGATCTGTATCTATCTATCTACCTACCTACCTATCTCTATCTATCTATCTACCTACCTACCTATCTCTATCTATCTATCTACCTACCTACCTATCTCTATCAATCTACCTACCTACCTATCTCTATCTATCTACCTACCTACCTATCTCTATCTATCTATCTACCTACCTACCTATCGGTATCTATCAATCTACCTACCTATCTGTATTTATCTATCTACCTACCTCTGTATCTATCTACCTACCTACCTACGTATCTCTATCTATCTATCTACCTACCTACCTATCTCTATCTATCAATCTACCTACCTACCTATCTGTATCTATCTATCTACCCATCTACCTATCTCTATCTATCAATCTACCTACCTACCTATCTCTATCTATCTACCTACACACCTATCTGTATTTACCTATCTACCTACCTATCTGTATCTATCTACCTACCTACGTATCTCTATCTATCAATCTACCTACCTACCTATCTGTATCTATCTATCTACCTACCTACCTATCTGTATCTATCTATCTACCTACCTACCTATCTGTATCTATCTATCTGCCTACCTACCTATCTCTATCTATCTATCTACCTACCTACCTATCTCTATCTATCTATCTATCTATCTATCTATCTATCTATCTATCTATCTATCTACCTACCTACCTACCTATCTCTTTCAATCTACCTACCTACCTATCTCTATCTACCTACCTACCTACCTATCTCTATATATCAATCTACCTACCTACCTATCTCTATCTATCTATCTACCTACCCACCTATCTGTATTTATCTATCTACCTACCTATCTCTATCTATCAATCTACCTACCTACCTATCTGTATCTATCTATCTACCTATCTACCTATCTCTATCTATCAATCTACCTACCTACCTATCTGTATCTATCTATCTACCTACATACCTATCTCTATCTATCAATCTACCTACCTACCTATCTCTATCTATCAATCTACCTACCTACCTCTCTATCTACCTACCTACCTACCTATCTCTATCAATCTACCTACATACCTATCTCTATCTATCTATCTACCTACCTACCTATCTCTATCTATCAATCTACCTACATACCTATCTGTATCTATCTATCTACCTACCTACCTATCTGTCTCTATCTATCTAGCTACCTACCTATCTCTATCTATCTAGCTACCTACCTACCTATCTCTATCTATCAATCTACCTACCTACCTATCTCTATCTATCTATCTACCTACCTACCTATCTCTATCTATCTATCTACCTACCTACATATCTGTATCTATCAATCTACCTACCTACCTATCTCTATCAATCTACCTACCTATCTGTATCTATCTACCTACCTACCTACGTATCTCTATCTATCTATCTATCTATCTATCTATCTATCTATCTATCTATCTATCTATCTATCTACCTACCTACCTTTCTCTATCTATCAATCTACCTACCTACCTATCTCTATCTATCAATCTACCTACCTACCTATCTGTATCTATCAATCTACCTACCTACCTATCTCTATCTATCTACCTACCTACCTACCTATCTCTATCAATCTACCTTCCTATCTATCTGTATCTATCTATCTACCTACCTACCTATCTGTATCTATCAATCTACCTACCCACCTATCTGTATCTACCAATCTACCTACCTACCTATCTCTATCTATCTACCTACCTACCTACCTACCTATCTCTATCAATCTACCTACCTACCTATCTCTATCTATCAATCTACCTACCTACCTATCTCTATCTATCAATCCACCTTCCTACCTATCTGTATCTATCTATCTACCTACCTACCTATCTGTATCTATCTATCTACCTACCTACCTATCTCTATCTATCTAGCTACCTACCTACCTATCTCTATCTATCTCTCTACCTACCTACCTATCTCTATCAATCTACCTACCTATCTGTATCTATCTACCTACCTACCTACGTATCTCTATCTATCTATCTATCTATCTATCTATCTACCTACCTACCTATCTCTATCTATCTAGCTACCTACCTACCTATCTCTATCTATCTCTCTACCTACCTACCTATCTCTATCAATCTACCTACCTATCTGTATCTATCTACCTACCTACCTACGTATCTCTATCTATCTATCTATCTATCTATCTATCTACCTACCTACCTTTCTCTATCTATCAATCTACCTACCTACCTATCTGTATCTATCTACTACCTACCTACCTATCTCTATCTATCTATCTATCTACCTACCTACCTATCTCTATCTATCAATCTACCTACCTACCTATCTCTATCTATCTATCTACCTATCTACCTATCTCTATCTATCAATCTACCTACCTATCTATCTCTATCTATCAATCTACCTACCTACCTATCTCTATCTATCAATCTACCTACCCACCTATCTGTATCTATCTATCTACCTACCTACCTATCTCTATCTATCTATCTACCTACCTACCTATCTCTATCTATCAATCTACCTACCTACCTATCTGTATCTATCAATCTACCTACCTACCTATCTCTATCTATCAATCTACCTACCTACCTATCTGTATCTATCTACCTACCTACCTACCTATCTCTATCTATCTATCTACCTACCTACCTATCTCTATCTATCAATCTACCTACCTACCTATCTGTATCTATCAATCTACCTACCTACCTATCTCTATCTATCTATCTACCTATCTACCTATCTACCTATCTCTATCTATCAATCTACCTACCTATCTATCTCTATCTATCAATCTACCTACCTACCTATCTCTATCTATCAATCTACCTACCTACCTATCTGTATCTATCTATCTACCTACCTACCTATCTGTATCTATCTACCTACCTACCTATCTCTATCTATCTATCTACCTACCTACCTATCTCTATCTATCAATCTACCTACCTACCTATCTGTATCTATCAATCTACCTACCTACCTATCTCTATCTATCTATCTACCTACCTACCTATCTCTATCTATCTACCTACCTACCTATCTCTATCTATCTACCTACCTACCTACCTATCTCTATCTATCTACCTACCTACCTACCTATCTCTATCTATCTATCTACCTACCTACCTATCTCTATCTATCTTTCTACCTACCTACCTATCTGTATCTATCAATCTACCTACCTACCTATCTCTATCTATCTACCTACCTATCTGTATCTATCTATCTATCTACCTACCTACCTATCTCTATCTATCTATCTACCTACCCACCTATCTCTATCTATCTATCTATCTACCTACCTACCTATCTGTATCTATCAATCTACCTACCTACCTATCTCTATCTATCTACCTACCTATTTGTATCTATCTACCTACCTACCTACGTATCTCTATCTATCTATCTACCTACCTACCTATCTCTATCTATCAATCTACCTACCTACCTATTTCTATCTATCTATCTATCTATCTATCTATCTATCTACCTATCTCTATCTATCAATCTACCTACCTACCTACCTATCTCTATCAATCTACCTACCTACCTATCTCTATCAATCTACCTACCTATCTGTATCTATCTACCTACCTACCTACGTATCTCTATCTATCTATCTATCTACCTACCTACCTTTCTCTATCTATCAATCTACCTACCTACCTATCTCTATCTATCAATCTACCTACCTACCTATCTGTATCTATCTATCTACCTACCTACCTATCTCTATCTATCTATCTACCTACCTACCTATCTCTATCTATCAATCTACCTACCTACCTATCTGTATCTATCAATCTACCTACCTACCTATCTCTATCTATCAATCTACCTACCTACCTATCTGTATCTATCTACCTACCTACCTACCTATCTCTATCTATCTATCTACCTACCTAGCTATCTCTATCTATCAATCTACCTACCTACCTATCTGTATCTATCAATCTACCTACCTACCTATCTCTATCTATCTATCTACCTATCTACCTATCTCTATCTATCAATCTACCTACCTATCTATCTCTATCTATCAATCTACCTACCTACCTATCTCTATCTATCAATCTACCTACCTACCTATCTGTATCTATCTATCTACCTACCTACCTATCTGTATCTATCTACCTACCTACCTATCTCTATCTATCTATCTACCTACCTACCTACCTATCTCTATCTATCAATCTACCTACCTACCTATCTGTATCTATCAATCTACCTACCTACCTATCTCTATCTATCTATCTACCTACCTACCTATCTCTATCTATCTACCTACCTACCTATCTCTATCTATCTACCTACCTACCTACCTATCTCTATCTATCTACCTACCTACCTACCTATCTCTATCTATCTATCTACCTACCTACCTATCTCTATCTATCTTTCTACCTACCTACCTATCTGTATCTATCAATCTACCTACCTACCTATCTCTATCTATCTACCTACCTATCTGTATCTATCTATCTATCTACCTACCTACCTATCTCTATCTATCTATCTACCTACCCACCTATCTCTATCTATCTATCTACCTACCTACCTATCTGTATCTATCAATCTACCTACCTACCTATCTCTATCTATCTACCTACCTATTTGTATCTATCTACCTACCTACCTACGTATCTCTATCTATCTATCTACCTACCTACCTATCTCTATCTATCAATCTACCTACCTACCTATTTCTATCTATCTATCTATCTATCTATCTACCTATCTCTATCTATCAATCTACCTACCTACCTACCTATCTCTATCAATCTACCTACCTACCTATCTCTATCAATCTACCTACCTATCTGTATCTACCTACCTACCTACCTACGTATCTCTATCTATCTATCTATCTACCTACCTACCTTTCTCTATCTATCAATCTACCTACCTACCTATCTGTATCTATCTACTACCTACCTACCTATCTCTATCTATCTATCTACCTACCTACCTATCTCTATCTATCAATCTACCTACCTACCTATCTCTATCTGTCTATCTACCTATCTACCTATCTCTATCTATCAATCTACCTACCTATCTATCTCTATCTATCAATCTACCTACCTACCTATCTCTATCTATCAATCTACCTACCTACCTATCTGTATCTATCTATCTATCTACCTACCTACCTATCTCTATCTATCATTCTACCTACCTACCTATCTGTATCTATCAATCTACCTACCTACCTATCTCTATCTATCAATCTACCTACCTACCTATCTGTATCTATCTACCTACCTACCTACCTATCTCTATCTATCTATCTACCTACCTACCTATCTCTACCTATCAATCTACCTACCTACCTATCTGTATCTATCAATCTACCTACCTACCTATCTCTATCTATCTATCTACCTATCTACCTATCTCTATCTATCAATCTACCTACCTATCTATCTCTATCTATCAATCTACCTACCTACCTATCTCTATCTATCAATCTACCTACCTACCTATCTGTATCTATCTATCTACCTACCTACCTATCTGTATCTATCTACCTACCTACCTATCTCTATCTATCTATCTACCTACCTACCTATCTCTATCTATCAATCTACCTACCTACCTATCTGTATCTATCAATCTACCTACCTACCTATCTCTATCTATCTATCTACCTACCTACCTATCTCTATCTATCTACCTACCTACCTATCTCTATCTATCTACCTACCTACCTACCTATCTCTATCTATCTACCTACCTACCTACCTATCTCTATCTATCTATCTACCTACCTACCTATCTGTATCTATCTATCTACCTACTTACCTATCTCTATCTATCTATCTACCTACCTACCTACCTATCTCTATCTATCTATCTACCTACCTACCTATCTGTATCTATCTATCTACCTACCTACCTATCTCTATCTATCTATCTATCTACCTACCTACCTATCTCTATCTATCTATCTACCTACCTACCTATCTGTATCTATCAATCTACCTACCTACCTATCTCTATCTATCTACCTACCTATCTGTATCTATCTATCTATCTACCTACCTACCTATCTCTATCTATCTATCTACCTACCCACCTATCTCTATCTATCTATCTACCTACCTACCTATCTGTATCTATCAATCTACCTACCTACCTATCTCTATCTATCTACCTACCTATTTGTATCTATCTACCTACCTACCTACGTATCTCTATCTATCTATCTACCTACCTACCTATCTCTATCTATCAATCTACCTACCTACTTATTTCTATCTATCTATCTATCTACCTATCTCTATCTATCAATCTACCTACCTACCTACCTATCTCTATCAATCTACCTACCTACCTATCTCTATCTATCTACCTACCTACCTATCTGTATCTATCTATCTACCTACCTAACGATCTGTATCTATCTATCTACCTACCTACCTATCTCTATCTATCTATCTACCTACCTACCTATCTCTATCTATCTATCTACCTACCTACCTATCTCTATCAATCTACCTACCTACCTATCTCTATCTATCTACCTACCTACCTATCTCTATCTATCTATCTACCTACCTACCTATCGGTATCTATCAATCTACCTACCTATCTGTATTTATCTATCTACCTACCTCTGTATCTATCTACCTACCTACCTACGTATCTCTATCTATCTATCTACCTACCTACCTATCTCTATCTATCAATCTACCTACCTACCTATCTGTATCTATCTATCTACCTATCTACCTATCTCTATCTATCAATCTACCTACCTACCTATCTCTATCTATCTACCTACACACCTATCTGTATTTACCTATCTACCTACCTATCTGTATCTATCTACCTACCTACGTATCTCTATCTATCAATCTACCTACCTACCTATCTGTATCTATCTATCTACCTACCTACCTATCTGTATCTATCTATCTACCTACCTACCTATCTGTATCTATCTATCTGCCTACCTACCTATCTCTATCTATCTATCTACCTACCTACCTATCTCTATCTATCTATCTATCTATCTATCTATCTATCTATCTATCTATCTACCTACCTACCTATCTCTTTCAATCTACCTACCTACCTATCTCTATCTACCTACCTACCTACCTATCTCTATATATCAATCTACCTACCTACCTATCTCTATCTATCTATCTACCTACCCACCTATCTGTATTTATCTATCTACCTACCTATCTCTATCTATCAATCTACCTACCTACCTATCTGTATCTATCTATCTACCTATCTACCTATCTCTATCTATCAATCTACCTACCTACCTATCTGTATCTATCTATCTACCTACATACCTATCTCTATCTATCAATCTACCTACCTACCTATCTCTATCTATCAATCTACCTACCTACCTATCTCTATCTATCAATCTACCTACCTACCTATCTGTATCTATCTATCTACCTACCTACATATCTGTATCTATCTACCTTCCTACCTACCTATCTGTATCTATCTATCTACCTATCTACCTATCTTTATCTATCAATCTACCTACCTACCTATCTCTATCTATCTACCTACCCACCTATCTGTAATTATCTATCTACCTACATATCTGTATCTATATATCTTCCTACCTACCTATCTGTATCTATCTATCTACCTACATACCTATCTCTATCTATCAATCTACCTACCTACCTATCTCTATCTATCAATCTACCTACCTACCTATCTCTATCTATCAATCTACCTACCTACCTATCTGTATCTATCTATCTACCTACCTACATATCTGTATCTATCTATCTTCCTACCTACCTATCTGTATCTATCTATCTTCCTATCTACCTATCTTTATCTATCAATCTACCTACCTACCTATCTCTATCTATCTACCTACCCACCTATCTGTAATTATCTATCTACCTACATATCTGTATCTATATATCTACCTACCTACCTACCTATCTATATCTATCTACCTACCTACCTATCTCTATCTATCAATCTACCTACCCACCTATCTGTAATTATCTATCTACCTACATATCTGTATCTATATATCTACCTACCTACCTATCTATATCTATCTACCTACCTACCTACCTATCTCTATCTATCAATCTACCTACCTACCTATCTGTATCTATCTATCTACCTACCTACCTATCTGTATCTATCTATCTACCTACCTACCTATCTGTATCTATCGATCTGCCTACCTACCTATCTCTATCTATCTATCTACCTACCTACCTATCTCTATCTATCTATCTATCTACCTACCTACCTATCTCTTTCAATCTACCTACCTACCTATCTCTATCTACCTACCTACCTACCTATCTCTATATATCAATCTAACTACCTACCTATCTGTATCTATCTATCTACCTACCTACCTATCTGTATCAATCTGTCTACCTACCTACCTATCTCTATCTATCTATCTACCTACCTACCTATCTCTATCTATCAATCTACCTACCTACCTATCTCTATCTATCTATCTACCTATCTATATATCTGTATCTATGTATCTACCTACCTACCTATCTGTATCTATCTACCTACCTACCTACCTATCTGTATCTATCAATCTACCTACCTATCTCTATCTATCTACCTACCTACCTACCTACCTACCTATCTCTATCAATCTACCTACCTACCTATCTGTATCTATCTATCTACCTACCTACCTATCTGTATCTATCTTTCTATCTACCTACCTATCTCTATCTATCTATCTACCTACCTACCTATCTCTATCTATCTATCTACCTACCTACCTATCTCTATCTATCTATCTACCTACCTACCTATCTCTATCTATCTATCTACCTACCTACCTATCTGTATCTATCAATCTACCTACCTACCTATCTCTATCTATCTATCTACCTACCCACCTATCTCTATCTATCTATCTACCTACCTATCTCTATCTATCTATCTACCTACCTACCGATCTGTATCTATCAATCTACCTACCTACCTACCTATCTCTATCTATCAATCTACCTACCTACCTATCTCTATCTATCTATCTACCTACCCACCTATCTCTATCTATCTACCTACCCACCTATCTGTATCTATCAATCTACCTACCTACCTATCTGTATTTATCTATCTACCTACCTATCTGTATCTATCTACCTACCTACCTACGTATCTCTATCTATCTACCTACCTACCTATCTCTATCTATCTATCTACCTATCTACCTATCTCTATCTATCAATCTACCTACCTACCTATCTCTATCAATCAATCTACCTACCTACCTATCTGTATCTATCTATCTACCTACCTACCTATCTGTATCTATCTATCTACCTACCTACCTATCTCTATCTATCTATCTACCTACCTATCTCTATCTATCAATCTACCTACCTACCTACCTATCTCTATCTATCTATCTACCTACCTACATATCTGTATCTATATATCTACCTACCTACGTATCTGTATCTATATATCTACCTATCTACCTATCTCTATCTATCAATCTACCTACCTACCTATCTCTATCTATCTATCTACCTACCCAATCTGTATTTATCTATCTACCTACCTATCTCTATCTATCAATCTACCTACCTACCTATCTGTATCTATCTATCTACCTATCTACCTATCTCTATCTATCAATCTACCTACCTACCTATCTCTATCTATCAATCTACCTACCTACCTATCTCTATCTATCAATCTACCTACCTACCTATCTGTATCTATCTATCTACCTACCTACATATCTGTATCTATCTATCTTCCTACCTACCTATCTGTATCTATCTATCTACCTATCTACCTATCTCTATCTATCAATCTACCTACCTACCTATCTCTATCTATCTACCTACACACCTATCTGTATTTATCTATCTACCTACCTATCTGTATCTATCTACCTACCTACGTATCTCTATCTATCAATCTACCTACCTACCTATCTGTATCTATCTATCTACCTACCTACCTATCTGTATCTATCTATCTACCTACCTACCTATCTGTATCTATCTATCTGCCTACCTACCTATCTCTATCTATCTATCTACCTACCTACCTATCTCTATCTATCTATCTATCTATCTATCTATCTATCTATCTATCTATCTATCTATCTATCTATCTATCTATCTATCTACCTACCTACCTATCTCTTTCAATCTACCTACCTACCTATCTCTATCTACCTACCTACCTACCTATCTCTATATATCAATCTACCTACCTACCTATCTCTATCTATCTATCTACCTACCCACCTATCTGTATTTATCTATCTACCTACCTATCTCTATCTATCAATCTACCTACCTACCTATCTGTATCTATCTATCTACCTATCTACCTATCTCTATCTATCAATCTACCTACCTACCTATCTGTATCTATCTATCTGCCTACAAACCTATCTCTATCTATCAATCTAACTACCTACCTATCTCTATCTATCAATCTACCTACCTACCTATCTCTATCTATCAATCTACCTACCTACCTATCTGTATCTATCTATCTACCTACCTACATATCTGTATCTATCTATCTTCCTACCTACCTATCTGTATCTATCTATCTACCTATCTACCTATCTCTATCTATCAATCTACCTACCTACCTATCTCTATCTATCTACCTACCCACCTATCTGTAATTATCTATCTACCTACATATCTGTATCTATATATCTACCTACCTACCTATCTATATCTATCTACCTACCTACCTACCTATCTCTATCTATCAATCTACCTACCTACCTATCTGTATCTATCTATCTACCTACCTACCTATCTGTATCTATCTATCTACCTACCTACCTATCTGTATGTATCGATCTGCCTACCTACCTATCTCTATCTATCTATCTACCTACCTACCTATCTCTATCTATCTATCTATCTACCTACCTATCTCTTTCAATCTACCTACCTACCTATCTCTGTCTACCTACCTACCTACCTATCTCTATATATCAATCTAACTACCTACCTATCTGTATCTATCTATCTACCTACCTACCTATCTGTATCTATCTGTCTACCTACCTACCTATCTCTATCTATCTATCTACCTACCTACCTATCTCTATCTATCAATCTACCTACCTACCTATCTCTATCTATCTATCTACCTATCTATATATCTGTATCTATGTATCTACCTACCTACCTATCTGTATCTATCTACCTACCTACCTACATATCTGTATCTATCAATCTACCTACCTATCTCTATCTATCTACCTACCTACCTACCTACCTATCTCTATCAATCTACCTACCTACCTATCTGTATCTATCTACCTACCTACCTATCTCTATCTATCAATCTACCTACCTACCTATCTCTATCTATCTATCTACCTACCCACCTATCTCTATCTATCTACCTACCTACCTATCTGTATCTATCAATCTACCTACCTACCTATCTGTATTTATCTATCTACCTACCTATCTGTATCTATCTACCTACCTACCTACGTATCTCTATCTATCTACCTACCTACCTATCTCTATCTATCTATCTACCTATCTACCTATCTCTATCTATCAATCTACCTACCTACCTATCTCTATCTATCAATCTACCTACCTACCTATCTGTATCTATCTATCTACCTACCTACCTATCTGTATCTATCTATCTACCTACCTACCTATCTCTATCTATCAATCTACCTACCTACCTATCTCTATCTATCTATCTACCTACCCAATCTGTATTTATCTATCTACCTACCTATCTCTATCTATCAATCTACCTACCTACCTATCTGTATCTATCTACCTACCTACCTACGTATCTCTATCTATCTACCTACCTACCTATCTGTATCTATCTATCTACCTACCTACCTATCTCTATCTATCTATCTACCTACCTATCTCTATCTATCTATCTACCTACCTACCTATCTCTATCTATCTATCTACCTACCTACCTATCTGTATCTATCAATCTACCTACCTACCTATCTCTATCTATCTATCTACCTACCCACCTATCTCTATCTATCTATCTACCTACCTATCTCTATCTATCTATCTACCTACCTACCGATCTGTATCTATCAATCTACCTACCTACCTACCTATCTCTATCTATCAATCTACCTACCTACCTATCTCTATCTATCTATCTACCTACCCACCTATCTCTATCTATCTACCTACCCACCTATCTGTATCTATCAATCTACCTACCTACCTATCTGTATTTATCTATCTACCTACCTATCTGTATCTATCTACCTACCTACCTACGTATCTCTATCTATCTACCTACCTACCTATCTCTATCTATCTATCTACCTATCTACCTATCTCTATCTATCAATCTACCTACCTACCTATCTCTATCAATCAATCTACCTACCTACCTATCTGTATCTATCTATCTACCTACCTACCTATCTGTATCTATCTATCTACCTACCTACCTATCTCTATCTATCTATCTACCTACCTATCTCTATCTATCAATCTACCTACCTACCTACCTATCTCTATCTATCTATCTACCTACCTACATATCTGTATCTATATATCTACCTACCTACGTATCTGTATCTATATATCTACCTATCTACCTATCTCTATCTATCAATCTACCTACCTACCTATCTCTATCTATCTATCTACCTACCCAATCTGTATTTATCTATCTACCTACCTATCTCTATCTATCAATCTACCTACCTACCTATCTGTATCTATCTATCTACCTATCTACCTATCTCTATCTATCAATCTACCTACCTACCTATCTCTATCTATCAATCTACCTACCTACCTATCTCTATCTATCAATCTACCTACCTACCTATCTGTATCTATCTATCTACCTACCTACATATCTGTATCTATCTATCTTCCTACCTACCTATCTGTATCTATCTATCTACCTATCTACCTATCTCTATCTATCAATCTACCTACCTACCTATCTCTATCTATCTACCTACACACCTATCTGTATTTATCTATCTACCTACCTATCTGTATCTATCTACCTACCTACGTATCTCTATCTATCAATCTACCTACCTACCTATCTGTATCTATCTATCTACCTACCTACCTATCTGTATCTATCTATCTACCTACCTACCTATCTGTATCTATCTATCTGCCTACCTACCTATCTCTATCTATCTATCTACCTACCTACCTATCTCTATCTATCTATCTATCTATCTATCTATCTATCTATCTATCTATCTATCTATCTACCTACCTACCTATCTCTTTCAATCTACCTACCTACCTATCTCTATCTACCTACCTACCTACCTATCTCTATATATCAATCTACCTACCTACCTATCTCTATCTATCTATCTACCTACCCACCTATCTGTATTTATCTATCTACCTACCTATCTCTATCTATCAATCTACCTACCTACCTATCTGTATCTATCTATCTACCTATCTACCTATCTCTATCTATCAATCTACCTACCTACCTATCTGTATCTATCTATCTGCCTACAAACCTATCTCTATCTATCAATCTAACTACCTACCTATCTCTATCTATCAATCTACCTACCTACCTATCTCTATCTATCAATCTACCTACCTACCTATCTGTATCTATCTATCTACCTACCTACATATCTGTATCTATCTATCTTCCTACCTACCTATCTGTATCTATCTATCTACCTATCTACCTATCTCTATCTATCAATCTACCTACCTACCTATCTCTATCTATCTACCTACCCACCTATCTGTAATTATCTATCTACCTACATATCTGTATCTATATATCTACCTACCTACCTATCTATATCTATCTACCTACCTACCTACCTATCTCTATCTATCAATCTACCTACCTACCTATCTGTATCTATCTATCTACCTACCTACCTATCTGTATCTATCTATCTACCTACCTACCTATCTGTATGTATCGATCTGCCTACCTACCTATCTCTATCTATCTATCTACCTACCTACCTATCTCTATCTATCTATCTATCTACCTACCTATCTCTTTCAATCTACCTACCTACCTATCTCTGTCTACCTACCTACCTACCTATCTCTATATATCAATCTAACTACCTACCTATCTGTATCTATCTATCTACCTACCTACCTATCTGTATCTATCTGTCTACCTACCTACCTATCTCTATCTATCTATCTACCTACCTACCTATCTCTATCTATCAATCTACCTACCTACCTATCTCTATCTATCTATCTACCTATCTATATATCTGTATCTATGTATCTACCTACCTACCTATCTGTATCTATCTACCTACCTACCTACATATCTGTATCTATCAATCTACCTACCTATCTCTATCTATCTACCTACCTACCTACCTACCTATCTCTATCAATCTACCTACCTACCTATCTGTATCTATCTACCTACCTACCTATCTCTATCTATCAATCTACCTACCTACCTATCTCTATCTATCTATCTACCTACCCACCTATCTCTATCTATCTACCTACCTACCTATCTGTATCTATCAATCTACCTACCTACCTATCTGTATTTATCTATCTACCTACCTATCTGTATCTATCTACCTACCTACCTACGTATCTCTATCTATCTACCTACCTACCTATCTCTATCTATCTATCTACCTATCTACCTATCTCTATCTATCAATCTACCTACCTACCTATCTCTATCTATCAATCTACCTACCTACCTATCTGTATCTATCTATCTACCTACCTACCTATCTGTATCTATCTATCTACCTACCTACCTATCTCTATCTATCAATCTACCTACCTACCTATCTCTATCTATCTATCTACCTACCCAATCTGTATTTATCTATCTACCTACCTATCTCTATCTATCAATCTACCTACCTACCTATCTGTATCTATCTACCTACCTACCTACGTATCTCTATCTATCTACCTACCTACCTATCTGTATCTATCTATCTACCTACCTACCTATCTCTATCTATCTATCTACCTACCTATCTCTATCTATCAATCTACCTACCTATCTCTATCTATCTATCTACCTACCTACATATCTGTATCTATATATCTACCTACCTACGTATCTGTATCTATATATCTACCTATCTACCTATCTCTATCTATCAATCTACCTACCTACCTATCTCTATCTATCTATCTACCTACCCAATCTGTATTTATCTATCTACCTACCTATCTCTATCTATCAATCTACCTACCTACCTATCTGTATCTATCTATCTACCTATCTACCTATCTCTATCTATCAATCTACCTACCTACCTATCTGTATCTATCTATCTACCTACATACCTATCTCTATCTATCAATCTACCTACCTACCTATCTCTATCTATCAATCTACCTACCTACCTATCTCTATCTATCAATCTTCCTACCTACCTATCTGTATCTATCTATCTACCTATCTACCTATCTCTATCTATCAATCTACCTACCTACCTATCTCTATCTATCTACCTACACACCTATCTGTATTTATCTATCTACCTACCTATCTGTATCTATCTACCTACCTACGTATCTCTATCTATCAATCTACCTACCTACGTATCTGTATCTATCTATCTACCTACCTACCTATCTGTATCTATCTATCTACCTACCTACCTATCTGTATCTATCTATCTGCCTACCTACCTATCTCTATCTATCTATCTACCTACCTACCTATCTCTATCTATCTATCTATCTATCTACCTACCTACCTATCTCTTTCAATCTACCTACCTACCTATCTCTATCTACCTACCTACCTACCTACCTATCTCTATATATCAATCTACCTACCTACCTATCTGTATCTATCTATCTACCTACCTACCTATCTGTATCTATCTGTCTACCTACCTACCTATCTCTATCTATCTATCTACCTACCTACCTATCTCTATCTATCAATCTACCTACCTACCTATCTCTATCTATCAATCTACCTACCCACCTATCTCTATCTATCAATCTACCTACCTATCTGTATCTATCTACCTACCTACCTACCTATCTCTATCAATCTACCTACCTACCAATCTCTATCTATCTACCTACCTACCTACCTATCTGTATCTATCTATCTACCTACCTACCTATCTGTATCTATCTATCTACCTACCTAACTATCTCTATCTATCAATCTACCTACCTACCTATCTGAATCTATCTATCTCCCTACCTACCTATCTGTATCTATCTATCTACCTACCTACCTATCTATCTATCTATCTACCTACCTACCTATCTCTATCTATCTATCTACCTACCTACCTATCTCTATCTATCTATCTACCTACCTACCTATCTGTATCTATCTACCTACCTACCTACCTATCTCTATCTATCTCTCTACCTACCTACCTATCTGTATCTATCAATCTACCTACCTACCTATCTGTATCTATCAATCTACCTACCTACCTATCTCTATCTATCTATCTACCTACCTACCTATCTCTATCTATCAATCTACCTACCTACCTATCTGTATCTATCAATCTACCTACCTACCTATCTCTATCTATCTACCTACCTACCTACCTACCTATCTCTATCAATCTACCTACCTACCTATCTCTATCTATCTACCTACCTACCTACCTATCTCTATCAATCTACCTACCTACCTATCTCTATCTATCTACCTACCTACCTACCTATCTTTATCTATCAATCTACCTTCCTACCTATCTGTATCTATCTATCTACCTACCTACCTATCTGTATCTAGCTATCTACCTACCTACCTATCTCTATCTATCTATCTACATTCCTACCTATCTCTATCTATCTATCTACCTACCTACCTATCTGTATCTATCTACCTACCTACCTACGTATCTCTATCTATCTATCTACCTACCTACCTATCTCTATCTATCAATCTACCTACCTATCTATCTCTATCTATCTACCTACCTACCTACCTATCTCTATCTATCTATCTACCTACCTACCTATCTGTATCTATCTACATACCTACCTACCTATCTCTATCTGTCTCTCTACCTAACTACCTATCTCTATCTATCAATCTACCTACCTACCTATCTCTATCTATCTCTCTACCTACCTACCTATCTCTATCAATCTACCTACCTATCTGTATCTATCTACCTACCTACCTACCTATCTCTATCTATCTACCTACCTACCTACCTATCTCTATCTATCTCTCTACCTAACTACCTATCTCTATCTATCTATCTACCTACCTACCTATCTCTATCTATCTATCTACCTACCTACCTATCTGTATCTATCTACCTACCTACCTACCTATCTCTATCTATCTCTCTACCTACCTACCTATCTGTATCTATCAATCTACCTACCTACCTATCTGTATCTATCAATCTACCTACCTACCTATCTCTATCTATCTATCTACCTACCTACCTATCTCTATCTATCAATCTACCTACCTACCTATCTGTATCTATCAATCTACCTACCTACCTATCTCTATCTATCTACCTACCTACCTACCTATCTCTATCAATCTACCTACCTACCTATCTCTATCTATCTACCTACCTACCTACCTATCTCTATCAATCTACCTACCTACCTATCTCTATCTATCTACCTACCTACCTACCTATCTCTATCTATCAATCTACCTTCCTACCTATCTGTATCTATCTATCTACCTACCTACCTATCTGTATCTAGCTATCTACCTACCTACCTATCTCTATCTATCTATCTACATTCCTACCTATCTCTATCTATCTATCTACCTACCTACCTACCTATCTCTATCTATCTCTCTACCTAACTACCTATCTCTATCTATCAATCTACCTACCTACCTATCTCTATCTATCTCTCTACCTACCTACCTATCTCTATCAATCTACCTACCTATCTGTATCTATCTACCTACCTACCTACGTATCTCTATCTATCTATCTATCTACCTACCTACCTTTCTCTATCTATCAATCTACCTACCTACCTATCTGTATCTATCTACTACCTACCTACCTATCTCTATCTATCTATCTACCTACCTACCTATCTCTATCTATCAATCTACCTACCTACCTATCTCTATCTATCTATCTACCTATCTACCTATCTCTATCTATCAATCTACCTACCTATCTATCTCTATCTATCAATCTACCTACCTACCTATCTCTATCTATCAATCTACCTACCTACCTATCTGTATCTATCTATCTACCTACCTACCTATCTGTATCTATCTACCTACCTACCTACCTATCTCTATCTATCTATCTACCTACCTACCTATCTCTATCTATCAATCTACCTACCTACCTATCTCTATCTATCTATCTACCTATCTACCTATCTCTATCTATCAATCTACCTACCTACCTATCTCTATCTATCAATCTACCTACCTACCTATCTGTATCTATCTATCTACCTACCTACCTATCTGTATCTACCTACCTACCTATCTCTATCTATCTATCTACCTACCTACCTATCTCTATCTATCAATCTACCTACCTACCTATCTGTATCTATCAATCTACCTACCTACCTATCTCTATCTATCTATCTACCTACCTACCTATCTCTATCTATCTACCTGCCTACCTATCTCTATCTATCTACCTACCTACCTACCTATCTCTATCTATCTACCTACCTACCTACCTATCTCTATCTATCTATCTACCTACCTACCTATCTGTATCTATCTATCTACCTACTTACCTATCTCTATCTATCTACCTACCTACCTATCTCTATCTATCTATCTACCTACCTAGCTATCTGTATCTATCTATCTACCTACCTACCTATCTCTATCTATCTATCTATCTACCTACCTACCTATCTCTATGTATCTATCTACCTACCTACCTATCTGTATCTATCAATCTACCTACCTACCTATCTCTATCTATCTACCTACCTATCTGTATCTATCTATCTATCTACCTACCTACCTATCTCTATCTATCTATCTACCTACCCACCTATCTCTATCTATCTATCTACCTACCTACCTATCTGTATCTATCTACCTACCTACCTATCTCTATCTATCTACCTACCTATTTGTATCTATCTACCTACCTACCTACGTATCTCTATCTATCTATCTACCTACCTACCTATCTATCTATCAATCTACCTACCTACCTATTTCTATCTATCTATCTACCTATCTACCTATCTCTATCTATCAATCTACCTACCTACCTACCTATCTCTATCAATCTACCTACCTACCTATCTCTATCTATCTACCTACCTACCTACCTATCTGTATCTATCTATCTACCTACCTACCTATCTGTATCTATCTATCTACCTACCTACCTATCTCTATCTATCCATCTACCTACCTACCTATCTCTATCTATCTATCTACCTACCTACCTATCTCTATCTATCTATCTACCTACCTACCTACCTATCTCTATCAATCTACCTACCTACCTATCTCTATCTATCTACCTACCTACCTATCTCTATCTATCTATCTACCTACCTACCTATCTGTATCTATCAATCTACCTACCTATCTGTATTTATCTATCTACCTACCTCTGTATCTATCTACCTACCTACCTACGTATCTCTATCTATCTATCTACCTACCTACCTATCTCTATCTATCAATCTACCTACCTACCTATCTCTATCTATCTACCTATCTACCTATCTCTATCTATCAATCTACCTACCTACCTATCTCTATCTATCAATCTACCTACCTATCTATCTCTATCTATCTATCTACCTACCTACCTATCTGTATCTATCTATCTACCTACCTACCTATCTGTATCTATCTATCAACCTACCTACCTATCTCTATCTGTCAATCTACCTACCTACCTATCTCTATCTATCTATCTACCTACCTACATATCTGTATCTATATATCTACCTACCTACCTATCTGTATCTATCTATCTACCTACCTACCTATCTCTATCTATCTATCTACCTACCTACCTATCTGTATCTATCAATCTACCTACCTACCTATCTGTATCTATCTATCTACCTATCTACCTATCTCTATCTATCAATCTACCTACCTACCTATCTGTATCTATCTATCTACCTATCTACCTATCTCTATCTATCAATCTACCTACCTACCTATCTCTATCTATCTATCTACCTACCCACCTATCTGTATTTATCTATCTACCTACCTATCTCTATCTATCAATCTACCTACCTACCTATCTCTATCTATCTACCTACCTACCTACTTATCTCTATCTATCAATCTACCTACCTACCTATCTGTATCTATCTATCTACCTACCTACCTATCTGTATCTATCTATCTACCTACCTACCTATCTCTATCTATCTATCTACCTATCTACCTATCTCTATCTATCAATCTACCTACCTACCTATCTCTATCTATCTATCTACCTATCTGTATCTATCTATCTACCTACCTACCTATCTATATCTATCTATCTACCTACCTACCTATCTCTATCTATCTATCTACCTATCTACCTACCTACTATCTCTATCAATCTACCTACCTACCTATCTCTATCTACCTACCTACCTACCTACCTATCTCTATCTATCAATCTACCTACCTACCTATCTGTATCTATCTATCTACCTACCTACCTATCTGTATCTATCTACCTACCTACCTACCTATCTGTATCTATCTATCTACCTACCTACCTATCTCTATCTATCAATCTACCTACCTACCTATCTCTATCTATCTATCTACCTACCTACCTATCTGTATCTATCAATCTACCTACCTACCTATCTGTATCTATCTATCTACCTACCTACCTATCTCTATCTATCAATATACCTACCTACCTATCTGTATCTATCTATCTACGTATCTACCTATCTCTATCTATCAATCTACCTACCCACCTATCTCTATCTATCTATCTACCTACCCACCTATCTGTATTTATCTATCTACCTACCTATCTGTATCTACCTACCTACCTACCTACGTATCTCTATTTATCTATCTACCTACCTATCTCTATCTATCAATCTACCTACCTACCTATCTCTATCTATCTATCTACCTACCCACCTATCTGTATTTATCGATCTACCTACCTACCTATCTCTATCTATCTATCTACCTACCTACCTATCTCTATCTATCTACCTACCTACCTATCTGTATCTATCTATCTACCTACCTACCTATCTCTATCTATCTATCTACCTACCTACCTATCTCTATCTATATACCTACCTACCTATCTCTATCTATCTACCTACCTACCTACCTATCTCTATCTATCAATCTACCTACCTACCTATCTGTATCTATCTATCTACCTACCTACCTATCTGTATCTACCTACCTACCTATCTTTATCTATCTATCTACCTACCTACCTATCTCTATCTATCAATCTACCTACCTACCTATCTCTATCTATCTATCTACCTACCTACCTATCTGTATCTATCTATCTACCTACCTACCTATCTGTATCTATCAATCTACCTACCTACCTATCTGTATCTATCTATCTAATTACCTACCTATCTCTATCTATCAATATACCTACCTACCTATCTGTATCTATCTATCTACCTACCTACCTATCTCTATCTATCAATCTACCTACCTACCTATCTCTATCTATCTATCTATCTACCTACCCACCTATCTGTATTTATCTATCTACCTACCTATCTGTATCTATCTATCTACCTACCTACGTATCTCTATCTATCTATCTACCTACCTACCTATCACTATCTATCAATCTACCTACCTACCTATCTCTATCTATCAATCTACCTACCTACCTATCTGTATCTATCTATCTACCTACCTACCTATCTGTATCTATCTATCTACCTACCTACCTATCTCTATCTATCTATCTACCTACCTACCTATCTGTATCTATCAATCTACCTACCTACCTATCTGTATCTATCTATCTACCTACCTACCTATCTCTATCTATCAATTTACCTACCTACCTATCTGTATCTATCTATCTACCAATCTACCTATCTCTATCTATCAATCTACCTACCTACCTATCTCTATCTATCTATCTATCTACCTACCCACCTATCTGTATTTATCTATCTACCTACCTATCTCTATCTATCAATCTACCTACCTACCTATCTCTATCTATCTACCTACCTACCTACCTATCTCTATCTATCAATCTACCTACCTACCTATCTGTATCTATCTATCTACTTACCTACCTATCTGTATCTATCTATATACCTACCTACCTATCTCTATCTATCTATCTACTTACCTACCTATCTGTATCTATCAATCCACCTACCTACCTATCTCTATCTATCAATCTACCTACCTACCTATCTCTATCTATCTCTCTACCTACCTACCTATCTCTATCAATCTACCTACCTATCTGTATCTATCTACCTACCTACCTACCTATCTCTATCTATCTATCTACCTACCTACCTATCTGTATCTATCTACCTACCTACCTACCTATCTCTATCTATCTCTCTACCTAACTACCTATCTCTATCTATCTATCTACCTACCTACCTATCTCTATCTATCTATCTACCTACCTACCTATCTGTATCTATCTACCTACCTACCTACCTATCTCTATCTATCTCTCTACCTACCTACCTATCTGTATCTATCAATCTACCTACCTACCTATCTGTATCTATCAATCTACCTACCTACCTATCTCTATCTATCTATCTACCTACCTACCTATCTCTATCTATCAATCTACCTACCTACCTATCTGTATCTATCAATCTACCTACCTACCTATCTCTATCTATCTACCTACCTACCTACCTATCTCTATCAATCTACCTACCTACCTATCTCTATCTATCTACCTACCTACCTACCTATCTCTATCAATCTACCTACCTACCTATCTCTATCTATCTACCTACCTACCTACCTATCTCTATCTATCAATCTACCTTCCTACCTATCTGTATCTATCTATCTACCTACCTACCTATCTGTATCTAGCTATCTACCTACCTACCTATCTCTATCTATCTATCTACATTCCTACCTATCTCTATCTATCTATCTACCTACCTACCTACCTATCTCTATCTATCTCTCTACCTAACTACCTATCTCTATCTATCAATCTACCTACCTACCTATCTCTATCTATCTCTCTACCTACCTACCTATCTCTATCAATCTACCTACCTATCTGTATCTATCTACCTACCTACCTACGTATCTCTATCTATCTATCTATCTACCTACCTACCTTTCTCTATCTATCAATCTACCTACCTACCTATCTGTATCTATCTACTACCTACCTACCTATCTCTATCTATCTATCTACCTACCTACCTATCTCTATCTATCAATCTACCTACCTACCTATCTCTATCTATCTATCTACCTATCTACCTATCTCTATCTATCAATCTACCTACCTATCTATCTCTATCTATCAATCTACCTACCTACCTATCTCTATCTATCAATCTACCTACCTACCTATCTGTATCTATCTATCTACCTACCTACCTATCTGTATCTATCTACCTACCTACCTACCTATCTCTATCTATCTATCTACCTACCTACCTATCTCTATCTATCAATCTACCTACCTACCTATCTCTATCTATCTATCTACCTATCTACCTATCTCTATCTATCAATCTACCTACCTACCTATCTCTATCTATCAATCTACCTACCTACCTATCTGTATCTATCTATCTACCTACCTACCTATCTGTATCTACCTACCTACCTATCTCTATCTATCTATCTACCTACCTACCTATCTCTATCTATCAATCTACCTACCTACCTATCTGTATCTATCAATCTACCTACCTACCTATCTCTATCTATCTATCTACCTACCTACCTATCTCTATCTATCTACCTACCTACCTATCTCTATCTATCTACCTACCTACCTACCTATCTCTATCTATCTACCTACCTACCTACCTATCTCTATCTATCTATCTACCTACCTACCTATCTGTATCTATCTATCTACCTACTTACCTATCTCTATCTATCTACCTACCTACCTATCTCTATCTATCTATCTACCTACCTAGCTATCTGTATCTATCTATCTACCTACCTACCTATCTCTATCTATCTATCTATCTACCTACCTACCTATCTCTATGTATCTATCTACCTACCTACCTATCTGTATCTATCAATCTACCTACCTACCTATCTCTATCTATCTACCTACCTATCTGTATCTATCTATCTATCTACCTACCCACCTATCTCTATCTATCTATCTACCTACCTACCTATCTGTATCTATCTACCTACCTACCTATCTCTATCTATCTACCTACCTATTTGTATCTATCTACCTACCTACCTACGTATCTCTATCTATCTATCTACCTACCTACCTATCTATCTATCAATCTACCTACCTACCTATTTCTATCTATCTATCTACCTATCTACCTATCTCTATCTATCAATCTACCTACCTACCTACCTATCTCTATCAATCTACCTACCTACCTATCTCTATCTATCTACCTACCTACCTACCTATCTGTATCTATCTATCTACCTACCTACCTATCTGTATCTATCTATCTACCTACCTACCTATCTCTATCTATCCATCTACCTACCTACCTATCTCTATCTATCTATCTACCTACCTACCTATCTCTATCTATCTATCTACCTACCTACCTACCTATCTCTATCAATCTACCTACCTACCTATCTCTATCTACCTACCTACCTACCTATCTCTATCTATCTATCTACCTACCTACCTATCTGTATCTATCAATCTACCTACCTATCTGTATTTATCTATCTACCTACCTCTGTATCTATCTACCTACCTACCTACGTATCTCTATCTATCTATCTACCTACCTACCTATCTCTATCTATCAATCTACCTACCTACCTATCTCTATCTATCTACCTATCTACCTATCTCTATCTATCAATCTACCTACCTACCTATCTCTATCTATCAATCTACCTACCTATCTATCTCTATCTATCTATCTACCTACCTACCTATCTGTATCTATCTATCTACCTACCTACCTATCTGTATCTATCTATCAACCTACCTACCTATCTCTATCTGTCAATCTACCTACCTACCTATCTCTATCTATCTATCTACCTACCTACATATCTGTATCTATATATCTACCTACCTACCTATCTGTATCTATCTATCTACCTACCTACCTATCTCTATCTATCTATCTACCTACCTACCTATCTGTATCTATCAATCTACCTACCTACCTATCTGTATCTATCTATCTACCTATCTACCTATCTCTATCTATCAATCTACCTACCTACCTATCTGTATCTATCTATCTACCTATCTACCTATCTCTATCTATCAATCTACCTACCTACCTATCTCTATCTATCTATCTACCTACCCACCTATCTGTATTTATCTATCTACCTACCTATCTCTATCTATCAATCTACCTACCTACCTATCTCTATCTATCTACCTACCTACCGACTTATCTCTATCTATCAATCTACCTACCTACCTATCTGTATCTATCTATCTACCTACCTACCTATCTGTATCTATCTATCTACCTACCTACCTATCTCTATCTATCTATCTACCTATCTACCTATCTCTATCTATCAATCTACCTACCTACCTATCTCTATCTATCTATCTACCTATCTGTATCTATCTATCTACCTACCTACCTATCTATATCTATCTATCTACCTACCTACCTATCTCTATCTATCTATCTACCTATCTACCTACCTACTATCTCTATCAATCTACCTACCTACCTATCTCTATCTACCTACCTACCTACCTACCTATCTCTATCTATCAATCTACCTACCTACCTATCTGTATCTATCTATCTACCTACCTACCTATCTGTATCTATCTACCTACCTACCTACCTATCTGTATCTATCTATCTACCTACCTACCTATCTCTATCTATCAATCTACCTACCTACCTATCTCTATCTATCTATCTACCTACCTACCTATCTGTATCTATCAATCTACCTACCTACCTATCTGTATCTATCTATCTACCTACCTACCTATCTCTATCTATCAATATACCTACCTACCTATCTGTATCTATCTATCTACGTATCTACCTATCTCTATCTATCAATCTACCTACCCACCTATCTCTATCTATCTATCTACCTACCCACCTATCTGTATTTATCTATCTACCTACCTATCTGTATCTACCTACCTACCTACCTACGTATCTCTATCTATCTATCTACCTACCTATCTCTATCTATCAATCTACCTACCTACCTATCTCTATCTATCTATCTACCTACCCACCTATCTGTATTTATCGATCTACCTACCTACCTATCTCTATCTATCTATCTACCTACCTACCTATCTCTATCTATCTACCTACCTACCTATCTGTATCTATCTATCTACCTACCTACCTATCTCTATCTATCTATCTACCTACCTACCTATCTCTATCTATATACCTACCTACCTATCTCTATCTATCTACCTACCTACCTACCTATCTCTATCTATCAATCTACCTACCTACCTATCTGTATCTATCTATCTACCTACCTACCTATCTGTATCTACCTACCTACCTATCTTTATCTATCTATCTACCTACCTACCTATCTCTATCTATCAATCTACCTACCTACCTATCTCTATCTATCTATCTACCTACCTACCTATCTGTATCTATCTATCTACCTACCTACCTATCTGTATCTATCAATCTACCTACCTACCTATCTGTATCTATCTATCTAATTACCTACCTATCTCTATCTATCAATATACCTACCTACCTATCTGTATCTATCTATCTACCTACCTACCTATCTCTATCTATCAATCTACCTACCTACCTATCTCTATCTATCTATCTATCTACCTACCCACCTATCTGTATTTATCTATCTACCTACCTATCTGTATCTATCTATCTACCTACCTACGTATCTCTATCTATCTATCTACCTACCTACCTATCACTATCTATCAATCTACCTACCTACCTATCTCTATCTATCAATCTACCTACCTACCTATCTGTATCTATCTATCTACCTACCTACCTATCTGTATCTATCTATCTACCTACCTACCTATCTCTATCTATCTATCTACCTACCTACCTATCTGTATCTATCAATCTACCTACCTACCTATCTGTATCTATCTATCTACCTACCTACCTATCTCTATCTATCAATTTACCTACCTACCTATCTGTATCTATCTATCTACCAATCTACCTATCTCTATCTATCAATCTACCTACCTACCTATCTCTATCTATCTATCTATCTACCTACCCACCTATCTGTATTTATCTATCTACCTACCTATCTCTATCTATCAATCTACCTACCTACCTATCTCTATCTATCTACCTACCTACCTACCTATCTCTATCTATCAATCTACCTACCTACCTATCTGTATCTATCTATCTACTTACCTACCTATCTGTATCTATCTATATACCTACCTACCTATCTCTATCTATCTATCTACTTACCTACCTATCTGTATCTATCAATCCACCTACCTACCTATCTCTATCTATCAATCTACCTACCTACCTATCTGTATCTATCTACCTACCTACCTATCTGTATCTATCTACCTACCTACCTACATATCTCTATCTATCTATCTACCTACCTACCTATCTCTATCTATCAATCTACCTACCTACCTATCTGTATCTATCAATCTACCTACCTACCTATCTCTATCTATCTATCTACCTACCTACCTATCTCTATCTATCAATCTAACTACCTACCTCTCTGTATCTATCAATCTACCTACCTACCTATCTCTATCTATCTACCTACCTACCTATCTCTATCAATCTACCTACCTACCTATCTCTATCTATCAATCTACCTACCTACCTACCTATCTGTATCTATCTATCTACCTACCTACCTATCTGTATCTATCTATCTACCTACCTACCTATCTCTATCCATCTATCTACCTACCTACATATCTCTATCTATCTATCTACCTACCTACCTATCTCTATCAATCTACCTACCTACCTATCTCTATCTATCTCCCTACCTTCCTACCTATCTCTATCTATCAATCTACCTACCTACCTATCTGTATCTATCTATCTACCTACCTACCTATCTGTATCTATCTACCTACCTACCTACCGATCTGTATCTATCTATCTACCTACCTATCTCTATCAATCTACCTACCTACCTATCTCTATCTATCTACCTACCTACCTACCTATCTCTATCATCAATCTACCTACCTACCTATCTGTATCTATCTATCTACCTACCTACCTATCTGTATCTATCTACCTACCTACCTATCTCTATCTATCTATCTACCTATCTACCTATTTCTATCAATCTACCTACCTACCTATCTCTATCTATCTATCTACCTACCTACCTATCTCTATCTATCTACCTATCTACCTATCTCTATGTATCAATCTACCTACCTACCTATCTCTATCTATCTATCTACCTACCCACCTATCTGTATTTATCTATCTACCTACCTATCTCTATCTATCAATCTACCTACCTACCTATCTCTATCTATCTACCTACCTACCTACCTACCTACCTATCTCTATCTATCAATCTACCTACCTACCTATCTGTATCTATCTATCTACCTACCTACCTATCTGTATCTATCTACCTACCTACCTATCTCTATCTATCTATCTACCTATCTACCTATTTCTATCAATCTACCTACCTACCTATCTCTATCTATCAATCTACCTACCTACCTATCTGTATCTATCTATCTACCTACATACCTATCTGTATCTATCTATCTACCTACCTACCTATCTCTATCTATCTATCTACCTACCTACCTATCTCTATCTATCAGTCTACCTACCTACCTATCTCTCTCTATCTATCTACCTACCTACATATCTGAATCTATATATCTACCTACCTACCTATCTGTATCTATCTATCTACCTATCTACCTATCTCTATCTATCAATCTACCTACCTACCTATCTCTATCTATCTATCTACCTACCCACCTATCTGTATTTATCTATCTACCTACCTATCTCTATCTATCAATCTACCTACCTACCTATCTGTATCTATCTATCTACCTCTCTACCTATCTCTATCTATCAATCTACCTACCTACCTATCTGTATCTATCTATCTACCTACCTACCTATCTGTATCTATCTATCTATCTACCTACCTACCTATCTGTATCTATCAATCTACCTACCTACCTATCTCTATCTATCTATCTACCTACCTACCTATCTCTATCTATCAATCTACCTACCTACCTATCTGTATCTATCTATCTATCTATCTACCTACCTACCTATCTCTATCTATCAATCTACCTACCTACCTATCTGTATCTATCTATCTACCTACCTACCTATCTCTATCTATCAATCTACCTACCTACCTATCTGTATCTATCTATCTATCTATCTACCTACCTATCTCTATCTATCAATCTACCTACCTACCTATCTGTATCTATCTATCTACCTACCTACCTATCTGTATCTATCTATCTATCTACCTACCTACCTATCTCTATCTATCAATCTACCTACCTACCTATCTGTATCTATCAATCTACCTACCTACCTATCTCTATCTATCTATGTACCTACCTACCTACCTCTATCTATCAATCTACCTACCTACCTATCTGTATCTATCTATCTAAATACCTACCTATCTGTATCTATCTACCTACCTACCTACCTATCTCTATCTATCTATCTACCTACCTACCTCTCTATCTATCTATCTACCTACCTACCTATCTCTATCTATCAATCTACCTACCTACCTATCTGTATCTATCTATCTACCTACCTACCTATCTGTATCTATGTACCTACCTACCTACATATCTCTATCTATCTATCTACCTACCTACCTATCTCTATCTATCTATCTACCTACCTACCTATCTCTATCTATCAATCTAACTACCTACCTATCTGTATCTATCAATCTACCTACCTACCTATCTCTATCTATCTACCTACCTACCTATCTCTATCTATCTATCAACCTACCTACCTATCTCTATCTATCAATCTACCTACCTACCTATCTCTATCTATCTATCTACCTACCTACATATCTGTATCTATATATCTACCTACCTACCTATCTGTATCTATCTATCTACCTATCTACCTATATCTATCTATCAATCTACCTACCCACCTATCTCTATCTATCAATCTACCTACCTATCTGTATCTATCTACCTACCTACCTACTTATCTGTATCTATCTATCTACCTACCTACCTATCTGTATCTATCTATCTACCTACCTACCTATCTCTATCTATCTATCTATCTATCTACCTACCTACCTACCTATCTGTATCTATCAATCTACCTACCTACCTATCTGTATCTATCTATCTACCTATCTACCTATCTCTATCTATCAATCTACCTACCTACCTATCTGTATCTATCTATCTACCTATCTACCTATCTCTATCTATCAATCTACCTACCTACCTATATCTATCTATCTATCTACCTACCCACCTATCTGTATTTATCTATCTACCTACCTATCTCTATCTATCAATCTACCTACCTACCTATCTCTATCTATCTACCTACCTACCTACTTATCTCTATCTATCAATCTACCTACCTACCTATCTGTATCTATCTATCTACCTACCTACCTATCTGTATCTATCTACCTACCTACCTACCTATCTGTATCTATCTATCTACTACCTACCTATCTCTATCTATCAATCTACCTACCTACCTATCTCTATCTATCTATCTACCTACCTACCTATCTGTATCTATCTATCTATCTACCTACCTACCTATCTGTATCTGTCAATCTACCTACCTACCTATCTGTATCTATCTATCTACCTACCTACCTATCTCTATCTATCAATATACCTACCTACCTATCTGTATCTATCTATCTACGTATCTACCTATCTCTATCTATCAATCTACCTACCCACCTATCTCTATCTATCTATCTACCTACCCACCTATCTGTATTTATCTATCTACCTACCTATCTGTATCTACCTACCTACCTACCTACGTATCTCTATCTATCTATCTACCTACCTACCTATCTGTATCTATCTATCTACCTACCTACCTATCTCTATCTATCTATCTATCTATCTACCTACCTACCTACCTATCTGTATCTATCAATCTACCTACCTACCTATCTGTATCTATCTATCTACCTATCTACCTATCTCTATCTATCAATCTACCTACCTACCTATCTGTATCTATCTATCTACCTATCTACCTATCTCTATCTATCAATCTACCTACCTACCTATATCTATCTATCTATCTACCTACCCACCTATCTGTATTTATCTATCTACCTACCTATCTCTATCTATCAATCTACCTACCTACCTATCTCTATCTATCTACCTACCTACCTACTTATCTCTATCTATCAATCTACCTACCTACCTATCTGTATCTATCTATCTACCTACCTACCTATCTGTATCTATCTACCTACCTACCTACCTATCTGTATCTATCTATCTACTACCTACCTATCTCTATCTATCAATCTACCTACCTACCTATCTCTATCTATCTATCTACCTACCTACCTATCTGTATCTATCTATCTATCTACCTACCTACCTATCTGTATCTGTCAATCTACCTACCTACCTATCTGTATCTATCTATCTACCTACCTACCTATCTCTATCTATCAATATACCTACCTACCTATCTGTATCTATCTATCTACGTATCTACCTATCTCTATCTATCAATCTACCTACCCACCTATCTCTATCTATCTATCTACCTACCCACCTATCTGTATTTATCTATCTACCTACCTATCTGTATCTACCTACCTACCTACCTACGTATCTCTATCTATCTATCTACCTACCTACCTATCTCTATCTATCAATCTACCTACCTACCTATCTCTATCTATCTATCTACCTACCCACCTATCTGTATTTATCGATCTACCTACCTACCTATCTCTATCTATCTATCTACCTACCTACCTATCTCTATCTATCTACCTACCTACCTATCTGTATCTATCTATCTACCTACCTACCTATCTCTATCTATCTATCTACCTACCTACCTATCTCTATCTATATACCTACCTACCTATCTCTATCTATCTACCTACCTACCTATCTCTATCTATCAATCTACCTACCTACCTATCTGTATCTATCTATCTACCTACCTACCTATCTGTATCTACCTAGCTACCTACCTATCTTTATCTATCTATCTACCTACCTACCTATCTCTATCTATCAATCTACCTACCTACCTATCTCTATCTATCTATCTACCTACCTACCTATCTGTATCTATCTATCTACCTAGCTACCTATCTGTATCTATCAATCTACCTACCTACCTATCTGTATCTATCTATCTAATTACCTACCTATCTCTATCTATCAATATACCTACCTACCTATCTGTATCTATCTATCTACCTACCTACCTATCTCTATCTATCAATCTACCTACCTACCTATCTCTATCTATCTATCTACCTACCCACCTATCTGTATTTATCTATCTACCTACCTATCTGTATCTATCTATCTACCTACCTACGTATCTCTATCTATCTATCTACCTACCTACCTATCACTATCTATCAATCTACCTACCTACCTATCTCTATCTATCAATCTACCTACCTACCTATCTGTATCTATCTATCTACCTACCTACCTATCTGTATCTATCTATCTACCTACCTACCTATCTGTATCTATCAATCTACCTACCTACCTATCTGTATCTATCTATCTACCTACCTACCTATCTCTATCTATCAATTTACCTACCTACCTATCTGTATCTATCTATCTACCAATCTACCTATCTCTATCTATCAATCTACCTACCTACCTATCTCTATCTATCTATCTACCTACCCACCTATCTGTATTTATCTATCTACCTACCTATCTCTATCTATCAATCTACCTACCTACCTATCTCTATCTATCTACCTACCTACCTACCTACCTATCTCTATCTATCAATCTACCTACCTACCTATCTGTATCTATCTATCTACTTACCTACCTATCTGTATCTATCTATATACCTACCTACCTATCTCTATCTATCTACCTACCTACCTATCTGTATCTATCAATCCACCTACCTACCTATCTGTATCTATCTATCTACCTACCTACCTATCTGTATCTATCTACCTACCTACCTACCGATCTGTATCTATCTATCTACCTACCTATCTCTATCAATCTACCTACCTACCTATCTCTATCTATCTACCTACCTACCTACCTATCTCTATCATCAATCTACCTACCTACCTATCTGTATCTATCTATCTACCTACCTACCTATCTGTATCTATCTACCTACCTACCTATCTCTATCTATCTATCTACCTATCTACCTATTTCTATCAATCTACCTACCTACCTATCTCTATCTATCTATCTACCTACCTACCTATCTCTATCTATCTATCTACCTATCTACCTATCTCTATGTATCAATCTACCTACCTACCTATCTCTATCTATCTATCTACCTACCCACCTATCTGTATTTATCTATCTACCTACCTATCTCTATCTATCAATCTACCTACCTACCTATGTCTATCTATCTACCTACCTACCTACCTACCTATCTCTATCTATCAATCTACCTACCTACCTATCTGTATCTATCTATCTACCTACCTACCTATCTGTATCTATCTACCTACCTACCTATCTCTATCTATCTATCTACCTATCTACCTATTTCTATCAATCTACCTACCTACCTATCTCTATCTATCAATCTACCTACCTACCTATCTGTATCTATCTATCTACCTACATACCTATCTGTATCTATCTATCTACCTACCTACCTATCTCTATCTATCTATCTACCTACCTACCTATCTCTATCTATCAGTCTACCTACCTACCTATCTCTCTCTATCTATCTACCTACCTACATATCTGAATCTATATATCTACCTACCTACCTATCTGTATCTATCTATCTACCTATCTACCTATCTCTATCTATCAATCTACCTACCTACCTATCTCTATCTATCTATCTACCTACCCACCTATCTGTATTTATCTATCTACCTACCTATCTCTATCTATCAATCTACCTACCTACCTATCTGTATCTATCTATCTACCTATCTACCTATCTCTATCTATCAATCTACCTACCTACCTATCTGTATCTATCTATCTACCTACCTACCTATCTGTATCTATCTATCTATCTACCTACCTACCTATCTGTATCTATCAATCTACCTACCTACCTATCTCTATCTATCTATCTATCTACCTACCTACCTATCTCTATCTATCAATCTACCTACCTACCTATCTGTATCTATCTATCTATCTATCTACCTACCTACCTATCTCTATCTATCAATCTACCTACCTACCTATCTGTATCTATCTATCTACCTACCTACCTATCTCTATCTATCAATCTACCTACCTACCTATCTGTATCTATCTATCTATCTATCTACCTACCTACCTATCTCTATCTATCAATCTACCTACCTACCTATCTGTATCTATCTATCTACCTACCTACCTATCTGTATCTATCTATCTATCTACCTACCTACCTATCTCTATCTATCAATCTACCTACCTACCTATCTGTATCTATCAATCTACCTACCTACCTATCTCTATCTATCTATGTACCTACCTACCTACCTCTATCTATCAATCTACCTACCTACCTATCTGTATCTATCTATCTAAATACCTACCTATCTGTATCTATCTACCTACCTACCTACCTATCTCTATCTATCTATCTACCTACCTACCTCTCTATCTATCTATCTACCTACCTACCTATCTCTATCTATCAATCTACCTACCTACCTATCTGTATCTATCTATCTACCTACCTACCTATCTGTATCTATGTACCTACCTACCTACATATCTCTATCTATCTATCTACCTACCTACCTATCTCTATCTATCAATCTACCTACCTACCTATCTGTATCTATCAATCTACCTACCTACCTATCTCTATCTATCTATCTACCTACCTACCTATCTCTATCTATCAATCTAACTACCTACCTATCTGTATCTATCAATCTACCTACCTACCTATCTCTATCTATCTACCTACCTACCTATCTCTATCTATCTATCAACCTACCTACCTATCTCTATCTATCAATCTACCTACCTACCTATCTCTATCTATCTATCTACCTACCTACATATCTGTATCTATATATCTACCTACCTACCTATCTGTATCTATCTATCTACCTATCTACCTATATCTATCTATCAATCTACCTACCCACCTATCTCTATCTATCAATCTACCTACCTATCTGTATCTATCTACCTACCTACCTACCTATCTGTATCTATCTATCTACCTACATACCTATCTGTATCTATCTATCTACCTACCTACCTATCTCTATCTATCTATCTACCTACCTACCTATCTGTATCTATCAATCTACCTACCTACCTATCTGTATCTATCTATCTACCTATCTACCTATCTCTATCTATCAATCTACCTACCTACCTATCTGTATCTATCTATCTACCTATCTACCTATCTCTATCTATCAACCTACCTACCTACCTATCTCTATCTATGTATCTACCTACCCACCTATCTGTATTTATCTATCTACCTACCTATCTCTATCTATCAATCTACCTACCTACCTACTTATCTCTATCTATCAATCTACCTACCTACCTATCTGTATCTATCTATCTACCTACCTACCTATCTGTATCTATCTATCTACCTACCTACCTATCTCTATCTATCTATCTACCTATCTACCTATCTCTATCTATCAATCTACCTACCTACCTATCTCTATCTATCTATCTACCTATCTGTATCTATCTATCTACCTACCTACCTATCTATATCTATCTATCTACCTACCTACCTATCTCTATCTATCTATCTACCTATCTACCTACCTACCTATCTCTATCAATCTACCTACCTACCTATCTCTATCTATCTACCTACCTACCTACCTATCTCTATCTATCAATCTACCTACCTACCTATCTGTATCTATCTATCTACCTACCTACCTATCTGTATCTATCTACCTACCTACCTACCTATCTGTATCTATCTATCTACTACCTACCTATCTCTATCTATCAATCTACCTACCTACCTATCTCTATCTATCTATCTACCTACCTACCTATCTGTATCTATCTATCTACCTACCTACCTATCTGTATCTGTCAATCTACCTACCTACCTATCTGTATCTATCTATCTACCTACCTACCTATCTCTATCTATCAATATACCTACCTACCTATCTGTATCTATCTATCTACGTATCTACCTATCTCTATCTATCAATCTACCTACCCACCTATCTCTATCTATCTATCTACCTACCCACCTATCTGTATTTATCTATCTACCTACCTATCTGTATCTACCTACCTACCTACCTACGTATCTCTATCTATCTATCTACCTACCTACCTATCTCTATCTATCAATCTACCTACCTACCTATCTCTATCTATCTATCTACCTACCCACCTATCTGTATTTATCGATCTACCTACCTACCTATCTCTATCTATCTATCTACCTACCTACCTATCTCTATCAATCTACCTACCTACCTATCTGTATCTATCTATCTACCTACCTACCTATCTGTATCTACCTACCTACCTACCTATCTTTATCTATCTATCTACCTACCTACCTATCTCTATCTATCAATCTACCTACCTACCTATCTCTATCTATCTATCTACCTACCTACCTATCTGTATCTATCTATCTACCTAGCTACCTATCTGTATCTATCAATCTACCTACCTACCTATCTGTATCTATCTATCTAATTACCTACCTATCTCTATCTATCAATATACCTACCTACCTATCTGTATCTATCTATCTACCTACCTACCTATCTCTATCTATCAATCTACCTACCTACCTATCTCTATCTATCTATCTACCTACCCACCTATCTGTATTTATCTATCTACCTACCTATCTGTATCTATCTATCTACCTACCTACGTATCTCTATCTATCTATCTACCTACCTACCTATCACTATCTATCAATCTACCTACCTACCTATCTCTATCTATCAATCTACCTACCTACCTATCTGTATCTATCTATCTACCTACCTACCTATCTGTATCTATCTATCTACCTACCTACCTATCTGTATCTATCAATCTACCTACCTACCTATCTGTATCTATCTATCTACCTACCTACCTATCTCTATCTATCAATTTACCTACCTACCTATCTGTATCTATCTATCTACCAATCTACCTATCTCTATCTATCAATCTACCTACCTACCTATCTCTATCTATCTATCTACCTACCCACCTATCTGTATTTATCTATCTACCTACCTATCTCTATCTATCAATCTACCTACCTACCTATCTCTATCTATCTACCTACCTACCTACCTATCTCTATCTATCAATCTACCTACCTACCTATCTGTATCTATCTATCTACTTACCTACCTATCTGTATCTATCTATATACCTACCTACCTATCTCTATCTATCTACCTACCTACCTATCTGTATCTATCAATCCACCTACCTACCTATCTCTATCTATCAATCTACCTACCTACCTATCTGTATCTATCTACCTACCTACCTATCTGTATCTATCTACCTACCTACATATCTCTATCTATCTATCTACCTACCTACCTATCTCTATCTATCAATCTACCTACCTACCTATCTGTATCTATCAATCTACCTACCTACCTATCTCTATCTATCTATCTACCTACCTACCTATCTCTATCTATCAATCTAACTACCTACCTATCTGTATCTATCAATCTACCTACCTACCTATCTCTATCTATCTACCTACCTACCTACCTATCTCTATCTATCAATCTACCTACCTACCTACCTACCTATCTGTATCTATCTATCTACCTACCTACCTATCTGTATCTATCTATCTACCTACCTACCTATCTCTATCTATCTATCTACCTACCTACATATCTCTATCTATCTATCTACCTACCTACCTATCTCTATCAATCTACCTACCTACCTATCTCTATCTATCTCCCTACCTTCCTACCTATCTCTATCTATCAATCTACCTACCTACCTATCTGTATCTATCTATCTACCTACCTACCTATCTGTATCTATCTACCTACCTACCTACCTATCTGTATCTATCTATCTACCTACCTATCTCTATCAATCTACCTACCTACCTATCTCTATCTATCTATCTACCTACCTACCTATCTCTATCTATCTTTCTACCTACCTAGCTATCTCTATCAATCTACCTACCTACCTATCTCTATCTATCTACCTACCTACCTACCTATCTCTATCTATCAATCTACCTACTTACCTATCTGTATCTATCTATCTACCTACCTACCTATATGTATCTATCAATCTACCTACCTACCTATCTCTATCTATCTCCCTACCTACCTACCTATCTCTATCAATCTACCTACCTACCTATCTCTATCTATCTACCTACCTACCTACCTATCTCTATCATCAATCTACCTATCTACCTATCTGTATCTATCTATCTACCTACCTACCTATCTGTATCTATCTACCTACCTACCTATCTCTATCTATCTATCTACCTATCTACCTATTTCTATCAATCTACCTACCTACCTATCTCTATCTATCTATCTACCTACCTACCTATCTCTATCTATCTATCTACCTATCTACCTATCTCTATGTATCAATCTACCTACCTACCTATCTCTATCTATCTATCTACCTACCCACCTATCTGTATTTATCTATCTACCTACCTATCTCTATCTATCAATCTACCTACATACCTATCTCTATCTATCTACCTACCTACCTACCTACCTATCTCTATCTATCAATCTACCTACCTACCTATCTGTATCTATCTATCTACCTACCTACCTATCTGTATCTATCTACCTACCTACCTATCTCTATCTATCTACCTACCTACCTATCTGTATCTATCAATCCACCTACCTACCTATCTCTATCTATCAATCTACCTACCTACCTATCTGTATCTATCTACCTACCTACCTATCTGTATCTATCTACCTACCTACCTACATATCTCTATCTATCTATCTACCTACCTACCTATCTCTATCTATCAATCTACCTACCTACCTATCTGTATCTATCAATCTACCTACCTACCTATCTCTATCTATCTATCTACCTACCTACCTATCTCTATCTATCAATCTAACTACCTACCTATCTGTATCTATCAATCTACCTACCTACCTATCTCTATCTATCTACCTACCTACCTATCTCTATCTATCAATCTACCTACCTACCTACCTACCTATCTGTATCTATCTATCTACCTACCTACCTATCTGTATCTATCTATCTACCTACCTACCTATCTCTATCTATCTATCTACCTACCTACATATCTCTATCTATCTATCTACCTACCTACCTATCTCTATCAATCTACCTACCTACCTATCTCTATCTATCTCCCTACCTTCCTACCTATCTCTATCTATCAATCTACCTACCTACCTATCTGTATCTATCTATCTACCTACCTACCTATCTGTATCTATCTACCTACCTACCTACCTATCTGTATCTATCTATCTACCTACCTATCTCTATCAATCTACCTACCTACCTATCTCTATCTATCTATCTACCTACCTACCTATCTCTATCTATCTTTCTACCTACCTAGCTATCTCTATCAATCTACCTACCTACCTATCTCTATCTATCTACCTACCTACCTACCTATCTCTATCTATCAATCTACCTACTTACCTATCTGTATCTATCTATCTACCTACCTACCTATATGTATCTATCAATCTACCTACCTACCTATCTCTATCTATCTCCCTACCTACCTACCTATCTCTATCAATCTACCTACCTACCTATCTCTATCTATCTACCTACCTACCTACCTATCTCTATCATCAATCTACCTATCTACCTATCTGTATCTATCTATCTACCTACCTACCTATCTGTATCTATCTACCTACCTACCTATCTCTATCTATCTATCTACCTATCTACCTATTTCTATCAATCTACCTACCTACCTATCTCTATCTATCTATCTACCTACCTACCTATCTCTATCTATCTATCTACCTATCTACCTATCTCTATGTATCAATCTACCTACCTACCTATCTCTATCTATCTATCTACCTACCCACCTATCTGTATTTATCTATCTACCTACCTATCTCTATCTATCAATCTACCTACATACCTATCTCTATCTATCTACCTACCTACCTACCTACCTATCTCTATCTATCAATCTACCTACCTACCTATCTGTATCTATCTATCTACCTACCTACCTATCTGTATCTATCTACCTACCTACCTATCTCTATCTATCTATCTACCTATCTACCTATTTCTATCAATCTACCTACCTACCTATCTCTATCTATCTATCTACCTACCTACCTATCTCTATCTATCAGTCTACCTACCTACCTATCTCTCTCTATCTATCTACCTACCTACATATCTGAATCTATATATCTACCTACCTACCTATCTGTATCTATCTATCTACCTATCTACCTATCTCTATCTATCAATCTACCTACCTACCTATCTCTATCTATCTATCTACCTACCCACCTATCTGTATTTATCTATCTACCTACCTATCTCTATCTATCAATCTACCTACCTACCTATCTGTATCTATCTATCTACCTATCTACCTATCTCTATCTATCAATCTACCTACCTACCTATCTGTATCTATCTATCTACCTACCTACCTATCTGTATCTATCTATCTATCTACCTACCTACCTATCTGTATCTATCAATCTACCTACCTACCTATCTCTATCTATCTATCTACCTACCTACCTATCTCTATCTATCAATCTACCTACCTACCTATCTGTATCTATCTATCTATCTATCTACCTACCTACCTATCTCTATCTATCAATCTACCTACCTACCTATCTGTATCTATCTATCTACCTACCTACCTATCTGTATCTATCTATCTATCTACCTACCTACCTATCTCTATCTATCAATCTACCTACCTACCTATCTGTATCTATCAATCTACCTACCTACCTATCTCTATCTATCTATGTACCTACCTACCTACCTCTATCTATCAATCTACCTACCTACCTATCTGTATCTATCTATCTAAATACCTACCTATCTGTATCTATCTACCTACCTACCTACCTATCTCTATCTATCTATCTACCTACCTACCTCTCTATCTATCTATCTACCTACCTACCTATCTCTATCTATCAATCTACCTACCTACCTATCTGTATCTATCTATCTACCTACCTACCTATCTGTATCTATGTACCTACCTACCTACATATCTCTATCTATCTATCTACCTACCTACCTATCTCTATCTATCAATCTACCTACCTACCTATCTGTATCTATCAATCTACCTACCTACCTATCTCTATCTATCTATCTACCTACCTACCTATCTCTATCTATCTATCTATCTACCTATCTACCTATCTCTATGTATCAATCTACCTACCTACCTATCTCTATCTATCTATCTACCTACCCACCTATCTGTATTTATCTATCTACCTACCTATCTCTATCTATCAATCTACCTACCTACCTATCTCTATCTATCTACCTACCTACCTATCTCTATCTATCAATCTACCTACCTACCTATCTGTATCTATCTATCTACCTACCTACCTATCTGTATCTATCTACCTACCTACCTATCTCTATCTATCTATCTACCTATCTACCTATTTCTATCAATCTACCTACCTACCTATCTCTATCTATCAATCTACCTACCTACCTATCTGTATCTATCTATCTACCTACATACCTATCTGTATCTATCTATCTACCTACCTACCTATCTCTATCTATCTATCTACCTACCTACCTATCTCTATCTATCAGTCTACCTACCTACCTATCTCTCTCTATCTATCTACCTACCTACATATCTGAATCTATATATCTACCTACCTACCTATCTGTATCTATCTATCTACCTATCTACCTATCTCTATCTATCAATCTACCTACCTACCTATCTCTATCTATCTATCTACCTACCCACCTATCTGTATTTATCTATCTACCTACCTATCTCTATCTATCAATCTACCTACCTACCTATCTGTATCTATCTATCTACCTATCTACCTATCTCTATCTATCAATCTACCTACCTACCTATCTGTATCTATCTATCTACCTACCTACCTATCTGTATCTATCTATCTATCTACCTACCTACCTATCGGTATCTATCAATCTACCTACCTACCTATCTCTATCTATCTATCTACCTACCTACCTATCTCTATCTATCAATCTACCTACCTACCTATCTGTATCTATCTATCTATCTATCTATCTATCTATCTACCTACCTACCTATCTCTATCTATCAATCTACCTACCTACCTATCTGTATCTATCTATCTACCTACCTACCTATCTGTATCTATCTATCTATCTACCTACCTACCTATCTCTATCTATCAATCTACCTACCTACCTATCTGTATCTATCAATCTACCTACCTACCTATCTCTATCTATCTATGTACCTACCTACCTACCTCTATCTATCAATCTACCTACCTACCTATCTGTATCTATCTATCTAAATACCTACCTATCTGTATCTATCTACCTACCTACCTACCTATCTCTATCTATCTATCTACCTACCTACCTCTCTATCTATCTATCTACCTACCTACCTATCTCTATCTATCAATCTACCTACCTACCTATCTGTATCTATCTATCTACCTACCTACCTATCTGTATCCATGTACCTACCTACCTACATATCTCTATCTATCTATCTACCTACCTACCTATCTCTATCTATCAATCTACCTACCTACCTATCTGTATCTATCAATCTACCTACCTACCTATCTCTATCTATCTATCTACCTACCTACCTATCTCTATCTATCAATCTAACTACCTACCTATCTGTATCTATCAATCTACCTACCTACCTATCTCTATCTATCTACCTACCTACCTATCTCTATCTATCTATCAACCTACCTACCTATCTCTATCTATCAATCTACCTACCTACCTATCTCTATCTATCTATCTACCTACCTACATATCTGTATCTATATATCTACCTACCTACCTATCTGTATCTATCTATCTACCGATCTACCTATATCTATCTATCAATCTACCTACCCACCTATCTCTATCTATCAATCTACCTACCTATCTGTATCTATCTACCTACCTACCTACCTATCTGTATCTATCTATCTACCTACCTACCTACCTATCTCTATCTATCTACCTACCTACCTACCTATCTCTATCAATCTACCTACCTACCTATCTGTATCTATCTATCTACCTACCTACCTATCTGTATCTATCTATCTACCTACCTACCTATCTCTATCTATCTATCTACCTACCTACCTATCTGTATCTATCTATCTACCTACCTACCTATCTGTATCTATCAATCTACCTACCTACCTATCTCTATCTATCTATCTACCTACCTACCTATCTCTATCTATCTATCTACCTACCTACCTATCTCTATCTATCAATCTACCTACCTACCTATCTGTATCTATCTATCTACCTACCTACCTATCTGTATCTATCAATCTACCTACCTACCTATCTCTATCTATCTATCTACCTACCCACCTATCTCTATCTATCTATCTACCTACCTACCTATCTCTATCTATCTATCTACCTACCTACCTATCTCTATCTATCTATCTACCTACCTACCTATCTGTATCTATCAATCTACCTACCTACCTATCTGTATTTATCTATCTACCTACCTATCTGTATCTATCTACCTACCTACCTACGTATCTCTATCTATCTACCTACCTACATATCTGTATCTATATATCTACCTACCTACCTATCTGTATCTATCTATCTACCTATCTACCTATCTCTATCTATCAATCTACCTACCCACCTATCTCTATCTATCAATCTACCTACCTATCTGTATCTATCTACCTAACTACCTACCTATCTGTATCTATCAATCTACCTACCTACCTATCTCTATCTATCTACCTACCTACCTATCTCTATCAATCTACCTACCTACCTATCTCTATCTACCTACCTACCTATCTCTATCTATCTACCTACCTACCTACCTACCTCTATCTATCAATCTACCTACCTACCTATCTGTATCTATCTATCTAAATACCTACCTATCTGTATCTATCTACCTACCTACCTACCTATCTCTATCTATCTATCTATCTATCTATCTACCTACCTACCTCTCTATCTATCTATCTACCTACCTACCTATCTCTATCTATCAATCTACCTACCTACCTATCTGTATCTATCTATCTACCTACCTACCTATCTGTATCTATGTACCTACCTACCTACATATCTCTATCTATCTATCTACCTACCTACCTATCTCTATCTATCAATCTACCTACCTACCTATCTGTATCTATCAATCTACCTACCTACCTATCTCTATCTATCTATCTACCTACCTACCTATCTCTATCTATCAATCTAACTACCTACCTATCTGTATCTATCAATCTACCTACCTACCTATCTCTATCTATCAATCTACCTACCTACCTATCTCTATCTATCTATCTACCTACCTACGTATCTGTATCTATATATCTACCTACCTACCTATCTGTATCTATCTATCTACCTATCTACCTATATCTATCTATCAATCTACCTACCCACCTATCTCTATCTATCAATCTACCTACCTATCTGTATCTATCTACCTACCTACCTACCTATCTGTGTCTATCTATCTACCTACCTACCTACCTATCTCTATCTATCTACCTACCTACCTACCTATCTCTATCAATCTACCTACCTACCTATCTGTATCTATCTATCTACCTACCTACCTATCTGTATCTATCTATCTACCTACCTACCTATCTCTATCTATCTATCTACCTACCTACCTATCTCTATCTATCTATCTACCTACCTACCTATCTGTATCTATCAATCTACCTACCTACCTATCTCTATCTATCTATCTACCTACCTACCTATCTCTATCTATCTATCTACCTACCTACCTATCTGTATCTATCTATCTACCTACCTACCTATCTGTATCTATCAATCTACCTACCTACCTATCTCTATCTATCTATCTACCTACCCACCTATCTCTATCTATCCATCTACCTACCTACCTATCTCTATCTATCTATCTACCTACCTACCTATCTCTATCTATCTATCTACCTACCTACCTATCTGTATCTATCAATCTACCTACCTACCTATCTGTATCTATCTACCTACCTACCTATCTGTATCTATCAATCTACCTACCTACCTATCTCTATCTATCTATCTACCTACCCACCTATCTCTATCTATCTATCTACCTACCTACCTATCTCTATCTATCTATTTACCTACCTACCTATCTCTATCTATCTATCTACCTACCTACCTATCTGTATCTATCAATCTACCTACCTACCTATCTGTATTTATCTATCTACCTACCTATCTGTATCTATCTACCTACCTACCTACGTATCTCTATCTATCTACCTACCTACATATCTGTATCTATATATCTACCTACCTACCTATCTGTATCTATCTATCTACCTATCTACCTATCTCTATCTATCAATCTACCTACCCACCTATCTCTATCTATCAATCTACCTACCTATCTGTATCTATCTACCTAACTACCTACCTATCTGTATCTATCAATCTACCTACCTACCTATCTCTATCTATCTACCTACCTACCTATCTCTATCAATCTACCTACCTACCTATCTCTATCTATCTACCTACCTACCTATCTCTATCTATCTACCTACCTACCTACCTACCTCTATCTATCAATCTACCTACCTACCTATCTGTATCTATCTATCTAAATACCTACCTATCTGTATCTATCTACCTACCTACCTACCTATCTCTATCTATCTATCTATCTATCTACCTACCTACCTCTCTATCTATCTATCTACCTACCTACCTATCTCTATCTATCAATCTACCTACCTACCTATCTGTATCTATCTATCTACCTACCTACCTATCTGTATCTATGTACCTACCTACGTACATATCTCTATCTATCTATCTACCTACCTACCTATCTCTATCTATCAATCTACCTACCTACCTATCTGTATCTATCAATCTACCTACCTACCTATCTCTATCTATCTATCTACCTACCTACCTATCTCTATCTATCAATCTACCTACCTACCTATCTGTATCTATCAATCTACCTACCTACCTATCTCTATCTATCTATCTACCTACCTACATATCTGTATCTATATATCTACCTACCTACCTATCTGTATCTATCTATCTACCTACCCACCTATCTCTATCTATCAATCTACCTACCTATCTGTATCTATCTACCTACCTACCTACCTATCTGTGTCTATCTATCTACCTACCTACCTACCTATCTCTATCTATCTACCTACCTACCTACCTATCTCTATCAATCTACCTACCTACCTATCTGTATCTATCTATCTACCTACCTACCTATCTGTATCTATCTATCTACCTACCTACCTATCTCTATCTATCTATCTACCTACCTACCTATCTCTATCTATCTATCTACCTACCTACCTATCTGTATCTATCAATCTACCTACCTACCTATCTCTATCTATCTATCTACCTACCTACCTATCTCTATCTATCTATCTACCTACCTACCTATCTGTATCTATCTATCTACCTACCTACCTATCTGTATCTATCAATCTACCTACCTACCTATCTCTATCTATCTATCTACCTACCCACCTATCTCTATCTATCCATCTACCTACCTACCTATCTCTATCTATCTATCTACCTACCTACCTATCTCTATCTATCTATCTACCTACCTACCTATCTGTATCTATCAATCTACCTACCTACCTATCTGTATTTATCTATCTACCTACCTATCTGTATCTATCTACCTACCTACCTACGTATCTCTATCTATCTACCTACCTACATATCTGTATCTATATATCTACCTACCTACCTATCTGTATCTATCTATCTACCTATCTACCTATCTCTATCTATCAATCTACCTACCCACCTATCTCTATCTATCAATCTACCTACCTATCTGTATCTATCTACCTAACTACCTACCTATCTGTATCTATCAATCTACTTACCTACCTATCTCTATCTATCTACCTACCTACCTATCTCTATCAATCTACCTACCTACCTATCTCTATCTATCTACCTACCTACCTACCTATCTCTATCTATCAATCTACCTACCTACCTATCTGTATCTATCTATCTACATACCTACCTATCTGTATCTATCTATCTACCTACCTACCTATCTCTATCTATCTATCTACCTACCTACCTATCTCTATCTATCTATCTACCTATCTACCTATCTCTATGTATCAATCTACCTACCTACCTATCTCTATCTATCTATCTACCTACCCACCTATCTGTATTTATCTACCTACCTACCTATCTCTATCTATCAATCTACCTACCTACCTATCTCTATCTATCTACCTACCAACCTACCTACCTATCTCTATCTATCAATCTACCTACCTACCTATCTGTATCTATCTATCTACCTACCTACCTATCTGTATCTATCTACCTACCTACCTATCTCTATCTATCTATCTATCTACCTATCTACCTATTTCTATCTATCAGTCTACCTACCTACCTATCTCTATCTATCTATCTACCTACCTACATATCTGAATCTATATATCTACCTACCTACCTATCTGTATCTATCTATCTACCTATCTACCTATCTCTATCTATCAATCTACCTACCTACCTATCTCTATCTATCTATCTACCTACCCACCTATCTGTATTTATCTATCTACCTACCTATCTCTATCTATCAATCTACCTACCTACCTATCTGTATCTATCTATCTACCTATCTACCTATCTCTATCTATCAATCTACCTACCTACCTATCTGTATCTATCTATCTACCTACCTACCTATCTGTATCTATCTATCTATCTACCTACCTACCTATCTGTATCTATCAATCTACCTACCTACCTATCTCTATCTATCTATCTACCTACCTACCTATCTCTATCTATCAATCTACCTACCTACCTATCTGTATCTATCTATCTATCTATCTACCTACCTACCTATCTTTATCTATCAATCTACCTACCTACCTATCTGTATCTATCTATCTACCTACCTACCTATCTGTATCTATCTATCTATCTACCTACCTACCTATCTCTATCTATCAATCTACCTACCTACCTATCTGTATCTATCAATCTACCTACCTACCTATCTCTATCTATCTATGTACCTACCTACCTACCTCTATCTATCAATCTACCTACCTACCTATCTGTATCTATCTATCTATCTAAATACCTACCTATCTGTATCTATCTACCTACCTACCTACCTATCTCTATCTATCTATCTATCTACCTACCTCTCTATCTATCTATCTACCTACCTACCTATCTCTATCTATCAATCTACCTACCTACCTATCTGTATCTATCTATCTACCTACCTACCTATCTGTATCTATGTACCTACCTACCTACATATCTCTATCTATCTATCTACCTGCCTACCTATCTCTATCTATCAATCTACCTACCTACCTATCTGTATCTATCAATCTACCTACCTACCTATCTCTATCTATCTATCTACCTACCTACCTATCTCTATCTATCAATCTAACTACCTACCTATCTGTATCTATCAATCTACCTACCTACCTATCTCTATCTATCTACCAACCTACCTATCTCTATCAATCTACCTACCTACCTATCTCTATCTATCTACCTACCTACCTATCTCTATCTATCAATCTACCTACCTACCTATCTGTATCTATCTATCTACCTACCTACCTATCTGTATCTATCTATCTATCCACCTACCTATCTGTATCAATCTATCTACCTTCAATCTATCTACCTGTATCAATCTACCTACCTACCTACCTATCTCTATCTATCTATCTACCTACCTACCTATCTCTATCAATCTACCTACCTACCTATCTCTATCTATCTACCTACCTTCCTACCTATCTGTATCTATCTATCTATCTACCTACCTACCTATCTGTATCTATCAATCTACCTACCTACCTATCTCTATCTATCTATCTACCTACCTACCTATCTCTATCTATCAATCTACCTACCTACCTATCTGTATCTATCTATCTATCTATCTATCTACCTACCTACCTATCTTTATCTATCAATCTACCTACCTACCTATCTGTATCTATCTATCTACCTACCTACCTATCTGTCTACCTACCTACCTATCTCTATCTATCTACCTACCTACCTATCTCTATCAATCTACCTACCTACCTATCTCTATCTATCTACCTACCTACCTACCTATCTCTATCTATCAATCTACCTACCTACCTATCTGTATCTATCTATCTACCTACCTACCTATCTGTATCTATCTACCTACCTACCTATCTGTATCTATCTATCTACCTACCTACCTATCTCAATCTATCAATCTACCTACCTACCTATCTGTATCTATCTATCTACCTATCTACCTATCTCTATCTATCTATCTACCTACCTACATATCTGTATCTATATATCTACCTACCTACCTATCTGTATCTATCTATCTACCTACCTACATATCTGAATCTATATATCTACCTACCTACCTATCTGTATCTATCTATCTACCTATCTACCTATCTCTATCTATCAATCTACCTACCTACCTATCTGTATCTATCTATCTACATACCTACCTATCTGTATTTATCTATCTACCTACATACCTATCTTTATCTATCTATCTACCTATCTACCTATCTCTATCTATCTATCTACCTACCTACATATCTGTATCTATATATCTACCTACCTACCTATCTCTATCTATCTATCTACCTACCTACATATCTGAATCTATATATCTACCTACCTACCTATCTGTATCTATCTATCTACCTATCTACCTATCTCTATCTATCAATCTACCTACCTACCTATCTCTATCTATCTATCTACCTACCCACCTATCTGTATTTATCTATCTACCTACCTATCTCTATCTATCAATCTACCTACCTTCCTATCTGTATCTATCTATCTACCTACCTATCTGTATCTATCTACCTACCTACCTACCTATCTGTATCTATCTACCTACCTACCTACCTATCTCTATCTATCAATCTATCTACCTACCTACCTATCTGTATCTATCAATCTACCTACCTACCTATCTCTATCTATCTATCTACCTACCTACCTTTCTGTATCTATCTATCTACCTACCTACCTATCTGTATCTATCTATCTACCTACCTACCTATCTGTATCTATCTATCTACCTACCTACCTATCTCTATCTATCAATCTACCTACCTACCTATCTGTATCTATCTATCTACCTACCTACCTATCTCTATCTATCAATCTACCTACCTACCTATCTCTATCTATCTACCTACCTACCTACCTATCTCTATCAATCTACTTACCTACCTATCTCTATCTATCTACCTACCTACCCACCTATCCATATCTATCTATCTACCTACCCACCTATCTGTATTTATCTATCTACCTACCTATCTGTATCTACCTACCTACCTACCTACGTATCTCTATCTATCTATCTACCTACCTACCTATCTCTATCTATCAATCTACCTACCTACCTATCTCTATCTATCTATCTACCTACCCACCTATCTGTATTTATCTATCTACCTACCTACCTATCTCTATCTATCTATCTACCTACCTACCTATCTCTATCTATCTACCTACCTACCTATCTGTATCTATCTATCTACCTACCTACCTATCTCTATCTATCTATCTACCTACCTACCTATCTCTATCTATATACCTACCTACCTATCTCTATCTATCTACCTACCTACCTACCTATCTCTATCTATCAATCTACCTACCTACCTATCTGTATCTATCTATCTACCTACCTACCTATCTGTATCTACCTACCTACCTACCTATCTTTATCTATCTATCTACCTACCTACCTATCTCTATCTATCAATCTACCTACCTACCTATCTCTATCTATCTATCTACCTACCTACCTATCTGTATCTATCTATCTACCTACCTACCTATCTGTATCTATCAATCTACCTACCTACCTATCTGTATCTATCTATCTAATTACCTACCTATCTCTATCTATCAATATACCTACCTACCTATCTGTATCTATCTATCTACCTACCTACCTATCTCTATCTATCAATCTACCTACCTACCTATCTCTATCTATCTATCTACCTACCCACCTATCTGTATTTATCTATCTACCTACCTATCTGTATCTATCTATCTACCTACCTACGTATCTCTATCTATCTATCTACCTACCTACCTATCACTATCTATCAATCTACCTACCTACCTATCTCTATCTATCAATCTACCTACCTACCTATCTGTATCTATCTATCTACCTACCTACCTATCTGTATCTATCTATCTACCTACCTACCTATCTCTATCTATCTATCTACCTACCTACCTATCTGTATCTATCAATCTACCTACCTACCTATCTGTATCTATCTATCTACCTACCTACCTATCTCTATCTATCAATTTACCTACCTACCTATCTGTATCTATCTATCTACCAATCTACCTATCTCTATCTATCAATCTACCTACCTACCTATCTCTATCTATCTATCTACCTACCCACCTATCTGTATTTATCTATCTACCTACCTATCTCTATCTATCAATCTACCTACCTACCTATCTCTATCTATCTACCTACCTACCTACCTATCTCTATCTATCAATCTACCTACCTACCTATCTGTATCTATCTATCTACTTACCTACCTATCTGTATCTATCTATATACCTACCTACCTATCTCTATCTATCTATCTACCTACCTACCTATCTGTATCTATCAATCCACCTACCTACCTATCTCTATCTATCAATCTACCTACCTACCTATCTGTATCTATCTACCTACCTACCTATCTGTATCTATCTACCTACCTACCTACATATCTCTATCTATCTATCTACCTACCTACCTATCTCTATCTATCAATCTACCTACCTACCTATCTGTATCTATCAATCTACCTACCTACCTATCTCTATCTATCTATCTACCTACCTACCTATCTCTATCTATCAATCTAACTACCTACCTATCTGTATCTATCAATCTACCTACCTACCTATCTCTATCTATCTACCTACCTACCTATCTCTATCAATATACCTACCTACCTATCTCTATCTATCAATCTACCTACCTACCTACCTATCTGTATCTATCTACCTACCTACCTATCTGTATCTATCTATCTACCTACCTACCTATCTCTATCTATCTATCTACCTACCTACATATCTCTATCTATCTATCTACCTACCTACCTATCTCTATCAATCTCCCTACCTACCTATCTCTATCTATCTCCCTACCTTCCTACCTATCTCTATCTATCAATCTACCTACCTACCTATCTGTATCTATCTATCTACCTACCTACCTATCTGTATCTATCTACCTACCTACCTACCTATCTGTATCTATCTATCTACCTACCTATCTCTATCAATCTACCTACCTACCTATCTCTATCTATCTATCTACCTACCTACCTATCTCTATCTATCTTTCTACCTACCTAGCTATCTCTATCAATCTACCTACCTACCTATCTCTATCTATCTACCTACCTACCTACCTATCTCTATCTATCAATCTACCTACTTACCTATCTGTATCTATCTATCTACCTACCTACCTATATGTATCTATCAATCTACCTACCTACCTATCTCTATCTATCTCCCTACCTACCTACCTATCTCTATCAATCTACCTACCTACCTATCTCTATCTATCTACCTACCTACCTACCTATCTCTATCATCAATCTACCTACCTACCTATCTGTATCTATCTATCTACCTACCTACCTATCTGTATCTATCTATCTACCTACCTACCTATCTGTATCTATCTATCTACCTACCTACCTATCTCTATCTATCTATCTCCCTACCTACCTATCTCTATCTATCTATCTACCTACCTACCTATCTCTATCTATCAATCTACCTACCTACCTATCTGTATCTATCAATCTACCTACCTACCTATCTGTATCTATCTATCTATCTACATACCTATCTGTATCTATCTACCTACCTACCTACCTATCTCTATCTATCTATCTACCTACCTACCTATCTCTATCTATCAGTCTACCTACCTACCTATCTCTATCTATCAATCTACTACCTACCTATCTCTATCTATCTACCTACCCACCTACCTATCTCTATCTATCAATCTACCTACCTACCTATCTGTATCTATCTATCTACCTACCTACCTATCTGTATCTATCAATCTACCTACCTACCTATCTGTATCTATCTATCTACCTACCTACCTATCTGTATCTATCTATCTACCTATCTACCTATCTCTATCTATCAATCTAACTACCTACCTATCTGTATCTATCAATCCACCTACCTACCTATCTCTATCTATCAATCTACCTACCTACCTATCTGTATCTATCTACCTACCTACCTATCTGTATCTATCTACCTACCTACCTACATATCTCTATCTATCTATCTACCTACCTACCTATCTCTATCTATCAATCTACCTACCTACCTATCTGTATCTATCAATCTACCTACCTACCTATCTCTATCTATCTATCTACTTACCTACCTATCTCTATCTATCAATCTAACTACCTACCAATCTGTATCTATCAATCTACCTACCTACCTATCTCTATCTATCTACCTACCTACCTATCTCTATCAATCTACCTACCTACCTATCTCTATCTATCAATCTACCTACCTACCTATCTGTATCTATCTATCTACCTACCTACCTATCTGTATCTATCTATCTACCTACCTACCTATCTCTATCTATCTATCTACCTACCTACATATCTCTATCTATCTACCTACCTACCTATCTCTATCAATCTACCTACCTACCTATCTCTATCTATCTCCCTACCTTCCTACCTATCTCTATCTATCAATATACCTACCTACCTATCTGTATCTATATATCTACCTACCTACCTATCTGTATCTATCTACCTACCTACCTACCTATCTGTATCTATCTATCTATCTACCTACCTATCTCTATCAATCTACCTACCTACCTATCTCTATCTATCTATCTACCTACCTACCTATCTCTATCTATCTTTCTACCTACCTAGCTATCTCTATCAATCTACCTACCTACCTATCTCTATCTATCTACCTACCTACCTACCTATCTCTATCTATCAATCTACCTACTTACCTATCTGTATCTATCTATCTACCTACCTACCTATATGTATCTATCAATCTACCTACCTACCTATCTCTATCTATCTCCCTACCTACCTACCTATCTCTATCAATCTACCTACCTACCTATCTCTATCTATCTACCTACCTACCTACCTATCTCTATCTATCAATCTACCTACCTAACTATCTGTATCTATCTATCTACCTACCTACCTATCTGTATCTATCTATCTCCCTACCTACCGATCTCTATCTATCTATCTACCTACCTACCTATCTGTATCTATTAATCTACCTACCTACCTATATCTATCTATCTACCTACCTACCTATCTGTATCTATCTATCTACCTACCTACCTATCTGTATCTATCTATCTACCTACCTACCTATCTGTATCTATCTACCTACCTACCTATCTCTATCTATCTATCTCCCTACCTACCTATCTCTATCTATCTATCTACCTACCTACCTATCTGTATCTATCAATCTACCTACCTACCTATCTCTATCTATCAATCTACCTACCTACCTATCTCTATCTATCTATCTACCTACCTACCTATCTGTATCTATCTATCTACCTACCTACCCATCTGTATCTATCAATCTACCTACCTACCTATCTGTATCTATCTATCTACCTACCTACCTATCTCTATCTATCAATATACCTACCTACCTATCTGTATCTATCTATCTACCTACCTACCTATCTCTATCTATCCATCTACCTACCTACCTATCTCTATCTATCTATCTACCTACCCACCTATCTGTATTTATCTATCTACCTACCTATCTGTATCTATCTATCTACCTACCTACGTATCTCTATCTATCTATCTACCTACCTACCTATCACTATCTATCTATCTACCTACCTACCTATCTCTATCTATCTATCTACCTACCTACCTATCTGTATCTATCAATCTACCTACCTACCTATCTGTATCTATCTATCTACCTACCTACCTATCTCTATCTATCAATTTATCTACCTACCTATCTGTATCTATCTATCTACCAATCTACCTATCTCTATCTATCAATCTTCCTACCTACCTATCTCTATCTATCTATCTACCTACCCACCTACCTGTATTTATCTATCTACCTACCTATCTCTATCTATCAATCTACCTACCTACCTATCTCTATCTATCTACCTACCTACCTATCTCTATCTATCAATCTACCTACCTACCTATCTGTATCTATCTATCTACTTACCTACCTATCTGTATCTATCTATATACCTACCTACCTATCTCTATCTATCTATCTACCTATCTACCTATCTCTATCTATCAATCTACCTACCTACCGATCTCTATCTATCTATCTATCTACCTACCTACCTATCTGTATCTATCTATCTACCCTACCTACCTATCTGTATCTATCTATCTACCTACCTACCTATCTGTATCTATCTATCTACCTACCTACCTATCTGTATCTATCTATCTACCTACCTACCTATCTCTATCTATCTATCTCCTAACCTACCTATCTCTATCTATCTATCTACCTACCTACCTATCTGTATCTATTAATCTACCTACCTACCTATCTCTATCTATCAATCTACCTACCTACCTATCTCTATCTATCTACCTACCTACCTATCTGTATCTATCTATCTACCTACCTACCTATCTGTATCTATCAATCTACCTACCTACCTATCTGTATCTATCTATCTACCTACCTACCTACTCTATCTATCAATATACCTACCTACCTATCTGTATCTATCTATCTACCTACATACCGATCTCTATCTATCAATCTACCTACCTACCTATCTCTATCTATCTATCTACCTACCCACCTATCTGTATTTATCTATCTACCTACCTATCTGTATCTATCTATCTACCTACCTACGTATCTCTATCTATCTATCTACCTACCACCTATCACTATCTATCAATCTACCTACCTACCTATCTCTATCTATCAATCTACCTACCTACCTATCTGTATCTATCTATCTACCTACCAACCTATCTGTATCTATCTATCTACCTACCTACCTATCTCTATCTATCTATCTACCTACCTACTATCTGTATCTATCTATCTACCTACCTACCTATCTCTATCTATCAATTTATCTACCTACCTATCTGTTCTATCTATCTACCAATCTACCTATCTCTATCTATCAATCTTCCTACCTACCTATCTCTATCTATCTATCTACCTACCCACCTATCTGTAATTATCTATCTACCTACCTATCTCTATCTATCAATCTACCTACCTACCTATCTCTATCTATCTACCTACCTACCTACCTATCTCTATCTATCAATCTACCTCTACCTACCTATCTGTATCTATCTATCTACTTACCTACCTATCTGTATCTATCTATATACCTACCTACCTATCTCTATCTATCTATCTACCTATCTACCTATCTCTATCTATCAATCTACCTACCTACCTATCTGTATCTATCAATCTACCTACCCTACCTATCTGTATCTATCTATCTATCTACATACCTATCTGTATCTATTCTATCTACCCTCCTACGTATCTCTATCTATCTATCTACCTACCTACCCTATCACTATCTATCAATCTACCTACCTACCTATCTCAATCTATCAATCTACCTACCTACCTACCTATCTGTATCTATCTATCTACCTACCAACCTATCTGTATCTATCTATCTACCTACCTACCTATCTATCTATATCTACCTACCTACCTATCTGTATCTATCTATCTACCTACCTACCTATCTCTATCTATCAATTTATCTACCTACCTATCTGTATCTATCTATACTACCAATCTACCTATCTATCTATCAATCTTCCTACCTACCTATCTCTATCTATCTATCTACCTACCCACCCTATCTGTATTATCTATCTACCTACCTATCTCTATCTATCAATCCTACCCTACCTACCTATCTCTATCTATCTACCTACCTACCTACCTATCTCTATCTATCAATCTACCTACCTTCCTATCTCTATCTATCTACCTACCTACCTATCTGTATCTATCTATCTACCTACCTACCTATCTGTATCTATCAATCTACCTACCTACCTATCTGTATCTATCTATCTACCTACCTACCTATCTCTATCTATCAATATACCTACCTACCTATCTCTATCTATCTACCTACCCACCTACCTATCTCTATCTATCAATCTACCTACCTACCTATCTGTATCTATCTATCTACCTACCTACCTATCTGTATCTATCAATCTACCTACCTACCTATCTGTATCTATCTATCTACCTACCTACCTATCTGTATCTATCTATCTACCTATCTACCTATCTCTATCTATCAATCTAACTACCTACCTATCTGTATCTATCAATCCACCTACCTACCTATCTCTATCTATCAATCTACCTACCTACCTATCTGTATCTATCTACCTACCTACCTATCTGTATCTATCTACCTACCTACCTACATATCTCTATCTATCTATCTACCTACCTACCTATCTCTATCTATCAATCTACCTACCTACCTATCTGTATCTATCAATCTACCTACCTACCTATCTCTATCTATCTATCTACCTACCTACCTATCTCTATCTATCAATCTAACTACCTACCAATCTGTATCTATCAATCTACCTACCTACCTATCTCTATCTATCTACCTACCTACCTATCTCTATCAATCTACCTACCTACCTATCTCTATCTATCAATCTACCTACCTACCTATCTGTATCTATCTATCTACCTACCTACCTATCTGTATCTATCTATCTACCTACCTACCTATCTCTATCTATCTATCTACCTACCTACATATCTCTATCTATCTATCTACCTACCTACCTATCTCTATCAATCTACCTACCTACCTATCTCTATCTATCTCCCTACCTTCCTACCTATCTCTATCTATCAATATACCTACCTACCTATCTGTATCTATCTATCTACCTACCTACCTATCTGTATCTATCTACCTACCTACCTACCTATCTGTATCTATCTATCTATCTACCTACCTATCTCTATCAATCTACCTACCTACCTATCTCTATCTATCTATCTACCTACCTACCTATCTCTATCTATCTTTCTACCTACCTAGCTATCTCTATCAATCTACCTACCTACCTATCTCTATCTATCTACCTACCTACCTACCTATCTCTATCTATCAATCTACCTACTTACCTATCTGTATCTATCTATCTACCTACCTACCTATATGTATCTATCAATCTACCTACCTACCTATCTCTATCTATCTCCCTACCTACCTACCTATCTCTATCAATCTACCTACCTACCTATCTCTATCTATCTACCTACCTACCTACCTATCTCTATCTATCAATCTACCTACCTAACTATCTGTATCTATCTATCTACCTACCTACCTATCTGTATCTATCTATCTCCCTACCTACCGATCTCTATCTATCTATCTACCTACCTACCTATCTGTATCTATTAATCTACCTACCTACCTATATCTATCTATCTACCTACCTACCTATCTGTATCTATCTATCTACCTACCTACCTATCTGTATCTATCTATCTACCTACCTACCTATCTGTATCTATCTACCTACCTACCTATCTCTATCTATCTATCTCCCTACCTACCTATCTCTATCTATCTATCTACCTACCTACCTATCTGTATCTATCAATCTACCTACCTACCTATCTCTATCTATCAATCTACCTACCTACCTATCTCTATCTATCTATCTACCTACCTACCTATCTGTATCTATCTATCTACCTACCTACCCATCTGTATCTATCAATCTACCTACCTACCTATCTGTATCTATCTATCTACCTACCTACCTATCTCTATCTATCAATATACCTACCTACCTATCTGTATCTATCTATCTACCTACCTACCTATCTCTATCTATCCATCTACCTACCTACCTATCTCTATCTATCTATCTACCTACCCACCTATCTGTATTTATCTATCTACCTACCTATCTGTATCTATCTATCTACCTACCTACGTATCTCTATCTATCTATCTACCTACCTACCTATCACTATCTATCTATCTACCTACCTACCTATCTCTATCTATCTATCTACCTACCTACCTATCTGTATCTATCAATCTACCTACCTACCTATCTGTATCTATCTATCTACCTACCTACCTATCTCTATCTATCAATTTATCTACCTACCTATCTGTATCTATCTATCTACCAATCTACCTATCTCTATCTATCAATCTTCCTACCTACCTATCTCTATCTATCTATCTACCTACCCACCTACCTGTATTTATCTATCTACCTACCTATCTCTATCTATCAATCTACCTACCTACCTATCTCTATCTATCTACCTACCTACCTATCTCTATCTATCAATCTACCTACCTACCTATCTGTATCTATCTATCTACTTACCTACCTATCTGTATCTATCTATATACCTACCTACCTATCTCTATCTATCTATCTACCTATCTACCTATCTCTATCTATCAATCTACCTACCTACCGATCTCTATCTATCTATCTATCTACCTACCTACCTATCTGTATCTATTAATCTACCTACCTACCTATATCTATCTATCTACCTACCTACCTATCTGTATCTATCTATCTACCTACCTACCTATCTGTATCTATCTATCTACCTACCTACCTATCTGTATCTATCTATCTACCTACCTACCTATCTCTATCTATCTATCTCCCTACCTACCTATCTCTATCTATCTATCTACCTACCTACCTATCTGTATCTATTAATCTACCTACCTACCTATCTCTATCTATCAATCTACCTACCTACCTATCTCTATCTATCTACCTACCTACCTATCTGTATCTATCTATCTACCTACCTACCTATCTGTATCTATCAATCTACCTACCTACCTATCTGTATCTATCTATCTACCTACCTACCTATCTCTATCTATCAATATACCTACCTACCTATCTGTATCTATCTATCTACCTACCTACCTATCTCTATCTATCAATCTACCTACCTACCTATCTCTATCTATCTATCTACCTACCCACCTATCTGTATTTATCTATCTACCTACCTATCTGTATCTATCTATCTACCTACCTACGTATCTCTATCTATCTATCTACCTACCTACCTATCACTATCTATCAATCTACCTACCTACCTATCTCTATCTATCAATCTACCTACCTACCTATCTGTATCTATCTATCTACCTACCAACCTATCTGTATCTATCTATCTACCTACCTACCTATCTCTATCTATCTATCTACCTACCTACCTATCTGTATCTATCTATCTACCTACCTACCTATCTCTATCTATCAATTTATCTACCTACCTATCTGTATCTATCTATCTACCAATCTACCTATCTCTATCTATCAATCTTCCTACCTACCTATCTCTATCTATCTATCTACCTACCCACCTATCTGTATTTATCTATCTACCTACCTATCTCTATCTATCAATCTACCTACCTACCTATCTCTATCTATCTACCTACCTACCTACCTATCTCTATCTATCAATCTACCTACCTACCTATCTGTATCTATCTATCTACTTACCTACCTATCTGTATCTATCTATATACCTACCTACCTATCTCTATCTATCTATCTACCTATCTACCTATCTCTATCTATCAATCTACCTACCTACCTATCTGTATCTATCAATCTACCTACCTACCTATCTGTATCTATCTATCTATCTACATACCTATCTGTATCTATCTATCTACCTACCTACCTATCTCTATCTATCTATCTACCTATCTACCTATCTCTATCTATCAGTCTACCTACCTACCTATCTCTATCTATCAATCTACCTACCTACCTATCTCTATCTATCTACCTACCTACCTACCTATCTCTATCTATCAATCTACCTACCTACCTATCTGTATCTATCTATCTACCTACCTACCTATCTGTATCTATCAATCTACCTACCTACCTACCTATCTGTATCTATCTATCTACCTACCTACCTATCTGTATCTATCTATCTACCTATCTACCTATCTCTATCTATCAATCTAACTACCTACCTATCTGTATCTATCAATCCACCTACCTACCTATCTCTATCTATCAATCTACCTACCTACCTATCTGTATCTATCTACCTACCTACCAATCTGTATCTATCTACCTACCTACCTACATATCTCTATCTATCTATCTACCTACCTACCTATCTCTATCTATCAATCTACCTACCTACCTATCTGTATCTATCAATCTACCTACCTACCTATCTCTATCTATCTATCTACCTACCTACCTATCTCTATCTATCAATCTAACTACCTACCTATCTGTATCTATCAATCTACCTACCTACCTATCTCTATCTATCTACCTACCTACCTATCTCTATCAATCTACCTACCTACCTATCTCTATCTATCAATCTACCTACCTACCTACCTATCTGTATCTATCTATCTACCTACCTACCTATCTGTATCTATCTATCTACCTACCTACCTATCTCTATCTATCTATCCACCTACCTACATATCTCTATCTATCTATCTACCTACCTACCTATCTCTATCAATCTACCTACCTACCTATCTCTATCTATCTCCCTACCTTCCTACCTATCTCTATCTATCAATCTACCTACCTACCTATCTGTATCTATCTATCTACCTACCTACCTATCTGTATCTATCTACCTACCTACCTACCTATCTGTATCTATCTATCTATCTACCTACCTATCTCTATCAATCTACCTACCTACCTATCTCTATCTATCTATCTACCTACCTACCTATCTCTATCTATCTTTCTACCTACCTAGCTATCTCTATCAATCTACCTACCTACCTATCTCTATCTATCTACCTACCTACCTACCTATCTCTATCTATCAATCTACCTACTTACCTATCTGTATCTATCTATCTACCTACCTACCTATATGTATCTATCAATCTACCTACCTACCTATCTCTATCTATCTCCCTACCTACCTACCTATCTCTATCAATCTACCTACCTACCTACCTATCTCTATCTATCTACCTACCTACCTATCTCTATCTATCTATCTCCCTACCTACCTATCTCTATCTATCTATCTACCTACCTACCTATCTGTATCTATTAATCTACCTACCTACCTATCTCTATCTATCTATCTACCTACCTACCTATCTGTATCTATCTATCTACCTACCTACCTATCTGTATCTATCTATCTACCTACCTACCTATCTGTATCTATCTATCTCCCTACCTACTTATCTCTATCTATCTATCTCCCTACCTACCTATCTCTATCTATCTATCTACCTACCTACCTATCTGTATCTATTAATCTACCTACCTACCTATCTCTATCTATCTATCTACCTACCTACCTATCTGTATCTATCTATCTACCTACCTACCTATCTGTATCTATCTACCTACCTACCTACCTAACTCTATCTATCTACCTACCTACCTATCTCTATCAATCTACCTACCTACCTATCTCTATCTATCTACTTACCTACCTATCTCTATCTATAAATCTACCTACCTACCTATCTGTATCTATCTATTTACCTACCTACATATCTGTATCTATCTACCTACCTACCTACCTATCTGTATCTATCTATCTACCTACCTACCTATCTCTATCTATCAATCTACCTACCTACCTATCTGTATCTATCTATCTACCTATCTACCTATCTCTATCTATCTATCTACCTACCTACATATCTGTATCTATATATCTACCTACCTACCTATCTGTATCTATCTATCTACCTATCTACCTATCTCTATCTATCAATCTACCTACCTGCCTATCTCTATCTATCAATCTACCTACCTACCTATCTGTATCTATCTATCTACCTACCTACCTATCTGTATCTATCAATCTACTTACCTACCTATCTGTATCTATCTATCTACCTACCTACCTATCTCTATCTATCAATATACCTACCTACCTATCTGTATCTATCTATCTACCTACCTACCTATCTCTATCTATCAATCTACCTACCTACCTATCTCTATCTATCTATCTACCTACCCACCTATCTGTATTTATCTATCTACCTACCTATCTGTATCTATCTATCTACCTACCTACGTATCTCTATCTATCTATCTACCTACCTACCTATCACTATCTATCAATCTACCTACCTACCTATCTCTATCTATCAATCTACCTACCTACCTATCTGTATTTATCTATCTACCTACATACCTATCTGTATCTATCTATCTACCTATTTACCTATCTCTATCTATCTATCTACCTACCTACATATCTGTATCTATATATCTACCTACCTACCTATCTGTATCTATCTATCTACCTATCTACCTATCTCTATCTATCAATCTACCTACCTACCTATATCTATCTATCTACCTACCTACCTACCTATCTGTATCTATCTATCTACCTACCTACCTATCTGTATCTATCTATCTACCTACCTACCTATCTGTATCTATCTATCTACCTACCTACCTACCTATCTCTATCTATCTATCTACCTACCTACCTATCTCTATCTATCTATCTACCTACCTACCTATCTGTATCTATTAATCTACCTACCTACCTATCTCTATCTATCAATCTACCTACCTACCTATCTCTATCTATCTATCTACCTACCTACCTATCTGTATCTATCTATCTACCTACCTACCTATCTGTATCTATCAATCTACTTACCTACCTATCTGTATCTATCTATCTACCTACCTACCTATCTCTATCTATCAATATACCTACCTACCTATCTGTATCTATCTATCTACCTACCTACCTATCTCTATCTATCAATCTACCTACCTACCTATCTCTATCTATCTATCTACCTACCCACCTATCTGTATTTATCTATCTACCTACCTATCTGTATCTATCTATCTACCTACCTACATATCTCTATCTATCTATCTACCTACCTACCTATCACTATCTATCAATCTACCTACCTACCTATCTCTATCTATCAATCTACCTACCTACCTATCTGTATCTATCTATCTACCTACCTACCTATCTGTATCTATCTATCTACCTACCTACCTATCTCTATCTATCTATCTACCTACCTACCTATCTGTATCTATCAATCTACCTACCTACCTCTCTGTATCTATCTATCTACCTACCTACCTATCTCTATCTATCAATTTACCTACCTACCTATCTGTATCTATCTATCTACCAATCTACCTATCTCTATCTATCAATCTACCTACCTACCTATCTCTATCTATCTACCTACCTACCCACCTATCTGTATTTATCTATCTACCTACCTATCTCTATCTATCAATCTACCTACCTACCTATCTCTATCTATCTACCTACCTACCTACCTATCTCTATCTATCAATCTACCTACCTACCTATCTGTATATATCTATCTACTTACCTACCTATCTGTATCTATCTATATACCTACCTACCTATCTCTATCTATCTATCTACCTATCTACCTATCTCTATCTATCAATCTACCTACCTACCTATCTGTATCTATCAATCTACCTACCTACCTATCTGTATCTATCTATCTATCTACATACCTATCTGTATCTATCTATCTACCTACCTATCTCTATCTATCTATCTACCTACCTACCTATCTCTATCTATCAGTCTACCTACCTACCTATCTCTATCTATCAATCTACCTACCTACCTATCTCTATCTATCTACCTACCTACCTACCTATCTCTATCTATCAATCTACCTACCTACCTATCTGTATCTATCTATCTACCTACCTACCTATCTGTATCTATCAATCTACCTACCTACCTATCTGTATCTATCTATCTACCTACCTACCTATCTGTATCTATCTATCTACCTATCTACCTATCTCTATCAATCTAACTACAGACCTATCTGTATCTATCAATCCACCTACCTACCTATCTCTATCTATCAATCTACCTACCTACCTATCTGTATCTATCTACCTACCTACCTATCTGTATCTATCTACCTACCTACCTACATATCTCTATCTATCTATCTACCTACCTACCTATTTCTATCTATCAATCTACCTACCTACCTATCTGTATCTATCAATCTACCTACCTACCTATCTCTATCTATCTATCTACCTACCTACCTATCTCTATCTATCAATCTAACTACCTACCTATCTGTATCTATCAATCTACCTACCTACCTATCTCTATCTATCTACCTACCTACCTATCTCTATCAATCTACCTACCTACCTATCTCTATCTATCAATCTACCTACCTACCTATCTGTATCTATCTATCTACCTACCTACCTATCTGTATCTATCTATCTACCTACCTACCTATCTCTATCTATCTATCTACCTACCTACATATCTCTATCTATCTATCTACCTACCTACCTATCTCTATCAATCTACCTACCTACCTATCTCTATCTATCTATCTCCCTACATTCCTACCTATCTCTATCTATCAATCTACCTACCTACCTATCTGTATCTATCAATCTACCTACCTACCTATCTGTATCTATCTATCTACCTACCTACCTATCTGTATCTATCTATCTACCTATCTACCTATCTCTATCAATCTAACTACAGACCTATCTGTATCTATCAATCCACCTACCTACCTATCTCTATCTATCAATCTACCTACCTACCTATCTGTATCTATCTACCTACCTACCTATCTGTATCTATCTACCTACCTACCTACATATCTCTATCTATCTATCTACCTACCTACCTATTTCTATCTATCAATCTACCTACCTACCTATCTGTATCTATCAATCTACCTACCTACCTATCTCTATCTATCTATCTACCTACCTACCTATCTCTATCTATCAATCTAACTACCTACCTATCTGTATCTATCAATCTACCTACCTACCTATCTCTATCTATCTACCTACCTACCTATCTCTATCAATCTACCTACCTACCTATCTCTATCTATCAATCTACCTACCTACCTATCTGTATCTATCTATCTACCTACCTACCTATCTGTATCTATCTATCTACCTACCTACCTATCTCTATCTATCTATCTACCTACCTACATATCTCTATCTATCTATCTACCTACCTACCTATCTCTATCAATCTACCTACCTACCTATCTCTATCTATCTATCTCCCTACATTCCTACCTATCTCTATCTATCAATCTACCTACCTACCTATCTGTATCTATCTATCTACCTACCTACCTATCTGTATCTATCTACCTACCTACCTACCTATCTGTATCTATCTATCTATCTACCTACCTATCTCTATCAATCTACCTACCTACCTATCTCTATCTATCTATCTACCTACCTACCTATCTCTATCTATCTTTCTACCTACCTAGCTATCTCTATCAATCTACCTACCTACCTATCTCTATCTATCTACCTACCTACCTACCTATCTCTATCTATCAATCTACCTACTTACCTATCTGTATCTATCTATCTACCTACCTACCTATATGTATCTATCAATCTACCTACCTACCTATCTCTATCTATCTCCCTACCTACCTACCTATCTCTATCAATCTACCTACCTACCTATCTCTATCTATCTACCTACCTACCTACCTATCTCTATCTATCAATCTACCTACCTACCTATCTGTATCTATCTATCTACCTACCTACCTATCTGTATCTATCTATCTACCTACCTACCTATCTGTATCTATCTATCTACCTACCTACCTATCTCTATCTATCTATCTCCCTACCTACCTATCTCTATCTATCTATCTACCTACCTACCTATCTGTATCTATTAATCTACCTACCTACCTATCTCTATCTATCTATCTACCTAACTACCTATCTGTATCTATCTATCTACCTACCTACCTATCTGTATCTATCTACCTACCTACCTACCTAACTCTATCTATCTATCTACCTACCTACCTATCTCTATCAATCTACCTACCTACCTATCTCTATCAATCTACCTACCTACCTATCTCTATCTATCTACCTACCTACCTACCTATCTCTATCTATCAATCTACCTACCTACCTATCTGTATCTATCTATCTACCTACCTACCTATCTGAATCTATCTATCTACCTACCTACCTATCTGTATCTATCTACCTACCTACCTACCTAACTCTATCTATCTATCTACCTACCTACCTATCTCTATCAATCTACCTACCTACCTATCTCTATCTATCTACCTACCTACCTATCTCTATCTATAAATCTACCTACCTACCTATCTGTATCTATCTATTTACCTACCTACATATCTGTATCTATCTACCTACCTACCTACCTATCTGTATCTATCTATCTACCTACCTACCTATCTCTATCTATCAATCTACCTACCTACCTATCTGTATCTATCTATCTACCTATCTACCTATCTCTATCTATCTATCTACCTACCTACATATCTGTATCTATATATCTACCTACCTACCTATCTGTATCTATCTATCTACCTATCTACCTATCTCTATCTATCAATCTACCTACCTGCCTATCTCTATCTATCAATCTACCTACCTAACTATCTCTATCTATCTATCTACCTACCCACCTATCTGTATTTATCTATCTACCTACATACCTATCTGTATCTATCTATCTACCTATTTACCTATCTCTATCTATCTATCTACCTACCTACATATCTGTATCTATATATCTACCTACCTACCTATCTGTATCTATCTATCTACCTATCTACCTATCTCTATCTATCAATCTACCTACCTACCTATCTCTATCTATCAATCTACCTACCTACCTATCTCTATCTATCTATCTACCTACCCAGCTATCTGTATTTATCTATCTACCTACCTATCTGTATCTACCTACCTACCTACCTACGTATCTCTATCTATCTATCTACCTACCTACCTATCTCTATCTATCAATCTACCTACCTACCTATCTCTATCTATCTATCTACCTACCCACCTATCTCTATCTATCAATCTACCTACCTACCTATCTGTATCTATCTATCTACCTACCTACCTATCTGTATCTATCTATCTACCTACCTACCTATCTGTATCTATCAATCTACCTACCTACCTATCTGTATCTATCTATCTACCTACCTACCTATCTCTATCTATCAATATACCTACCTACCTATCTGTATCTATCTATCTACCTATCTACCTATCTCTATCTATCAATCTACCTACCTATCTATCTCTATCTATCTATCTACCTACCCACCTATCTGTATTTATCTATCTACCTACCTATCTGTATCTACTTACCTACCTACCTACGTATCTCTATCTATCTATCTACCTACCTACCTATCTCTATCTATCAATCTACCTACCTATCTCTATCTATCTATCTACCTACCCAACTATCTGTATTTATCGATCTACCTACCTACCTATCTGTATCTATCTATCTACCTACCTACATATCTCTATCTATCTATCTACCTACCTACCTATCTCTATCTATCTATCTACCTACCTACCTATCTCTATCTATCTACCTACCTACCTATCTCTATCAATCTACCTACCTACCTATCTGTATCTATCTATCTACCTACCTACCTATCTGTATCTATCTATCTACCTACCTACCTATCTCTATCTATCTATCTACCTACCTACCTATCTCTATCTATCTATCTCCCTACCTACATATCTCTATCTATCTATCTACCTACCTACCTATCTCTATCAATCTACCTACCTACCTATCTCTATCTATCTCCCTACCTTCCTACCTATCTCTATCTATCAATCTACCTACCTACCTATCTGTATCTATCTATCTACCTACCTACCTATCTGTATCTATCTACCTACCTACCTACCTATCTGTATCTATCTATCTATCTACCTACCTATCTCTATCAATCTACCTACCTACCTATCTCTATCTATCTATCTATCTACCTACCTACCTATCTCTATCTATCTTTCTACCTACCTAGCTATCTCTATCAATCTACCTACCTACCTATCTCTATCTATCTACCTACCTACCTACCTATCTCTATCTATCAATCTACCTACTTACCTATCTGTATCTATCTATCTACCTACCTACCTATATGTATCTATCAATCTACCTACCTACCTATCTCTATCTATCTCCCTACCTACCTACCTATCTTTATCAATCTACCTACCTACCTATCTCTATCTATCTACCTACCTACCTACCTATCTCTATCTATCAATCTACTTACCTACCTATCTGTATCTATCTATCTACCTACCTACCTATCTGTATCTATCTATCTACCTACCTACCTATCTGTATCTATCTATCTACCTACCTACCTATCTCTATCTATCTATCTATCTCCCTACCTACCTATCTCTATCTATCTATCTACCTACCTACCTATCTGTATCTATTAATCTACCTACCTACCTATCTCTATCTATCTATCTACCTACCTACCTATCTGTATCTATCTATCTACCTACCTACCTATCTGTATCTATCTATCTACCTACCTACCTATCTGTATCTATCTATCTCCCTACCTACCTATCTCTATCTATCTATCTCCCTACCTACCTATCTCTATCTATCTATCTACCTACCTACCTATCTGTATCTATTAATCTACCTACCTACCTATCTCTATCTATCTATCTACCTACCTACCTCTCTGTATCTATCTATCTACCTACCTACCTATCTGTATCTACCTACCTACCTACCTACCTAACTCTATCTATCTATCTACCTACCTACCTATCTCTATCAATCTACCTACCTACCTATCTCTATCTATCTACCTACCTACCTATCTCTATCTATAAATCTACCTACCTACCTATCTGTATCTATCTATTTACCTACCTACATATCTGTATCTATCTACCTACCTACCTACCTATCTGTATCTATCTATCTACCTACCTACCTATCTCTATCTATCAATCTACCTACCTACCTATCTGTATCTATCTATCTACCTATCTACCTATCTCTATCTATCTATCTACCTACCTACATATCTGTATCTATATATCTACCTACCTACCTATCTGTATCTATCTATCTACCTATCTACCTATCTCTATCTATCAATCTACCTACCTGCCTATCTCTATCTATCAATCTACCTACCTACCTATCTCTATCTATCTATCTACCTACCCACCTATCTGTATTTATCTATCTACCTACATACCTATCTGTATCTATCTATCTACCTATTTACCTATCTCTATCTATCTATCTACCTACCTACATATCTGTATCTATATATCTACCTACCTACCTATCTGTATCTATCTATCTACCTATCTACCTATCTCTATCTATCAATCTACCTACCTACCTATATCTATCTATCTACCTACCTACCTATCTGTATCTATCTATCTACCTACCTACCTATCTGTATCTATCTATCTACCTACCTACCTATCTGTATCTATCAATCTACCTACCTACCTATCTCTATCTATCTATCTACCTACCCACCTATCTCTATCTATCCATCTACCTACCTACCTATCTCTATCTATCTATCTACCTACCTACCTATCTCTATCTATCTATCTACCTACCTACCTATCTGTATCTATCAATCTACCTACCTACCTATCTGTATTTATCTATCTACCTACCTATCTGTATCTATCTACCTACCTACCTACGTATCTCTATCTATCTACCTACCTACATATCTGTATCTATATATCTACCTACCTACCTATCTGTATCTATCTATCTACCTATCTACCTATCTCTATCTATCAATCTACCTACCCACCTATCTCTATCTATCAATCTACCTACCTATCTGTATCTATCTACCTAACTACCTACCTATCTGTATCTATCAATCTACCTACCTACCTATCTCTATCTATCTACCTACCTACCTATCTCTATCAATCTACCTACCTACCTATCTCTATCTATCTACCTACCTACCTACCTATCTCTATCTATCAATCTACCTACCTACCTATCTGTATCTATCTATCTACATACCTACCTATCTGTATCTATCTATCTACCTATCTACCTATCTCTATGTATCAATCTACCTACCTACCTATCTCTATCTATCTACCTACCCACCTATCTGTATTTATCTATCTACCTACCTATCTCTATCTATCAATCTACCTACCTACCTATCTCTATCTATCTACCTACCAACCTATCTGTATCTATCTATCTACCTACCTACCTATCTGTATCTATCTATCTACCTACCTACCTATCTGTATCTATCTATCTACCTACCTACCTATCTCTATCTATCTATCTCCCTACCTACCTATCTCTATCTATCTATCTACCTACCTACCTATCTCTATCTATCTATCTACCTATCTACCTATCTCTATCTATCTATCTACCTACCTACATATCTGTATCTATATATCTACTTACCTACCTATCTGTATCTATCTATCTACCTATCTACCTATCTCTATCTATCAATCTACCTACCTGCCTATCTCTATCTATCAATCTACCTACCTACCTATCTCTATCTATCTATCTACCTACCCACCTATCTCTATCTATCTCTCTACCTACCTACCTATCTCTATCAATCTACCTACCTATCTGTATCTATCTACCTACCTACCTACGTATCTCTATCTATCTATCTATCTACCTACCTACCTTTCTCTATCTATCAATCTACCTACCTACCTATCTGTATCTATCTACTACCTACCTACCTATCTCTATCTATCTATCTACCTACCTACCTATCTCTATCTATCAATCTACCTACCTACCTATCTCTATCTATCTATCTACCTATCTACCTATCTCTATCTATCAATCTACCTACCTATCTATCTCTATCTATCAATCTACCTACCTACCTATCTCTATCTATCAATCTACCTACCTACCTATCTGTATCTATCTACCTAACTACCTACCTATCTGTATCTATCAATCTACCTACCTACCTATCTCTATCTATCTACCTACCTACCTATCTCTATCAATCTACCTACCTACCTATCTCTATCTATCTACCTACCTACCTACCTATCTCTATCTATCAATCTACCTACCTACCTATCTGTATCTATCTATCTACCTACCTACCTATCTCTATCTATCTATCTACCTATCTACCTATCTCTATGTATCAATCTACCTACCTACCTATCTCTATCTATCTATCTACCTACCCACCTATCTGTATTTATCTATCTACCTACCTATCTCTATCTATCAATCTACCTACCTACCTATCTCTATCTATCTACCTACCAACCTACCTACCTATCTCTATCTATCAATCTACCTACCTACCTATCTGTATCTATCTATCTACCTACCTACCTATCTGTATCTATCTACCTACCTACCTATCTCTATCTATCTATCTATCTACCTATCTACCTATTTCTATCTATCAGTCTACCTACCTACCTATCTCTATCTATCTATCTACCTACCTACATATCTGAATCTATATATCTACCTACCTACCTATCTGTATCTATCTATCTACCTATCTACCTATCTCTATCTATCAATCTACCTACCTACCTATCTCTATCTATCTATCTACCTACCCACCTATCTGTATTTATCTATCTACCTACCTATCTCTATCTATCAATCTACCTACCTACCTATCTGTATCTATCTATCTACCTATCTACCTATCTCTATCTATCAATCTACCTACCTACCTATCTGTATCTATCTATCTACCTACCTACCTATCTGTATCTATCTATCTATCTATCTACCTACCTACCTATCTGTATCTATCAATCTACCTACCTACCTATCTCTATCTATCTATCTACCTACCTACCTATCTCTATCTATCAATCTACCTACCTACCTATCTGTATCTATCTATCTATCTATCTATCTATCTACCTACCTACCTATCTTTATCTATCAATCTACCTACCTACCTATCTGTATCTATCTATCTACCTACCTACCTATCTGTATCTATCTATCTATCTACCTACCTACCTATCTCTATCTATCAATCTACCTACCTACCTATCTGTATCTATCAATCTACCTACCTACCTATCTCTATCTATCTATGTACCTACCTACCTACCTCTATCTATCAATCTACCTACCTACCTATCTGTATCTATCTATCTAAATACCTACCTATCTGTATCTATCTACCTACCTACCTACCTATCTCTATCTATCTATCTATCTACCTACCTCTCTATCTATCTATCTACCTACCTACCTATCTCTATCTATCAATCTACCTACCTACCTATCTGTATCTATCTATCTACCTACCTACCTATCTGTATCTATGTACCTACCTACCTACATATCTCTATCTATCTATCTACCTGCCTACCTATCTCTATCTATCAATCTACCTACCTACCTATCTGTATCTATCAATCTACCTACCTACCTATCTCTATCTATCTATCTACCTACCTACCTATCTCTACCTATCAATCTAACTACCTACCTATCTGTATCTATCAATCTACCTACCTACCTATCTCTATCTATCTACCAACCTACCTATCTCTATCAATCTACCTACCTACCTATCTGTATCTATCAATCTACCTACCTACCTATCTCTATCTATCTATCTACCTACCTACCTATCTCTATCTATCAATCTAACTACCTACCAATCTGTATCTATCAATCTACCTACCTACCTATCTCTATCTATCTACCTACCTACCTATCTCTATCAATCTACCTACCTACCTATCTCTATCTATCAATCTACCTACCTACCTATCTGTATCTATCTATCTACCTACCTACCTATCTGTATCTATCTATCTACCTACCTACCTATCTCTATCTATCTATCTACCTACCTACATATCTCTATCTATCTATCTACCTACCTACCTATCTCTATCAATCTACCTACCTACCTATCTCTATCTATCTCCCTACCTTCCTACCTATCTCTATCTATCAATATACCTACCTACCTATCTGTATCTATCTATCTACCTACCTACCTATCTGTATCTATCTACCTACCTACCTACCTATCTGTATCTATCTATCTATCTACCTACCTATCTCTATCAATCTACCTACCTACCTATCTCTATCTATCTATCTACCTACCTACCTATCTCTATCTATCTTTCTACCTACCTAGCTATCTCTATCAATCTAACTACCTACCTATCTCTATCTATCTACCTACCTACCTACCTATCTCTATCTATCAATCTACCTACTTACCTATCTGTATCTATCTATCTACCTACCTACCTATATGTATCTATCAATCTACCTACCTACCTATCTCTATCTATCTCCCTACCTACCTACCTATCTCTATCAATCTACCTACCTACCTATCTCTATCTATCTACCTACCTACCTACCTATCTCTATCTATCAATCTACCTACCTAACTATCTGTATCTATCTATCTACCTACCTACCTATCTGTATCTATCTATCTACCTACCTACCTATCTGTATCTATCTATCTACCTACCTACCTATCTCTATCTATCTATCTCCCTACCTACCGATCTCTATCTATCTATCTACCTACCTACCTATCTGTATCTATTAATCTACCTACCTACCTATATCTATCTATCTACCTACCTACCTATCTGTATCTATCTATCTACCTACCTACCTATCTGTATCTATCTATCTACCTACCTACCTATCTGTATCTATCTACCTACCTACCTATCTCTATCTATCTATCTCCCTACCTACCTATCTCTATCTATCTATCTACCTACCTACCTATCTGTATCTATCAATCTACCTACCTACCTATATCTATCAATCTACCTACCTACCTATCTCTATCTATCTATCTACCTACCTACCTATCTGTATCTATCTACCTACCTACCTACGTATCTCTATCTATCTACCTACCTACATATCTGTATCTATATATCTACCTACCTACCTATCTGTATCTATCTATCTACCTATCTACCTATCTCTATCTATCAATCTACCTACCCACCTATCTCTATCTATCAATCTACCTACCTATCTGTATCTATCTACCTAACTACCTACCTATCTGTATCTATCAATCTACCTACCTACCTATCTCTATCTATCTACCTACCTACCTATCTCTATCAATCTACCTACCTACCTATCTCTATCTATCTACCTACCTACCTACCTATCTCTATCTATCAATCTACCTACCTACCTATCTGTATCTATCTATCTACATACCTACCTATCTGTATCTATCTATCTACCTATCTACCTATCTCTATGTATCAATCTACCTACCTACCTATCTCTATCTATCTACCTACCCACCTATCTGTATTTATCTATCTACCTACCTATCTCTATCAATCTACCTACCTACCTATCTCTATCTATCTACCTACCAACCTATCTGTATCTATCTATCTACCTACCTACCTATCTGTATCTATCTATCTACCTACCTACCTATCTGTATCTATCTATCTACCTACCTACCTATCTCTATCTATCTATCTCCCTACCTACCTATCTCTATCTATCTATCTACCTACCTACCTATCTGTATCTATCTATCTACCTATCTACCTATCTCTATCTATCTATCTACCTACCTACATATCTGTATCTATATATCTACTTACCTACCTATCTGTATCTATCTATCTACCTATCTACCTATCTCTATCTATCAATCTACCTACCTGCCTATCTCTATCTATCAATCTACCTACCTACCTATCTCTATCTATCTATCTACCTACCCACCTATCTCTATCTATCTCTCTACCTACCTACCTATCTCTATCAATCTACCTACCTATCTGTATCTATCTACCTACCTACCTACGTATCTCTATCTATCTATCTATCTACCTACCTACCTTTCTCTATCTATCAATCTACCTACCTACCTATCTGTATCTATCTACTACCTACCTACCTATCTCTATCTATCTATCTACCTACCTACCTATCTCTATCTATCAATCTACCTACCTACCTATCTCTATCTATCTATCTACCTATCTACCTATCTCTATCTATCAATCTACCTACCTATCTATCTCTATCTATCAATCTACCTACCTACCTATCTCTATCTATCAATCTACCTACCTACCTATCTGTATCTATCTACCTAACTACCTACCTATCTGTATCTATCAATCTACCTACCTACCTATCTCTATCTATCTACCTACCTACCTATCTCTATCAATCTACCTACCTACCTATCTCTATCTATCTACCTACCTACCTACCTATCTCTATCTATCAATCTACCTACCTACCTATCTGTATCTATCTATCTACCTACCTACCTATCTCTATCTATCTATCTACCTATCTACCTATCTCTATGTATCAATCTACCTACCTACCTATCTCTATCTATCTATCTACCTACCCACCTATCTGTATTTATCTATCTACCTACCTATCTCTATCTATCAATCTACCTACCTACCTATCTCTATCTATCTACCTACCAACCTACCTACCTATCTCTATCTATCAATCTACCTACCTACCTATCTGTATCTATCTATCTACCTACCTACCTATCTGTATCTATCTACCTACCTACCTATCTCTATCTATCTATCTATCTACCTATCTACCTATTTCTATCTATCAGTCTACCTACCTACCTATCTCTATCTATCTATCTACCTACCTACATATCTGAATCTATATATCTACCTACCTACCTATCTGTATCTATCTATCTACCTATCTACCTATCTCTATCTATCAATCTACCTACCTACCTATCTCTATCTATCTATCTACCTACCCACCTATCTGTATTTATCTATCTACCTACCTATCTCTATCTATCAATCTACCTACCTACCTATCTGTATCTATCTATCTACCTATCTACCTATCTCTATCTATCAATCTACCTACCTACCTATCTGTATCTATCTATCTACCTACCTACCTATCTGTATCTATCTATCTATCTACCTACCTACCTATCTGTATCTATCAATCTACCTACCTACCTATCTCTATCTATCTATCTACCTACCTACCTATCTCTATCTATCAATCTACCTACCTACCTATCTGTATCTATCTATCTATCTATCTATCTACCTACCTACCTATCTTTATCTATCAATCTACCTACCTACCTATCTGTATCTATCTATCTACCTACCTACCTATCTGTATCTATCTATCTATCTACCTACCTACCTATCTCTATCTATCAATCTACCTACCTACCTATCTGTATCTATCAATCTACCTACCTACCTATCTCTATCTATCTATGTACCTACCTACCTACCTCTATCTATCAATCTACCTACCTACCTATCTGTATCTATCTATCTAAATACCTACCTATCTGTATCTATCTACCTACCTACCTACCTATCTCTATCTATCTATCTATCTACCTACCTCTCTATCTATCTATCTACCTACCTACCTATCTCTATCTATCAATCTACCTACCTACCTATCTGTATCTATCTATCTACCTACCTACCTATCTGTATCTATGTACCTACCTACCTACATATCTCTATCTATCTATCTACCTGCCTACCTATCTCTATCTATCAATCTACCTACCTACCTATCTGTATCTATCAATCTACCTACCTACCTATCTCTATCTATCTATCTACCTACCTACCTATCTCTACCTATCAATCTAACTACCTACCTATCTGTATCTATCAATCTACCTACCTACCTATCTCTATCTATCTACCAACCTACCTATCTCTATCAATCTACCTACCTACCTATCTGTATCTATCAATCTACCTACCTACCTATCTCTATCTATCTATCTACCTACCTACCTATCTCTATCTATCAATCTAACTACCTACCAATCTGTATCTATCAATCTACCTACCTACCTATCTCTATCTATCTACCTACCTACCTATCTCTATCAATCTACCTACCTACCTATCTCTATCTATCAATCTACCTACCTACCTATCTGTATCTATCTATCTACCTACCTACCTATCTGTATCTATCTATCTACCTACCTACCTATCTCTATCTATCTATCTACCTACCTACATATCTCTATCTATCTATCTACCTACCTACCTATCTCTATCAATCTACCTACCTACCTATCTCTATCTATCTCCCTACCTTCCTACCTATCTCTATCTATCAATATACCTACCTACCTATCTGTATCTATCTATCTACCTACCTACCTATCTGTATCTATCTACCTACCTACCTACCTATCTGTATCTATCTATCTATCTACCTACCTATCTCTATCAATCTACCTACCTACCTATCTCTATCTATCTATCTACCTACCTACCTATCTCTATCTATCTTTCTACCTACCTAGCTATCTCTATCAATCTAACTACCTACCTATCTCTATCTATCTACCTACCTACCTACCTATCTCTATCTATCAATCTACCTACTTACCTATCTGTATCTATCTATCTACCTACCTACCTATATGTATCTATCAATCTACCTACCTACCTATCTCTATCTATCTCCCTACCTACCTACCTATCTCTATCAATCTACCTACCTACCTATCTCTATCTATCTACCTACCTACCTACCTATCTCTATCTATCAATCTACCTACCTAACTATCTGTATCTATCTATCTACCTACCTACCTATCTGTATCTATCTATCTACCTACCTACCTATCTGTATCTATCTATCTCCCTACCTACCGATCTCTATCTATCTATCTACCTACCTACCTATCTGTATCTATTAATCTACCTACCTACCTATATCTATCTATCTACCTACCTACCTATCTGTATCTATCTATCTACCTACCTACCTATCTGTATCTATCTATCTACCTACCTACCTATCTGTATCTATCTACCTACCTACCTATCTCTATCTATCTATCTCCCTACCTACCTATCTCTATCTATCTATCTACCTACCTACCTATCTGTATCTATCAATCTACCTACCTACCTATATCTATCAATCTACCTACCTACCTATCTCTATCTATCTATCTACCTACCTACCTATCTGTATCTATCTATCTACCTACCTACCTATCTGTATCTATCAATCTACCTACCTACCTATCTGTATCTATCTATCTACCTACCTACCTATCTCTATCTATCAATATACCTACCTACCTATCTGTATCTATCTATCTACCTACCTACCTATCTCTATCTATCCATCTACCTACCTACCTATCTCTATCTATCTATCTACCTACCCACCTATCTGTATTTATCTATCTACCTACCTATCTGTATCTATCTATCTACCTACCTACGTATCTCTATCTATCTATCTACCTACCTACCTATCACTATCTATCAATCTACCTACCTACCTATCTCTATCTATCAATCTACCTACCTACCTATCTGTATCTATCTATCTACCTACCTACCTATCTGTATCTATCTATCTACCTACCTACCTATCTCTATCTATCTATCTACCTACCTACCTATCTGTATCTATCAATCTACCTACCTACCTATCTGTATCTATCTATCTACCTACCTACCTATCTCTATCTATCAATTTATCTACCTACCTATCTGTATCTATCTATCTACCAATCTACCTATCTCTATCTATCAATCTTCCTACCTACCTATCTCTATCTATCTATCTACCTACCCACCTACCTGTATTTATCTATCTACCTACCTATCTCTATCTATCAATCTACCTACCTACCTATCTCTATCTATCTACCTACCTACCTATCTCTATCTATCAATCTACCTACCTACCTATCTGTATCTATCTATCTACTTACCTACCTATCTGTATCTATCTATATACCTACCTACCTATCTCTATCTATCTATCTACCTATCTACCTATCTCTATCTATCAATCTACCTACCTACCGATCTCTATCTATCTATCTACCTACCTACCTATCTGTATCTATTAATCTACCTACCTACCTATATCTATCTATCTACCTACCTACCTATCTGTATCTATCTATCTACCTACCTACCTATCTGTATCTATCTATCTACCTACCTACCTATCTGTATCTATCTATCTACCTACCTACCTATCTCTATCTATCTATCTCCCTACCTACCTATCTCTATCTATCTATCTACCTACCTACCTATCTGTATCTATTAATCTACCTACCTACCTATCTCTATCTATCAATCTACCTACCTACCTATCTCTATCTATCTATCTACCTACCTACCTATCTGTATCTATCTATCTACCTACCTACCTATCTGTATCTATCAATCTACCTACCTACCTATCTGTATCTATCTATCTACCTACCTACCTATCTCTATCTATCAATATACCTACCTACCTATCTGTATCTATCTATCTACCTACCTACCTATCTCTATCTATCAATCTACCTACCTACCTATCTCTATCTATCAATCTACCTACCTAACCTATCTGTATCTATCTATCTACCTACCAACCTATCTGTATCTATCTATCTACCTACCTACCTATCTCTATCTATCAATCTACCTACCTACCTATCTCTATCTATCTATCTACCTACCTACCTATCTGTATCTATCTATCTACCTACCTACCTATCTGTATCTATCAATCTACCTACCTACCTATCTGTATCTATCTATCTACCTACCTACCTATCTCTATCTATCAATATACCTACCTACCTATCTGTATCTATCTATCTACCTACCTACCTATCTCTATCTATCAATCTACCTACCTACCTATCTCTATCTATCTATCTACCTACCTACCTATCTGTATCTATCTATCTACCTACCTACCTATCTGTATCTATCAATCTACCTACCCACCTATCTGTATTTATCTATCTACCTACCTATCTGTATCTATCTATCTACCTACCTACGTATCTCTATCTATCTATCTACCTACCTACCTATCACTATCTATCAATCTACCTACCTACCTATCTCTATCTATCAATCTACCTACCTAACCTATCTGTATCTATCTATCTACCTACCTACCTATCTCTATCTATCTATCTACCTACCTACATATCTCTATCTATCTATCTACCTACCTACCTATCTCTATCAATCTACCTACCTACCTATCTCTATCTATCAATCTACCTACCTACCTATCTGTATCTATCTATCTACCTACCTACCTATCTGTATCTATCTATCTACCTACCTACCTATCTCTATCTATCTATCTACCTACCTACATATCTCTATCTATCTATCTACCTACCTACCTATCTCTATCAATCTACCTACCTACCTATCTCTATCTATCTCCCTACCTTCCTACCTATCTCTATCTATCAATATACCTACCTACCTATCTGTATCTATCTATCTACCTACCTACCTATCTGTATCTATCTACCTACCTACCTACCTATCTGTATCTATCTATCTATCTACCTACCTATCTCTATCAATCTACCTACCTACCTATCTCTATCTATCTATCTACCTACCTACCTATCTCTATCTATCTTTCTACCTACCTAGCTATCTCTATCAATCTAACTACCTACCTATCTCTATCTATCTACCTACCTACCTACCTATCTCTATCTATCAATCTACCTACTTACCTATCTGTATCTATCTATCTACCTACCTACCTATATGTATCTATCAATCTACCTACCTACCTATCTCTATCTATCTCCCTACCTACCTACCTATCTCTATCAATCTACCTACCTACCTATCTCTATCTATCTACCTACCTACCTACCTATCTCTATCTATCAATCTACCTACCTAACTATCTGTATCTATCTATCTACCTACCTACCTATCTGTATCTATCTATCTACCTACCTACCTATCTGTATCTATCTATCTACCTACCTACCTATCTCTATCTATCTATCTCCCTACCTACCGATCTCTATCTATCTATCTACCTACCTACCTATCTGTATCTATTAATCTACCTACCTACCTATATCTATCTATCTACCTACCTACCTATCTGTATCTATCTATCTACCTACCTACCTATCTGTATCTATCTATCTACCTACCTACCTATCTGTATCTATCTACCTACCTACCTATCTCTATCTATCTATCTCCCTACCTACCTATCTCTATCTATCTATCTACCTACCTACCTATCTGTATCTATCAATCTACCTACCTACCTATATCTATCAATCTACCTACCTACCTATCTCTATCTATCTATCTACCTACCTACCTATCTGTATCTATCTATCTACCTACCTACCTATCTGTATCTATCAATCTACCTACCTACCTATCTGTATCTATCTATCTACCTACCTACCTATCTCTATCTATCAATATACCTACCTACCTATCTGTATCTATCTATCTACCTACCTACCTATCTCTATCTATCCATCTACCTACCTACCTATCTCTATCTATCTATCTACCTACCCACCTATCTGTATTTATCTATCTACCTACCTATCTGTATCTATCTATCTACCTACCTACGTATCTCTATCTATCTATCTACCTACCTACCTATCACTATCTATCAATCTACCTACCTACCTATCTCTATCTATCAATCTACCTACCTACCTATCTGTATCTATCTATCTACCTACCTACCTATCTGTATCTATCTATCTACCTACCTACCTATCTCTATCTATCTATCTACCTACCTACCTATCTGTATCTATCAATCTACCTACCTACCTATCTGTATCTATCTATCTACCTACCTACCTATCTCTATCTATCAATTTATCTACCTACCTATCTGTATCTATCTATCTACCAATCTACCTATCTCTATCTATCAATCTTCCTACCTACCTATCTCTATCTATCTATCTACCTACCCACCTACCTGTATTTATCTATCTACCTACCTATCTCTATCTATCAATCTACCTACCTACCTATCTCTATCTATCTACCTACCTACCTATCTCTATCTATCAATCTACCTACCTACCTATCTGTATCTATCTATCTACTTACCTACCTATCTGTATCTATCTATATACCTACCTACCTATCTCTATCTATCTATCTACCTATCTACCTATCTCTATCTATCAATCTACCTACCTACCGATCTCTATCTATCTATCTACCTACCTACCTATCTGTATCTATTAATCTACCTACCTACCTATATCTATCTATCTACCTACCTACCTATCTGTATCTATCTATCTACCTACCTACCTATCTGTATCTATCTATCTACCTACCTACCTATCTGTATCTATCTATCTACCTACCTACCTATCTCTATCTATCTATCTCCCTACCTACCTATCTCTATCTATCTATCTACCTACCTACCTATCTGTATCTATTAATCTACCTACCTACCTATCTCTATCTATCAATCTACCTACCTACCTATCTCTATCTATCTATCTACCTACCTACCTATCTGTATCTATCTATCTACCTACCTACCTATCTGTATCTATCAATCTACCTACCTACCTATCTGTATCTATCTATCTACCTACCTACCTATCTCTATCTATCAATATACCTACCTACCTATCTGTATCTATCTATCTACCTACCTACCTATCTCTATCTATCAATCTACCTACCTACCTATCTCTATCTATCAATCTACCTACCTAACCTATCTGTATCTATCTATCTACCTACCAACCTATCTGTATCTATCTATCTACCTACCTACCTATCTCTATCTATCAATCTACCTACCTACCTATCTCTATCTATCTATCTACCTACCTACCTATCTGTATCTATCTATCTACCTACCTACCTATCTGTATCTATCAATCTACCTACCTACCTATCTGTATCTATCTATCTACCTACCTACCTATCTCTATCTATCAATATACCTACCTACCTATCTGTATCTATCTATCTACCTACCTACCTATCTCTATCTATCAATCTACCTACCTACCTATCTCTATCTATCTATCTACCTACCTACCTATCTGTATCTATCTATCTACCTACCTACCTATCTGTATCTATCAATCTACCTACCCACCTATCTGTATTTATCTATCTACCTACCTATCTGTATCTATCTATCTACCTACCTACGTATCTCTATCTATCTATCTACCTACCTACCTATCACTATCTATCAATCTACCTACCTACCTATCTCTATCTATCAATCTACCTACCTACCTATCTGTATCTATCAATCTACCTACCCACCTATCTGTATTTATCTATCTACCTACCTATCTGTATCTATCTATCTACCTACCTACGTATCTCTATCTATCTATCTACCTACCTACCTATCACTATCTATCAATCTACCTACCTACCTATCTCTATCTATCAATCTACCTACCTAACCTATCTGTATCTATCTATCTACCTACCTACCTATCTCTATCTATCTATCTACCTACCTACATATCTCTATCTATCTATCTACCTACCTACCTATCTCTATCAATCTACCTACCTACCTATCTCTATCTATCAATCTACCTACCTACCTATCTGTATCTATCTATCTACCTACCTACCTATCTGTATCTATCTATCTACCTACCTACCTATCTCTATCTATCTATCTACCTACCTACATATCTCTATCTATCTATCTACCTACCTACCTATCTCTATCAATCTACCTACCTACCTATCTCTATCTATCTCCCTACCTTCCTACCTATCTCTATCTATCAATATACCTACCTACCTATCTGTATCTATCTATCTACCTACCTACCTATCTGTATCTATCTACCTACCAACCTACCTATCTGTATCTATCTATCTATCTACCTACCTATCTCTATCAATCTACCTACCTACCTATCTCTATCTATCTATCTACCTACCTACCTATCTCTATCTATCTTTCTACCTACCTAGCTATCTCTATCAATCTAACTACCTACCTATCTCTATCTATCTACCTACCTACCTACCTATCTCTATCTATCAATCTACCTACTTACCTATCTGTATCTATCTATCTACCTACCTACCTATATGTATCTATCAATCTACCTACCTACCTATCTCTATCTATCTCCCTACCTACCTACCTATCTCTATCAATCTACCTACCTACCTATCTCTATCTATCTACCTACCTACCTACCTATCTCTATCTATCAATCTACCTACCTAACTATCTGTATCTATCTATCTACCTACCTACCTATCTGTATCTATCTATCTACCTACCTACCTATCTGTATCTATCTATCTACCTACCTACCTATCTCTATCTATCTATCTCCCTACCTACCGATCTCTATCTATCTATCTACCTACCTACCTATCTGTATCTATTAATCTACCTACCTACCTATATCTATCTATCTACCTACCTACCTATCTGTATCTATCTATCTACCTACCTACCTACCTATCTGTATCTATCTATCTACCTACCTACCTATCTGTATCTATCTACCTACCTACCTATCTCTATCTATCTATCTCCCTACCTACCTATCTCTATCTATCTATCTACCTACCTACCTATCTGTATCTATCAATCTACCTACCTACCTATATCTATCAATCTACCTACCTACCTATCTCTATCTATCTATCTACCTACCTACCTATCTGTATCTATCTATCTACCTACCTACCTATCTGTATCTATCAATCTACCTACCTACCTATCTGTATCTATCTATCTACCTACCTACCTATCTCTATCTATCAATATACCTACCTACCTATCTGTATCTATCTATCTACCTACCTACCTATCTCTATCTATCCATCTACCTACCTACCTATCTCTATCTATCTATCTACCTACCCACCTATCTGTATTTATCTATCTACCTACCTATCTGTATCTATCTATCTACCTACCTACGTATCTCTATCTATCTATCTACCTACCTACCTATCACTATCTATCAATCTACCTACCTACCTATCTCTATCTATCAATCTACCTACCTACCTATCTGTATCTATCTATCTACCTACCTACCTATCTGTATCTATCTATCTACCTACCTACCTATCTCTATCTATCTATCTACCTACCTACCTATCTGTATCTATCAATCTACCTACCTACCTATCTGTATCTATCTATCTACCTACCTACCTATCTCTATCTATCAATTTATCTACCTACCTATCTGTATCTATCTATCTACCAATCTACCTATCTCTATCTATCAATCTTCCTACCTACCTATCTCTATCTATCTATCTACCTACCCACCTACCTGTATTTATCTATCTACCTACCTATCTCTATCTATCAATCTACCTACCTACCTATCTCTATCTATCTACCTACCTACCTATCTCTATCTATCAATCTACCTACCTACCTATCTGTATCTATCTATCTACTTACCTACCTATCTGTATCTATCTATATACCTACCTACCTATCTCTATCTATCTATCTACCTATCTACCTATCTCTATCTATCAATCTACCTACCTACCGATCTCTATCTATCTATCTACCTACCTACCTATCTGTATCTATTAATCTACCTACCTACCTATATCTATCTATCTACCTACCTACCTATCTGTATCTATCTATCTACCTACCTACCTATCTGTATCTATCTATCTACCTACCTACCTATCTGTATCTATCTATCTACCTACCTACCTATCTCTATCTATCTATCTCCCTACCTACCTATCTCTATCTATCTATCTACCTACCTACCTATCTGTATCTATTAATCTACCTACCTACCTATCTCTATCTATCAATCTACCTACCTACCTATCTCTATCTATCTATCTACCTACCTACCTATCTGTATCTATCTATCTACCTACCTACCTATCTGTATCTATCAATCTACCTACCTACCTATCTGTATCTATCTATCTACCTACCTACCTATCTCTATCTATCAATATACCTACCTACCTATCTGTATCTATCTATCTACCTACCTACCTATCTCTATCTATCAATCTACCTACCTACCTATCTCTATCTATCAATCTACCTACCTAACCTATCTGTATCTATCTATCTACCTACCAACCTATCTGTATCTATCTATCTACCTACCTACCTATCTCTATCTATCAATCTACCTACCTACCTATCTCTATCTATCTATCTACCTACCTACCTATCTGTATCTATCTATCTACCTACCTACCTATCTGTATCTACCAATCTACCTACCTACCTATCTGTATCTATCTATCTACCTACCTACCTATCTCTATCTATCAATATACCTACCTACCTATCTGTATCTATCTATCTACCTACCTACCTATCTCTATCTATCAATCTACCTACCTACCTATCTCTATCTATCTATCTACCTACCTACCTATCTGTATCTATCTATCTACCTACCTACCTATCTGTATCTATCAATCTACCTACCCACCTATCTGTATTTATCTATCTACCTACCTATCTGTATCTATCTATCTACCTACCTACGTATCTCTATCTATCTATCTACCTACCTACCTATCACTATCTATCAATCTACCTACCTACCTATCTCTATCTATCAATCTACCTACCTAACCTATCTGTATCTATCTATCTACCTACCAACCTATCTGTATCTATCTATCTACCTACCTACCTATCTCTATCTATCTATCTACCTACCTACCTATCTGTATCTATCTATCTACCTACCTACCTATCTCTATCTATCAATTTATCTACCTACCTATCTGTATCTATCTATCTACCAATCTACCTATCTCTATCTATCAATCTTCCTACCTACCTATCTCTATCTATCTATCTACCTACCCACCTATCTGTATTTATCTATCTACCTACCTATCTCTATCTATCAATCTACCTACCTACCTATCTCTATCTATCTACCTACCTACCTACCTATCTCTATCTATCAATCTACCTACCTACCTATCTGTATCTATCTATCTACTTACCTACCTATCTGTATCTATCTATATACCTACCTACCTATCTCTATCTATCTATCTACCTATCTACCTATCTCTATCTATCAATCTACCTACCTACCTATCTGTATCTATCAATCTACCTACCTACCTATCTGTATCTATCTATCTATCTACATACCTATCTGTATCTATCTATCTACCTACCTACCTATCTCTATCTATCTATCTACCTATCTACCTATCTCTATCTATCAGTCTACCTACCTACCTATCTCTATCTATCAATCTACCTACCTACCTATCTCTATCTATCTACCTACCTACCTACCTATCTCTATCTATCAATCTACCTACCTACCTATCTGTATCTATCTATCTACCTACCTACCTATCTGTATCTATCAATCTACCTACCTACCTACCTATCTGTATCTATCTATCTACCTACCTACCTATCTGTATCTATCTATCTACCTATCTACCTATCTCTATCTATCAATCTAACTACCTACCTATCTGTATCTATCAATCCACCTACCTACCTATCTCTATCTATCAATCTACCTACCTACCTATCTGTATCTATCTACCTACCTACCAATCTGTATCTATCTACCTACCTACCTACATATCTCTATCTATCTATCTACCTACCTACCTATCTCTATCTATCAATCTACCTACCTACCTATCTGTATCTATCAATCTACCTACCTACCTATCTCTATCTATCTATCTACCTACCTACCTATCTCTATCTATCAATCTAACTACCTACCTATCTGTATCTATCAATCTACCTACCTACCTATCTCTATCTATCTACCTACCTACCTATCTCTATCAATCTACCTACCTACCTATCTCTATCTATCAATCTACCTACCTACCTACCTATCTGTATCTATCTATCTACCTACATACCTATCTGTATCTATCTATCTACCTACCTACCTATCTCTATCTATCTATCTACCTACCTACATATCTCTATCTATCTATCTACCTACCTACCTATCTCTATCAATCTACCTACCTACCTATCTCTATCTATCTCCCTACCTTCCTACCTATCTCTATCTATCAATCTACCTACCTACCTATCTGTATCTATCTATCTACCTACCTACCTATCTGTATCTATCTACCTACCTACCTACCTATCTGTATCTATCTATCTATCTACCTACCTATCTCTATCAATCTACCTACCTACCTATCTCTATCTATCTATCTACCTACCTACCTATCTCTATCTATCTTTCTACCTACCTAGCTATCTCTATCAATCTACCTACCTACCTATCTCTATCTATCTACCTACCTACCTACCTATCTCTATCTATCAATCTACCTACTTACCTATCTGTATCTATCTATCTACCTACCTACCTATATGTATCTATCAATCTACCTACCTACCTATCTCTATCTATCTCCCTACCTACCTACCTATCTCTATCAATCTACCTACCTACCTATCTCTATCTATCTACCTACCTACCTATCTCTATCTATCTATCTCCCTACCTACCTATCTCTATCTATCTATCTACCTACCTACCTATCTGTATCTATTAATCTACCTACCTACCTATCTCTATCTATCTATCTACCTACCTACCTATCTGTATCTATCTATCTACCTACCTACCTATCTGTATCTATCTATCTACCTACCTACCTATCTGTATCTATCTATCTCCCTACCTACTTATCTCTATCTATCTATCTCCCTACCTACCTATCTCTATCTATCTATCTACCTACCTACCTATCTGTATCTATTAATCTACCTACCTACCTATCTCTATCTATCTATCTACCTACCTACCTATCTGTATCTATCTATCTACCTACCTACCTATCTGTATCTATCTACCTACCTACCTACCTAACTCTATCTATCTACCTACCTACCTATCTCTATCAATCTACCTACCTACCTATCTCTATCTATCTACTTACCTACCTATCTCTATCTATAAATCTACCTACCTACCTATCTGTATCTATCTATTTACCTATCTACATATCTGTATCTATCTACCTACCTACCTACCTATCTGTATCTATCTATCTACCTACCTACCTATCTCTATCTATCAATCTACCTACCTACCTATCTGTATCTATCTATCTACCTATCTACCTATCTCTATCTATCTATCTACCTACCTACATATCTGTATCTATATATCTACCTACCTACCTATCTGTATCTATCTATCTACCTATCTACCTATCTCTATCTATCAATCTACCTACCTGCCTATCTCTATCTATCAATCTACCTACCTACCTATCTGTATCTATCTATCTACCTACCTACCTATCTGTATCTATCAATCTACTTACCTACCTATCTGTATCTATCTATCTACCTACCTACCTATCTCTATCTATCAATATACCTACCTACCTATCTGTATCTATCTATCTACCTACCTACCTATCTCTATCTATCAATCTACCTACCTACCTATCTCTATCTATCTATCTACCTACCCACCTATCTGTATTTATCTATCTACCTACCTATCTGTATCTATCTATCTACCTACCTACGTATCTCTATCTATCTATCTACCTACCTACCTATCACTATCTATCAATCTACCTACCTACCTATCTCTATCTATCAATCTACCTACCTACCTATCTGTATTTATCTATCTACCTACATACCTATCTGTATCTATCTATCTACCTATTTACCTATCTCTATCTATCTATCTACCTACCTACATATCTGTATCTATATATCTACCTACCTACCTATCTGTATCTATCTATCTACCTATCTACCTATCTCTATCTATCTATCTACCTACCTACCTACCTATCTCTATCTATCTATCTACCTACCTACCTATCTCTATCTATCTATCTACCTACCTACCTATCTGTATCTATTAATCTACCTACCTACCTATCTCTATCTATCAATCTACCTACCTACCTATCTCTATCTATCTATCTACCTACCTACCTATCTGTATCTATCTATCTACCTACCTACCTATCTGTATCTATCAATCTACTTACCTACCTATCTGTATCTATCTATCTACCTACCTACCTATCTCTATCTATCAATATACCTACCTACCTATCTGTATCTATCTATCTACCTACCTACCTATCTCTATCTATCAATCTACCTACCTACCTATCTCTATCTATCTATCTACCTACCCACCTATCTGTATTTATCTATCTACCTACCTATCTGTATCTATCTATCTACCTACCTACGTATCTCTATCTATCTATCTACCTACCTACCTATCACTATCTATCAATCTACCTACCTACCTATCTCTATCTATCAATCTACCTACCTACCTATCTGTATCTATCTATCTACCTACCTACCTATCTGTATCTATCTATCTACCTACCTACCTATCTCTATCTATCTATCTACCTACCTACTCTCTGTATCTATCAATCTACCTACCTACCTATCTGTATCTATCTATCTACCTACCTACCTATCTCTATCTATCAATTTACCTACCTACCTATCTGTATCTATCTATCTACCAATCTACCTATCTCTATCTATCAATCTACCTACCTATCTCTATCTATCTACCTACCTACCCACCTATCTGTATTTATCTATCTACCTACCTATCTCTATCTATCAATCTACCTACCTACCTATCTCTATCTATCTACCTACCTACCTACCTATCTCTATCTATCAATCTACCTACCTACCTATCTGTATCTATCTATCTACTTACCTACCTATCTGTATCTATCTATATACCTACCTACCTATCTCTATCTATCTATCTACCTATCTACCTATCTCTATCTATCAATCTACCTACCTACCTATCTGTATCTATCAATCTACCTACCTACCTATCTGTATCTATCTATCTATCTACATACCTATCTGTATCTATCTATCTACCTACCTACCTATCTCTATCTATCTATCTACCTACCTACCTATCTCTATCTATCAGTCTACCTACCTACCTATCTCTATCTATCAATCTACCTACCTACCTATCTCTATCTATCTACCTACCTACCTACCTATCTCTATCTATCAATCTACCTACCTACCTATCTGTTTCTATCTATCTACCTACCTACCTATCTGTATCTATCAATCTACCTACCTACCTATCTGTATCTATCTATCTACCTACCTACCTATCTGTATCTATCTATCTACCTATCTACCTATCTCTATCAATCTAACTACAGACCTATCTGTATCTATCAATCCACCTACCTACCTATCTCTATCTATCAATCTACCTACCTACCTATCTGTATCTATCTACCTACCTACCTATCTGTATCTATCTACCTACCTACCTACATATCTGTATCTATCTATCTACCTACCTACCTATCTCTATCTATCAATCTACCTACCTACCTATCTGTATCTATCAATCTACCTACCTACCTATCTCTATCTATCTATCTACCTACCTACCTATCTCTATCTATCAATCTAACTACCTACCTATCTGTATCTATCAATCTACCTACCTACCTATCTCTATCTATCTACCTACCTACCTATCTCTATCAATCTACCTACCTACCTATCTCTATCTATCAATCTACCTACCTACCTATCTGTATCTATCTATCTACCTACCTACCTATCTGTATCTATCTATCTACCTACCTACCTATCTCTATCTATCTATCTACCTACCTACATATCTCTATCTATCTATCTACCTACCTACCTATCTCTATCAATCTACCTACCTACCTATCTCTATCTATCTATCTCCCTACATTCCTACCTATCTCTATCTATCAATCTACCTACCTACCTATCTGTATCTATCTATCTACCTACCTACCTATCTGTATCTATCTACCTACCTACCTACCTATCTGTATCTATCTATCTATCTACCTACCTATCTCTATCAATCTACCTACCTACCTATCTCTATCTATCTATCTACCTACCTACCTATCTCTATCTATCTTTCTACCTACCTAGCTATCTCTATCAATCTACCTACCTACCTATCTCTATTTATCAATCTACCTACCTACCTATCTGTATCTATCTATCTACCTATCTACCTATCTCTATCTATCTATCTACCTACCTACATATCTGTATCTATATATCTACCTACCTACCTATCTGTATCTATCTATCTACCTATCTACCTATCTCTATCTATCAATCTACCTACCTACCTATCTCTATCTATCTACCTACCTACCTACCTATCTCTATCTATCAATCTACCTACCTACCTATCTGTATCTATCTATCTACCTACCTACCTATCTGTATCTATCTATCTACCTACCTACCTATCTGTATCTATCTATCTACCTACCTACCTATCTCTATCTATCTATCTCCCTACCTACCTATCTCTATCTATCTATCTACCTACCTACCTATCTGTATCTATTAATCTACCTACCTACCTATCTCTATCTATCTATCTAACTAACTACCTATCTGTATCTATCTATCTACCTACCTACCTATCTGTATCTATCTACCTACCTACCTACCTAACTCTATCTATCTATCTACCTACCTACCTATCTCTATCAATCTACCTACCTACCTATCTCTATCAATCTACCTACCTACCTATCTCTATCTATCTACCTACCTACCTACCTATCTCTATCTATCAATCAATCTACCTACCTACCTATCTGTATCTATCTATCTACCTACCTACCTATCTGAATCTATCTATCTACCTACCTACCTATCTGTATCTATCTACCTACCTACCTACCTAACTCTATCTATCTATCTACCTACCTACCTATCTCTATCAATCTACCTACCTACCTATCTCTATCTATCTACCTACCTACCTATCTCTATCTATAAATCTACCTACCTACCTATCTGTATCTATCTATTTACCTACCTACATATCTGTATCTATCTACCTACCTACCTACCTATCTGTATCTATCTATCTACCTACCTACCTATCTCTATCTATCAATCTACCTACCTACCTATCTGTATCTATCTATCTACCTATCTACCTATCTCTATCTATCTATCTACCTACCTACATATCTGTATCTATATATCTACCTACCTACCTATCTGTATCTATCTATCTACCTATCTACCTATCTCTATCTATCAATCTACCTACCTGCCTATCTCTATCTATCAATCTACCTACCTAACTATCTCTATCTATCTATCTACCTACCCACCTATCTGTATTTATCTATCTACCTACATACCTATCTGTATCTATCTATCTACCTATTTACCTATCTCTATCTATCTATCTACCTACCTACATATCTGTATCTATATATCTACCTACCTACCTATCTGTATCTATCTATCTACCTATCTACCTATCTCTATCTATCAATCTACCTACCTACCTATCTCTATCTATCAATCTACCTACCTACCTATCTCTATCTATCTATCTACCTACCCAGCTATCTGTATTTATCTATCTACCTACCTATCTGTATCTACCTACCTACCTACCTACGTATCTCTATCTATCTATCTACCTACCTACCTATCTCTATCTATCAATCTACCTACCTACCTATCTCTATCTATCTATCTACCTACCCACCTATCTCTATCTATCAATCTACCTACCTACCTATCTGTATCTATCTATCTACCTACCTACCTATCTGTATCTATCTATCTACCTACCTACCTATCTGTATCTATCAATCTACCTACCTACCTATCTGTATCTATCTATCTACCTACCTACCTATCTCTATCTATCAATATACCTACCTACCTATCTGTATCTATCTATCTACCTATCTACCTATCTCTATCTATCAATCTACCTACCTATCTATCTCTATCTATCTATCTACCTACCCACCTATCTGTATTTATCTATCTACCTACCTATCTGTATCTACTTACCTACCTACCTACGTATCTCTATCTATCTATCTACCTACCTACCTATCTCTATCTATCAATCTACCTACCTATCTCTATCTATCTATCTACCTACCCAACTATCTGTATTTATCGATCTACCTACCTACCTATCTGTATCTATCTATCTACCTACCTACATATCTCTATCTATCTATCTACCTACCTACCTATCTCTATCTATCTATCTACCTACCTACCTATCTCTATCTATCTACCTACCTACCTATCTCTATCAATCTACCTACCTACCTATCTGTATCTATCTATCTACCTACCTACCTATCTGTATCTATCTATCTACCTACCTACCTATCTCTATCTATCTATCTACCTACCTACCTATCTCTATCTATCTATCTACCTACCTACATATCTCTATCTATCTATCTACCTACCTACCTATCTCTATCAATCTACCTACCTACCTATCTCTATCTATCTCCCTACCTTCCTACCTATCTCTATCTATCAATCTACCTACCTACCTATCTGTATCTATCTATCTACCTACCTACCTATCTGTATCTATCTACCTACCTACCTACCTATCTGTATCTATCTATCTATCTACCTACCTATCTCTATCAATCTACCTACCTACCTATCTCTATCTATCTATCTACCTACCTACCTATCTCTATCTATCTTTCTACCTACCTAGCTATCTCTATCAATCTACCTACCTACCTATCTCTATCTATCTACCTACCTACCTACCTATCTCTATCTATCAATCTACCTACTTACCTATCTGTATCTATCTATCTACCTACCTACCTATATGTATCTATCAATCTACCTACCTACCTATCTCTATCTATCTCCCTACCTACCTACCTATCTTTATCAATCTACCTACCTACCTATCTCTATCTATCTACCTACCTACCTACCTATCTCTATCTATCAATCTACTTACCTACCTATCTGTATCTATCTATCTACCTACCTACCTATCTGTATCTATCTATCTACCTACCTACCTATCTGTATCTATCTATCTACCTACCTACCTATCTCTATCTATCTATCTATCTCCCTACCTACCTATCTCTATCTATCTATCTACCTACCTACCTATCTGTATCTATTAATCTACCTACCTACCTATCTCTATCTATCTATCTACCTACCTACCTATCTGTATCTATCTATCTACCTACCTACCTATCTGTATCTATCTATCTACCTACCTACCTATCTGTATCTATCTATCTCCCTACCTACCTATCTCTATCTATCTATCTCCCTACCTACCTATCTCTATCTATCTATCTACCTACCTACCTATCTGTATCTATTAATCTACCTACCTACCTATCTCTATCTATCTATCTACCTACCTGCCTCTCTGTATCTATCTATCTACCTACCTACCTATCTGTATCTATCTACCTACCTACCTACCTAACTCTATCTATCTATCTACCTACCTACCTATCTCTATCAATCTACCTACCTACCTATCTCTATCTATCTACCTACCTACCTATCTCTATCTATAAATCTACCTACCTACCTATCTGTATCTATCTATTTACCTACCTACATATCTGTATCTATCTACCTACCTACCTACCTATCTGTATCTATCTATCTACCTACCTACCTATCTCTATCTATCAATCTACCTACCTACCTATCTGTATCTATCTATCTACCTATCTACCTATCTCTATCTATCTATCTACCTACCTACATATCTGTATCTATATATCTACCTACCTACCTATCTGTATCTATCTATCTACCTATCTACCTATCTCTATCTATCAATCTACCTACCTGCCTATCTCTATCTATCAATCTACCTACCTACCTATCTCTATCTATCTATCTACCTACCCACCTATCTGTATTTATCTATCTACCTACATACCTATCTGTATCTATCTATCTACCTATTTACCTATCTCTATCTATCTATCTACCTACCTACATATCTGTATCTATATATCTACCTACCTACCTATCTGTATCTATCTATCTACCTATCTACCTATCTCTATCTATCAATCTACCTACCTACCTATATCTATCTATCTACCTACCTACCTATCTGTATCTATCTATCTACCTACCTACCTATCTGTATCTATCTATCTACCTACCTACCTATCTGTATCTATCTATCTACCTACCTACCTATCTCTATCTATCTACCTACCTACCTATCTCTATCTATCAATCTACCTACTTACCTATCTGTATCTATCTATTTACCTACCTACATATCTGTATCTATCTACCTACCTACCTACCTATCTGTATCTATCTATCTACCTACCTACCTATCTCTATTTATCAATCTACCTACCTACCTATCTGTATCTATCTATCTACCTATCTACCTATCTCTATCTATCTATCTACCTACCTACATATCTGTATCTATATATCTACCTACCTACCTATCTGTATCTATCTATCTACCTATCTACCTATCTCTATCTATCAATCTACCTACCTGCCGATCTCTATCTATCAATCTACCTACCTAACTATCTCTATCTATCTATCTACCTACCCACCTATCTGTATTTATCTATCTACCTACATACCTATCTGTATCTATCTATCTACCTATTTACCTATCTCTATCTATCTATCTACCTACCTACATATCTGTATCTATATATCTACCTACCTACCTATCTGTATCTATCTATCTACCTATCTACCTATCTCTATCTATCAATCTACCTACCTACCTATCTCTATCTATCAATCTACCTACCTACCTATCTCTATCTATCTATCTACCTACCCACCTATCTGTATTTATCTATCTACCTACCTATCTGTATCTACCTACCTACCTACCTACGTATCTCTATCTATCTATCTACCTACCTACCTATCTCTATCTATCAAACTACCTACCTACCTATCTCTATCTATCTATCTACCTACCCACCTATCTCTATCTATCAATCTACCTACCTACCTATCTGTATCTATCTATCTACTTTCCTACCTATCTGTATCTATCTATCTACCTACCTACCTATCTGTATCTATCAATCTACCTACCTAGCTATCTGTATCTATCTATCTACCTACCTACCTATCTCTATCTATCAATATACCTACCTACCTATCTGTATCTATCTATCTACCTACCTACCTATCTCTATCTATCAATCTACCTACCTACCTATCTCTATCTATCTATCTACCTACCCAACTATCTGTATTTATCGATCTACCTACCTACCTATCTGTATCTATCTATCTACCTACCTACATATCTCTATCTATCTATCTACCTACCTACCTATCTCTATCTATCTATCTACCTACCTACCTATCTCTATCTATCTACCTACCTACCTATCTCTATCTATCTACCTACCTACCTATCTCTATCTATCTATCTACCTACCTACCTATCTCTATCTATCAATCTACCTACCTACCTATCTGTATCTATCTATCTACCTACCTACCTATCTGTATCTATCTACCTACCTACCTACCTATCTGTATCTATCTATCTATCTACCTACCTATCTCTATCAATCTACCTACCTACCTATCTCTATCTATCTATCTACCTACCTACCTATCTCTATCTATCTTTCTACCTACCTAGCTATCTCTATCAATCTACCTACCTACCTATCTCTATCTATCTACCTACCTACCTACCTATCTCTATCTATCAATCTACCTACTTACCTATCTGTATCTATCTATCTACCTACCTACCTATATGTATCTATCAATCTACCTACCTACCTATCTCTATCTATCTCCCTACCTACCTACCTATCTCTATCAATCAACCTACCTACCTATCTCTATCTATCTACCTACCTACCTACCTATCTCTATCTATCAATCTACTTACCTACCTATCTGTATCTATCTACCTACCTACCTATCTGTATCTATCTATCTACCTACCTACCTATCTGTATCTATCTATCTACCTACCTACCTATCTCTATCTATCTATCTCCCTACCTACCTATCTCTATCTATCTATCTACCTACCTACCTATCTGTATCTATTAATCTACCTACCTACCTATCTCTATCTATCTATCTACCTACCTACCTATCTGTATCTATCTATCTACCTACCTACCTATCTGTATCTATCTATCTACCTACCTACCTATCTGTATCTATCTATCTCCCTACCTACCTATCTCTATCTATCTATCTCCCTACCTACCTATCTCTATCTATCTATCTACCTACCTACCTATCTGTATCTATTAATCTACCTACCTACCTATCTCTATCTATCTATCTACCTACCTACCTATCTGTATCTATCTATCTACCTACCTACCTATCTGTATCTATCTACCTACCTACCTACCTAACTCTATCTATCTATCTACCTACCTACCTATCTCTATCAATCTACCTACCTACCTATCTCTATCTATCTACCTACCTACCTATCTCTATCTATAAATCTACCTACCTACCTATCTGTATCTATCTATTTACCTACCTACATATCTGTATCTATCTACCTACCTACCTACCTATCTGTATCTATCTATCTACCTACCTACCTATCTCTATCTATCAATCTACCTACCTACCTATCTGTATCTATCTATCTACCTATCTACCTATCTCTATCTATCTATCTACCTACCTACATATCTGTATCTATATATCTACCTACCTACCTATCTGTATCTATCTATCTACCTATCTACCTATCTCTATCTATCAATCTACCTACCTGCCTATCTCTATCTATCAATCTACCTACCTACCTATCTCTATCTATCTATCTACCTACCCACCTATCTGTATTTATCTATCTACCTACATACCTATCTGTATCTATCTATCTACCTATTTACCTATCTCTATCTATCTATCTACCTACCTACATATCTGTATCTATATATCTACCTACCTACCTATCTGTATCTATCTATCTACCTATCTACCTATCTCTATCTATCAATCTACCTACCTACCTATATCTATCTATCTACCTACCTACCTATCTGTATCTATCTATCTACCTACCTACCTATCTGTATCTATCTATCTACCTACCTACCTATCTGTATCTATCTATCTACCTACCTACCTATCTCTATCTATCTATCTCCCTACCTACCTATCTCTATCTATCTATCTACCTACCTACCTATCTGTATCTATTAATCTACCTACCTACCTATCTCTATCTATCAATCTACCTACCTACCTATCTCTATCTATCTATCTACCTACCTACCTATCTGTATCTATCTATCTACCTACCTACCTATCTGTATCTATCAATCTACCTACCTACCTATCTGTATCTATCTATCTACCTACCTACCTATCTCTATCTATCAATATACCTACCTACCTATCTGTATCTATCTATCTACCTACCTACCTATCTCTATCTATCAATCTACCTACCTACCTATCTCTATCTATCTATCTACCTACCCACCTATCTGTATTTATCTATCTACCTACCTATCTGTATCTATCTATCTACCTACCTACGTATCTCTATCTATCTATCTACCTACCTACCTATCACTATCTATCAATCTACCTACCTACCTATCTCTATCTATCAATCTACCTACCTATCTGTATCTATCTATCTACCTACCTACCTATCTGTATCTATCTATCTACCTACCTACCTATCTCTATCTATCTATCTACCTACCTACCTATCTGTATCTATCAATCTACCTACCTACCTATCTGTATCTATCTATCTACCTACCTACCTATCTCTATCTATCAATTTACCTACCTACCTATCTGTATCTATCTATCTACCAATCTACCTATCTCTATCTATCAATCTACCTACCTACCTATCTCTATCTATCTATCTACCTACCCACCTATCTGTATTTATCTATCTACCTACCTATCTCTATCTATCAATCTACCTACCTACCTATCTCTATCTATCTACCTACCTACCTACCTACCTATCTCTATCTATCAATCTACCTACCTACCTATCTGTATCTATCTATCTACTTACCTACCTATCTGTATCTATCTATATACCTACCTACCTATCTCTATCTATCTATCTACCTATCTACCTATCTCTATCTATCAATCTATCTACCTACCTATCTGTATCTATCAATCTACCTACCTACCTATCTGTATCTATCTATCTATCTACATACCTATCTGTATCTATCTATCTACCTACCTACCTATCTCTATCTATCTATCTACCTACCTACCTATCTCTATCTATCAGTCTACCTACCTACCTATCTCTATCTATCAATCAACCTACCTACCTATCTCTATCTATCTACCTACCTACCTACCTATCTCTATCTATCAATCTACCTACCTACCTATCTGTATCTATCTATCTACCTACCTACCTATCTGTATCTATCAATCTACCTACCTACCTATCTGTATCTATCTATCTACCTACCTACCTATCTGTATCTATCTATCTACCTATCTACCTATCTCTATCTTTCAATCTAACTACCTACCTATCTGTATCTAGCAATCCACCTACCTACTTATCTCTATCTATCAATCTACCTACCTACCTATCTGTATCTATCTACCTACCTACCTATCTGTATCTATCTACCTACCTACCTACATATCTCTATCTATCTATCTACCTACCTACCTATCTCTATCTATCAATCTACCTACCTACCTATCTGTATCTATCAATCTACCTACCTACCTATCTCTATCTATCTATCTACCTACCTACCTATCTCTATCTATCAATCTAACTACCTACCTATCTGTATCTATCAATCTACCTACCTACCTATCTCTATCTATCTACCTACCTACCTATCTCTATCAATCTACCTACCTACCTATCTCTATCTATCAATCTACCTACCTACCTATCAGTATCTATCTATCTACCTACCTACCTATCTGTATCTATCTATCTACCTACTTACCTATCTCTATCTATCTATCTACCTACCTACATATCTCTATCTATCTATCTACCTACCTACCTATCTCTATCAATCTACCTACCTACCTATCTCTATCTATCTCCCTACCTTCCTACCTATCTCTATCTATCAATCTACCTACCTACCTATCTGTATCTATCTATCTACCTACCTACCTATCTGTATCTATCTACCTACCTACCTACCTATCTGTATCTATCTATCTATCTACCTACCTATCTCTATCAATCTACCTACCTACCTATCTCTATCTATCTATCTACCTACCTACCTATCTCTATCTATCTTTCTACCTACCTAGCTATCTCTATCAATCTACCTACCTACCTATCTCTATCTATCTACCTACCTACCTACCTATCTCTATCTATCAATCTACCTACTTACCTATCTGTATCTATCTATCTACCTACCTACCTATATGTATCTATCAATCTACCTACCTACCTATCTCTATCTATCTCCCTACCTACCTACCTATCTCTATCAATCTACCTACCTACCTATCTCTATCTATCTACCTACCTACCTACCTATCTGTATCTATCTATCTACCTACCTACCTATCTGTATCTATCTATCTACCTACCTACCTATCTGTATCTATCTATCTACCTACCTACCTATCTCTATCTATCTATCTCCCTACCTACCTATCTCTATATATCTATCTACCTACCTACCTATCTGTATCTATTAATCTACCTACCTACCTATCTCTATCTATCTATCTACCTACCTACCTATCTGTATCTATCTATCTACCTACCTACCTATCTGTATCTATCTATCTACCTACCTACCTATCTCTATCTATCTATCTCCCTACCTACCTATCTCTATCTATCCATCTACCTACCTACCTATCTGTATCTATTAATCTACCTACCTACCTATCTCTATCTATCTATCTACCTACCTACCTATCTGTATCTATCTATCTACCTACCTACCTATCTGTATCTATCTACCTACCTACCTACCTAACTCTATCTATCTATCTACCTACCTACCTATCTCTATCAATCTACCTACCTACCTATCTCTATCTATCTACCTACCTACCTATCTCTATCTATAAATCTACCTACCTACCTATCTCTATCTATCTATCTACCTACCTACCTATCTCTATCTATCAATCTACCTACCTACCTATCTGTATCTATCTATCTACCTATCTACCTATCTCTATCTATCTATCTACCTACCTACATATCTGTATCTATATATCTACCTACCTACCTATCTGTATCTATCTATCTACATATCTACCTATCTCTATCTATCAATCTACCTACCTGCCTATCTCTATCTATCAATCTACCTACCTACCTATCTCTATCTATCTATCTACCTACCCACCTATCTGTATTTATCTATCTACCTACATACCTATCTGTATCTATCTATCTACCTATTTACCTATCTCTATCTATCTATCTACCTACCTACATATCTGTATCTATATATCTACCTACCTACCTATCTGTATCTATCTATCTACCTATCTACCTATCTCTATCTATCAATCTACCTACCTACCTATCTCTATCTATCAATCTACCTACCTACCTATCTCTATCTATCTATCTACCTACCCACCTATCTGTATTTATCTATCTACCTACCTATCTGTATCTACCTACCTACCTACCTACGTATCTCTATCTATCTATCTACCTACCTACCTATCTCTATCTATCAATCTACCTACCTACCTATCTCTATCTATCTATCTACCTACCCACCTATCTCTATCTATCAATCTACCTACCTACCTATCTGTATTTATCTAGCTACCTACCTATCTCTATCTATCAATCTACCTACCTACCTATCTCTATCTATCTACCTACCTACCTACCTATCTCTATCTATCAATCTACCTACCTACCTATCTGTATCTATCTATCTACTTACCTACCTATCTGTATCTATCTATATACCTACCTACCTATATCTATCTATCTACCTATCTACCTATCTCTATCTATCAATCTACCTACCTACCTATCTGTATCTATCAATCTACCTACTTACCTATCTGTATCTATCTATCTATCTATCTACATACCTATCTGTATCTATCTATCTACCTACCTACCTATCTCTATCTATCTATCTACCTACCTACCTATCTCTATCTATCAGTCTACCTACCTACCTATCTCTATCTATCAATCTACCTACCTACCTATCTCTATCTATCTACCTACCTACCTACCTATCTCTATCTATCAATCTACCTACCTACCTATCTGTATCTATCTATCTACCTACCTACCTATCTGTATCTATCTATCTACCTACCTACCTATCTGTATCTATCTATCTACCTATCTACCTATCTCTATCTATCAATCTAACTACCTACCTATCTGTATCTATCAATCCACCTACCTACCTATCTCTATCTATCAATCTACCTACCTACCTATCTGTATCTATCTACCTACCTACCTATCTGTATCTATCTACCTACCTACCTACATATCTCTATCTATCTATCTACCTACCTACCTATCTCTATCTATCAATCTACCTACCTACCTATCTGTATCTATCAATCTACCTACCTACCTATCTCTATCTATCTACCTACCTACCTACCTATCTCTATCTATCAATCTAACTACCTACCTATCTGTATCTATCAATCTACCTACCTACCTATCTCTATCTATCTACCTACCTACCTATCTCTATCTATCTATCTACCTACCTACCTATCTCTATCTATCAATCTACCTACCTACCTATCTGTATCTATCTATCTATCTACCTACCTATCTCTATCAATCTACCTACCTACCTATCTCTATCTATCTATCTACCTACCTACCTATCTCTATCTATCTTTCTACCTACCTAGCTATCTCTATCAATCTACCTACCTACCTATCTCTATCTATCTACCTACCTACCTACCTATCTCTATCTATCAATCTACCTACTTACCTATCTGTATCTATCTATCTACCTACCTACCTATATGTATCTATCAATCTACCTACCTACCTATCTCTATCTATCTCCCTACCTACCTACCTATCTCTATCAATCTACCTACCTACCTATCTCTATCTATCTACCTACCTACCTACCTATCTCTATCTATCAATCTACCTACCTACCTATCTGTATCTATCTATCTACCTACCTACCTATCTGTATCTATCTATCTACCTACATACCTATCTGTATCTATCTATCTACCTACCTACCTATCTCTATCTATCTATCTCCCTACCTACCTATCTCTATCTATCTACCTACCTACCTACCTATCTGTATCTATTAATCTACCTACCTACCTATCTCTATCTATCTATCTACCTACCTACCTATCTGTATCTATCTATCTACCTACCTACCTATCTGTATCTATCTATCTACCTACCTACCTATCTGTATCTATCTATCTCCCTACCTACCTATCTCTATCTATCTATCTCCCTACCTACCTATCTCTATCTATCTATCTACCTACCTACCTATCTGTATTTATTAATCTACCTACCTACCTATCTCTATCTATCTATCTACCTACCTACCTATCTGTATCTATCTATCTACCTACCTACCTATCTGTATCTATCTACCCACCTACCTACCTAACTCTATCTATCTATCTACCTACCTACCTATCTCTATCAATCTACCTACCTACCTATCTCTATCTATCTACCTACCTACCTATCTCTATCTATAAATCTACCTACCTACCTATCTGTATCTATCTATTTACCTACCTACATATCTGTATCTATCAACCTACCTACCTACCTATCTGTATCTATCTATTTACCTACCTACCTATCTCTATCTATCAATCTACCTACCTACCTATCTGTATCTATCTATCTACCTATCTACCTATCTCTATCTATCTATCTACCTACCTACATATCTGTATCTATATATCTACCTACCTACCTATCTGTATCTATCTATCTACCTATCTACCTATCTCTATCTATCAATCTACCTACCTGCCTATCTCTATCTATCAATCTACCTACCTACCTATCTCTATCTATCTATCTACCTACCCACCTATCTGTATTTATCTATCTACCTACATACCTATCTGTATCTATCTATCTACCTATTTACCTATCTCTATCTATCTATCTACCTACCTACATATCTGTATCTATATATCTACCTACCTACCTATCTGTATCTATCTATCTACCTATCTAACTATCTCTATCTATCAATCTACCTACCTACCTATCTCTATCTATCAATCTACCTACCTACCTATCTCTATCTATCTATCTACCTACCCACCTATCTGTATTTATCTATCTACCTACCTATCTGTATCTACCTACCTACCTACCTACGTATCTCTATCTATCTATCTACCTACCTACCTATCTCTATCTATCAATCTACCTACCTACCTATCTCTATCTATCTATCTACCTACCCACCTATCTCTATCTATCAATCTACCTACCTACCTATCTGTATATATCTATCTACCTACCTACCTATCTGTATCTATCTATCTACCTACCTACCTATCTGTATCTATCAATCTACCTACCTACCTATCTGTATCTATCTATCTACCTACCTACCTATCTCTATCTATCAATATACCTACCTACCTATCTGTATCTATCTATCTACCTATCTACCTATCTCTATCTATCAATCTACCTACCTACCTATCTCTATCTATCTATCTACCTACCCACCTATCTGTATTTATCTATCTACCTACCTATCTGTATCTACTTACCTACCTACCTACGTATCTCTATCTATCTATCTATCTACCTACCTACCTATCTCTATCTATCAATCTACCTACCTACCTATCTCTATCTATCTATCTACCTACCCAACTATCTGTATTTATCGATCTACCTACCTACCTATCTGTATCTATCTATCTACCTACCTACATATCTCTATCTATCTATCTACCTACCTACCTATCTCTATCTATCTATCTACCTACCTACCTATCTCTATCTATCTACCTACCTACCTATCTCTATCAATCTACCTACCTACCTATCTCTATCTATCAATCTACCTACCTACCTATCTGTATCTATCTATCTACCTACCTACCTATCTGTATCTATCTATCTACCTACCTACCTATCTCTATCTATCTATCTACCTACCTACCTATCTCTATCTATCTACCTACCTACCTATCTCTATCAATCTACCTACCTACTTATCTCTATCTATCTCCCTACCTTCCTACCTATCTGTATCTATCTATCTACCTACCTACCTATCTGTATCTATCTACCTACCTACCTACCTATCTGTATCTATCTATCTATCTACCTACCTATCTCTATCAATCTACCTACCTACCTATCTCTATCTATCTATCTACCTACCTACCTATCTCTATCTATCTTTCTACCTACCTAGCTATCTCTATCAATCTACCTACCTACCTATCTCTATCTATCTACCTACCTACCTACCTATCTCTATCTATCAATCTACCTACTTACCTATCTGTATCTATCTATCTACCTACCTACCTATATGTATCTATCAATCTACCTACCTACCTATCTCTATCTATCTCCCTACCTACCTACCTATCTCTATCAATCTACCTACCTACCTATCTCTATCTATCTACCTACCTACCTACCTATCTCTATCTATCAATCTACCTACCTACCTATCTGTATCTATCTATCTACCTACCTACCTATCTGTATCTATCTATCTACCTACCTACCTATCTCTATCTATCTATCTACCTACCTACCTATCTGTATCTATTAATCTACCTACCTACCTATCTCTATCTATCAATCTACCTACCTACCTATCTGTATCTATCTATCTACCTACCTACCTATCTGTATCTATCTATCTACCTACCTACCTATCTCTATCTATCTATCTACCTACCTACCTATCTGTATCTATTAATCTACCTACCTACCTATCTGTATCTATCTATCTACCTACCTACCTATCTGTATCTATCTATCTACCTACCTACCTATCTCTATCTATCTATCTACCTACCTACCTATCTGTATCTATCTATCTACCTACCTACCTATCTGTATCTATCTATCTACCTACCTACCTATCTGTATCTATCTATCTACCTACCTACCTATCTCTATCTATAAATCTACCTACCTACCTATCTGTATCTATCTATCTACCTACCTACCTATCTGTATCTATCTACCTACCTACCTACCTATCTGTATCTATCTATCTACCTACCTACCTATCTCTATCTATCAATCTACCTACCTACCTATCTGTATCTATCTATCTACCTATCTACCTATCTCTATTTATCTATCTACCTACCTACATATCTGTATCTATATATCTACCTACCTACCTATCTGTATCTATCTATCTATCTACCTATCTACCTATCTTTATCTATCAATCTACCTACCTGCCTATCTCTATCTATCAATCTACCTACCTACCTATCTCTATCTATCTATCTACCTACCCACCTATCTGTATTTATCTATCTACCTACATACCTATCTGTATCTATCTATCTACCTATCTACCTATCTCTATCTATCTATCTACCTACCTACATATCTGTATCTATCTATCTACTTACCTACCTATTTGTATCTATCTATATACCTACCTACCTATCTCTATCTATCTATCTACCTATCTACCTATCTCTATCTATCAATCTACCTACCTACCTATCTGTATCTATCAATCTACCTACCTACCTATCTGTATCTATCTATCTATCTACATACCTATCTGTATCTATCTATCTACCTACCTACCTATCTCTATCTATCTATCTACCTACCTACCTATCTCTATCTATCAGTCTACCTACCTACCTATCTCTATCTATCAATCAACCTACCTACCTATCTCTATCTATCTACCTACCTACCTACCTATCTCTATCTATCAATCTACCTACCTACCTATCTGTATCTATCTATCTACCTACCTACCTATCTGTATCTATCAATCTACCTACCTACCTATCTGTATCTATCTATCTACCTACCTACCTATCTGTATCTATCTATCTACCTATCTACCTATCTCTATCTATCAATCTAACTACCTACCTATCTGTATCTAGCAATCCACCTACCTACTTATCTCTATCTATCAATCTACCTACCTACCTATCTGTATCTATCTACCTACCTACCTATCTGTATCTATCTACCTACCTACCTACATATCTCTATCTATCTATCTACCTACCTACCTATCTCTATCTATCAATCTACCTACCTACCTATCTGTATCTATCAATCTACCTACCTACCTATCTCTATCTATCTATCTACCTACCTACCTATCTCTATCTATCAATCCAACTACCTACCTATCTGTATCTATCAATCTACCTACCTACCTACCTATCTCTATCTATCTACCTACCTACCTATCTCTATCAATCTACCTACCTATCTCTATCTATCAATCTACCTACCTACCTATCTGTATCTATCTATCTACCTACCTACCTATCTGTATCTATCTATCTACCTACCTACCTATCTCTATCTATCTATCTACCTACCTACATATCTCTATCTATCTATCTACCTACCTACCTATCTCTATCAATCTACCTACCTACCTATCTCTATCTATCTCCCTACCTTCCTACCTATCTCTATCTATCAATCTACCTACCTACCTATCTGTATCTATCTATCTACCTACCTACCTATCTGTATCTATCTACCTACCTACCTACCTATCTGTATCTATCTATCTATCTACCTACCTATCTCTATCAATCTACCTACCTACCTATCTCTATCTATCTATCTACCTACCTACCTATCTCTATCTATCTTTCTACCTACCTAGCTATCTCTATCAATCTACCTACCTACCTATCTCTATCTATCTACCTACCTACCTACCTATCTCTATCTATCAATCTACCTACTTACCTATCTGTATCTATCTATCTACCTACCTACCTATATGTATCTATCAATCTACCTACCTACCTATCTCTATCTATCTCCCTACCTACCTACCTATCTCTATCAATCTACCTACCTACCTATCTCTATCTATCTACCTACCTACCTATCTATCTGTATCTATCTATCTACCTACCTACCTATCTGTATCTATCTATCTACCTACCTACCTATCTCTATCTATCTATCTCCCTACCTACCTATCTCTATATATCTATCTACCTACCTACCTATCTGTATCTATTAATCTACCGACCTACCTATCTCTATCTATCTATCTACCTACCTACCTATCTGTATCTATCTATCTACCTACCTACCTATCTGTATCTATCTATCTACCTACCTACCTATCTCTATCTATCTATCTCCCTACCTACCTATCTCTATCTATCCATCTACCTACTTACCTATCTGTATCTATCTATCTACCTACCTACCTATATGTATCTATCAATCTACGAACCTACCTATCTCTATCTATCTCCCTACCTACCTACCTATCTCTATCAATCTACCTACCTACCTATCTCTATCTATCTACCTACCTACCTACCTATCTGTATCTATCTATCTACCTACCTACCTATCTGTATCTATCTATCTACCTACCTACCTATCTCTATCTATCTATCTCCCTACCTACCTATCTCTATATATCTATCTACCTACCTACCTATCTGTATCTATTAATCTACCTACCTACCTATCTCTATCTATCTATCTACCTACCTACCTATCTGTATCTATCTATCTACCTACCTACCTATCTGTATCTATCTACCTACCTACCTACCTAACTCTATCTATCTATCTACCTACCTACCTATCTCTATCAATCTACCTACCTACCTATCTCTATCTATCTACCTACCTACCTATCTCTATCTATAAATCTACCTACCTACCTATCTGTATCTATCTATTTACCTACCTACATATCTGTATCTATCTACCTACCTACCTACCTATCTGTATCTATCTATCTACCTACCTACCTATCTCTATCTATCAATCTACCTACCTACCTATCTGTATCTATCTATCTCCCTATCTACCTATCTCTATCTATCTATCTACCTACCTACATATCTGTATCTATATATCTACCTACCTACCTATCTGTATCTATCTATCTACATATCTACCTATCTCTATCTATCAATCTACCTACCTGCCTATCTCTATCTATCAATCTACCTACCTACCTATCTCTATCTATCTATCTACCTACCCACCTATCTGTATTTATCTATCTACCTACATACCTATCTGTATCTATCTATCTACCTATTTACCTATCTCTATCTATCTATCTACCTACCTACATATCTGTATCTATATATCTACCTACCTACCTATCTGTATCTATCTATCTACCTATCTACCTATCTCTATCTATCAATCTACCTACCTACCTATCTCTATCTATCAATCTACCTACCTACCTATCTCTATCTATCTATCTACCTACCCACCTATCTGTATTTATCTATCTACCTACCTATCTGTATCTACCTACCTACCTACCTACGTATCTCTATCTATCTATCTACCTACCTACCTATCTCTATCTATCAATCTACCTACCTACCTATCTCTATCTATCTATCTACCTACCCACCTATCTCTATCTATCAATCTACCTACCTACCTATCTGTATTTATCTATCTACCTACCTATCTCTATCTATCAATCTACCTACCTACCTATCTCTATCTATCTACCTACCTACCTACCTATCTCTATCTATCAATCTACCTACCTACCTATCTGTATCTATCTATCTACTTACCTACCTATCTGTATCTATCTATATACCTACCTACCTATCTCTATCTATCTATCTACCTATCTACCTATCTCTATCTATCAATCTACCTACCTACCTATCTGTATCTATCAATCTACCTACATACCTATCTGTATCTATCTATCTATCTATCTACATACCTATCTGTATCTATCTATCTACCTACCTACCTATCTCTATCTATCTATCTACCTACCTACCTATCTCTATCTATCAGTCTACCTACCTACCTATCTCTATCTATCAATCTACCTACCTACCTATCTCTATCTATCTACCTACCTACCTACCTATCTCTATCTATCAATCTACCTACCTACCTATCTGTATCTTTCTATCTACCTACCTACCTATCTGTATCTATCTATCTACCTATCTACCTATCTCTATCTATCAATCTAACTACCTACCTATCTGTATCTATCAATCCACCTACCTACCTATCTCTATCTATCAATCTACCTACCTACCTATCTGTATCTATCTACCTACCTACCTATCTGTATCTATCTACCTACCTACCTACATATCTCTATCTATCTATCTACCTACCTACCTATCTCTATCTATCAATCTACCTACCTACCTATCTGTATCTATCAATCTACCTACCTACCTATCTCTATCTATCTATCTACCTACCTACCTATCTCTATCTATCAATCTAACTACCTACCTATCTGTATCTATCAATCTACCTACCTACCTATCTCTATCTATCTACCTACCTACCTATCTCTATCTATCTATCTACCTACCTACCTATCTCTATCTATCAATCTACCTACCTACCTATCTGTATCTATCTATCTATCTACCTACCTATCTCTATCAATCTACCTACCTACCTATCTCTATCTATCTATCTACCTACCTACCTATCTCTATCTATCTTTCTACCTACCTAGCTATCTCTATCAATCTACCTACCTACCTATCTCTATCTATCTACCTACCTACCTACCTATCTCTATCTATCAATCTACCTACTTACCTATCTGTATCTATCTATCTACCTACCTACCTATATGTATCTATCAATCTACCTACCTACCTATCTCTATCTATCTCCCTACCTACCTACCTATCTCTATCAATCTACCTACCTACCTATCTCTATCTATCTACCTACCTACCTACCTATCTCTATCTATCAATCTACCTACCTACCTATCTGTATCTATCTATCTACCTACCTACCTATCTGTATCTATCTATCTACCTACATACCTATCTGTATCTATCTATCTACCTACCTACCTATCTCTCTCTATCTATCTCCCTACCTACCTATCTCTATCTATCTATCTACCTACCTACCTATCTGTATCTATTAATCTACCTACCTACCTATCTCTATCTATCTATCTACCTACCTACCTATCTCTATCTATCTATCTACCTACCTACCTATCTGTATCTATCTATCTACCTACCTACCTATCTGTATCTATCTATCTCCCTACCTACCTATCTCTATCTATCTATCTCCCTACCTACCTATCTCTATCTATCTATCTACCTACCTACCTATCTGTATCTATTAATCTACCTACCTACCTATCTCTATCTATCTATCTACCTACCTACCTATCTGTATCTATCTATCTACCTACCTACCTATCTGTATCTATCTACCCACCTACCTACCTAACTCTATCTATCTATCTACCTACCTACCTATCTCTATCAATCTACCTACCTACCTATCTCTATCTATCTACCTACCTACCTATCTCTATCTATAAATCTACCTACCTACCTATCTGTATCTATCTATTTACCTACCTACATATCTGTATCTATCTACCTACCTACCTACCTATCTGTATCTATCTATTTACCTACCTACCTATCTCTATCTATCAATCTACCTACCTACCTATCTGTATCTATCTATCTACCTATCTACCTATCTCTATCTATCTACCTACCTACATATCTGTATCTATATATCTACCTACCTACCTATCTGTATCTATCTATCTACCTATCTACCTATCTCTATCTATCAATCTACCTACCTGCCTATCTCTATCTATCAATCTACCTACCTACCTATCTCTATCTATCTATCTACCTACCCACCTATCTGTATTTATCTATCTACCTACATACCTTCTGTATCTATCTATCTACCTATTTACCTATCTCTATCTATCTATCTACCTACCTACATATCTGTATCTATATATCTACCTACCTACCTATCTGTATCTATCTATCTACCTATCTACCTATCTCTATCTATCAATCTACCTACCTACCTATCTCTATCTATCAATCTACCTACCTACCTATCTCTATCTATCTATCTACCTACCCACCTATCTGTATTTATCTATCTACCTACCTATCTCTATCTACCTACCTACCTACCTACGTATCTCTATCTATCTATCTACCTACCTACCTATCTCTATCTATCAATCTACCTACCTACCTATCTCTATCTATCTATCTACCTACCCACCTATCTCTATCTATCAATCTACCTACCTACCTATCTGTATCTATCTATCTACCTACCTACCTATCTGTATCTATCTATCTACCTACCTACCTATCTGTATCTATCAATCTACCTACCTACCTATCTGTATCTATCTATCTACCTACCTACCTATCTCTATCTATCAATATACCTACCTACCTATCTGTATCTATCTATCTACCTATCTACCTATCTCTATCTATCAATCTACCTACCTACCTATCTCTATCTATCTATCTACCTACCCACCTATCTGTATTTATCTATCTACCTACCTATCTGTATCTACTTACCTACCTACCTACGTATCTCTATCTATCTATCTACCTACCTACCTATCTCTATCTATCAATCTACCTACCTACCTATCTCTATCTATCTATCTACCTACCCAACTATCTGTATTTATCGATCTACCTACCTACCTATCTGTATCTATCTATCTACCTACCTACATATCTCTATCTATCTATCTACCTACCTACCTATCTCTATCTATCTACCTACCTACCTATCTCTATCTATCTACCTACCTACCTATCTCTATCAATCTACCTACCTACCTATCTCTATCTATCAATCTACCTACCTACCTATCTGTATCTATCTATCTACCTACCTACCTACCTATCTGTATCTATCTATCTACCTACCTACCTATCTCTATCTATCTATCTACCTACCTACCTATCTCTATCTATCTATCTACCTACCTATCTCTATCAATCTACCTACCTACTTATCTCTATCTATCTCCCTACCTTCCTACCTATCTGTATCTATCTATCTACCTACCTACCTATCTGTATCTATCTACCTACCTACCTACCTATCTGTATCTATCTATCTATCTACCTACCTATCTCTATCAATCTACCTACCTACCTATCTCTATCTATCTATCTACCTACCTACCTATCTCTATCTATCTTTCTACCTACCTAGCTATCTCTATCAATCTACCTACCTACCTATCTCTATCTATCTACCTACCTACCTACCTATCTCTATCTATCAATCTACCTACTTACCTATCTGTATCTATCTATCTACCTACCTACCTATATGTATCTATTAATCTACCTACCTACCTATCTCTATCTATCTCCCTACCTACCTACCTATCTCTATCAATCTACCTACCTACCTATCTCTATCTACCTACCTACCTACCTACCTATCTCTATCTATCAATCTACCTACCTACCTATCTGTATCTATCTATCTACCTACCTACCTATCTGTATCTATCTATCTACCTACCTACCTATCTCTATCTATCTATCTACCTACCTACCTATCTGTATCTATTAATATACCTACCTACCTATCTCTATCTATCAATCTACCTACCTACCTATCTGTATCTATCTATCTACCTACCTACCTATCTGTATCTATCTATCTACCTACCTACCTATCTCTATCTATTTATCTACCTACCTACCTATCTGTATCTATTAATCTACCTACCTACCTATCTCTATCTATCTATCTACCTACCTACCTATCTGTATCTATCTATCTACCTACCTACCTATCTGTATCTATCTATCTACCTACCTACCTATCTCTATCTATAAATCTACCTACCTACCTATCTGTATCTATCTATCTACCTACCTACATATCTGTATCTATCTACCTACCTACCTACCTATCTGTATCTATCTACCTACCTACCTACCTATCTCTATCTATCAATCTACCTACCTACCTATCTGTATCTATCTATCTACCTATCTACCTATCTCTATTTATCTATCTACCTACCTACATATCTGTATCTATATATCTACCTACCTACCTATCTGTATCTATCTATCTATCTATCTATCTACCTATCTACCTATCTTTATCTATCAATCTACCTACCTGCCTATCTCTATCTATCAATCTACCTACCTACCTATCTCTATCTATCTATCTACCTACCCACCTATCTGTATTTATCTATCTACCTACATACCTATCTGTATCTATCTATCTATCTACCTATCTACCTATCTCTATCTATCTATCTACCTACCTACATATCTGTATCTATATATCTACCTACCTACCTATCTGTATCTATCTATCTACCTATCTACCTATCTCTATCTATCAATCTACCTACCTACCTATCTCTATCTATCAATCTACCTACCTACCTATCTCTATCTATCTATCTACCTACCCACCTATCTGTATTTATCTATCTACCTACCTATCTGTATCTACCTACCTACCTACCTACGTATCTCTATCTATCTATCTACCTACCTACCTATCTCTATCTATCAATCTACCTACCTACCTATCTCTATCTATCTACCTACCCACCTATCTCTATCTATCAATCTACCTACCTACCTATCTGTATCTATCTACCTACCTACCTATCTGTATCTATCTATCTACCTACCTACCTATCTCTATCTATCAATATACCTACCTACCTATCTGTATCTATCTATCTACCTATCTACCTATCTCTATCTATCAATCTACCTACCTACCTATCTGTATATATCTATCTACCTACCTACCTATCTGTATCTATCTATCTACCTACCTACCTATCTCTATCTATCTATCTACCTACCTACCTATCTCTATCTATCTATCTACCTACCTACCTATCTCTATCAATCTACCTACCTTCTTATCTCTATCTATCTCCCTACCTTCCTACCGATCTGTATCTATCTATCTACCTACCTACCTATCTGTATCTATCTACCTACCTACCTTCCTATCTGTATCTATCTATCTATCTACCTACCTATCTCTATCAATCTACCTACCTACCTATCTCTATCTATCTATCTACCTACCTACCTATCTCTATCTATCTTTCTACCTACCTAGCTATCTCTATCAATCTACCTACCTACCTATCTCTATCTATCTACCTACCTACCTACCTATCTCTATCTATCAATCTACCTACTTACCTATCTGTATCTATCTATCTACCTACCTACCTATATGTATCTATCAATCTACCTACCTACCTATCTCTATCTATCTCCCTACCTACCTACCTATCTCTATCAATCTACCTACCTACCTATCTCTATCTATCTACCTACCTACCTACCTATCTCTATCTATCAATCTACCTACCTACCTATCTGTATCTATCTATCTACCTACCTACCTATCTGTATCTATCTATCTACCTACCTACCTATCTCTATCTATCTATCTACCTACCTACCTATCTGTATCTATTAATCTACCTACCTACCTATCTCTATCTATCAATCTACCTACCTACCTATCTGTATCTATCTATCTACCTACCTACCTATCGGTATCTATCTATCTACCTACCTACCTATCTCTATCTATCTATCTACCTACCTACCTATCTGTATCTATTAATCTACCTACCTACCTATCTCTATCTATCTATCTACCTACCTACCTATCTGTATGTATCTATCTACCTACCTACCTATCTGTATCTATCTATCTACCTACCTACCTATCTCTATCTATAAATCTACCTACCTACCTATCTGTATCTATCTATCTATCTACCTACCTACATATCTGTATCTATCTACCTACCTACCTACCTATCTGTATCTACCTACCTACCTACCTACCTATCTCTATCTATCAATCTACCTACCTACCTATCTGTATCTATCTATCTACCTATCTACCTATCTCTATTTATCTATCTACCTACCTACATATCTGTATCTATATATCTACCTACCTACCTATCTGTATCTATCTATCTATCTATCTACCTATCTACCTATCTTTATCTATCAATCTACCTACCTACCTATCTCTATCTATCTATCTACCTACCCACCTATCTGTATTTATCTATCTACCTACATACCTATCTGTATCTATCTATCTACCTATCTACCTATCTCTATCTATCTATCTACCTACCTACATATCTGTATCTATATATCTACCTACCTACCTATCTGTATCTATCTATCTACCTGTCTACCTATCTCTATCTATCAATCTACCTACCTACCTATCTCTATCTATCAATCTACCTACCTACCTATCTCTATCTATCTATCTACCTACCCACCTATCTGTATTTATCTATCTACCTACCTATCTGTATCTACCTACCTACCTACCTACGTATCTCTATCTATCTATCTATCTACCTACCTACCTATCTCTATCTATCAATCTACCTACCTACCTATCTCTATCTATCTATCTACCTACCCACCTATCTCTATCTATCAATCTACCTACCTACCTATCTGTATCTATCTACCTACCTACCTATCTGTATCTATCTATCTACCTACCTACCTATCTCTATCTATCAATATACCTACCTACCTATCTGTATCTATCTATCTACCTATCTACCTATCTCTATCTATCAATCTACCTACCTACCTATCTCTATCTATCTATCCACCTACCCACCTATCTGTATTTATCTATCTACCTAGCTATCTGTATCTACTTACCTACCTACCTACGTATCTCTATCTATCTATCTACCTACCTACCTATCTCTATCTATCAATCTACCTACCTACCTATCTCTATCTATCTATCTACCTACCCAACTATCTGTATTTATCGACCTACCTACCTACCTATCTGTATCTATCTATCTACCTACCTACATATCTCTATCTATCTATCTACCTACCTACCTATCTCTATCTATCTACCTACCTACCTACCTATCTCTATCTATCTACCTACCTACCTACCTATCTCTATCTATCAATCTACCTACCTACCTATCTGTATCTATCTATCTACCTACCTACCTATCTGTATCTATCTATCTACCTACCTACCTATCTGTATCTATCTATCTACCTACCTACCTATCTCTATCTATCTATCTACCTACCTACCTATCTCTATCTATCAATCTACCTACCTACCTATCTCTATCTATCAATCTACCTACCTACATATCTCTATCTATCTATCTATCTATCTATCTATCTATCTATCTATCTATCTATCTATCTATCTATCTATCTATCTATCTATCTACCTACCTACCTATCTGTATCTATCTACCTACCTACCTATCTGTATCTATCTACCTACCTACCTATCTCTATCTATCTCCCTACCTACCTACCTATCTCTATCAATCTACCTACCTACCTATCTCTATCTATCTACCTACCTACCTACCTATCTCTATCTATCCATCTACCTACCTACCTATCTGTATCTATCTATCTACCTACCTACCTATCTCTATCTATCTATCTACCTACCTACCTATCTGTATCTATCTATCTACCTACCTACATATCTCTATCTATCTATCTATCTATCTATCTATCTATCTACCTACCTACCTATCTCTATCTATCTCCCTACCTACCTACCTATCTCTATCTACCTACCTACCTACCTACCTACCTACCTATCTCTATCTATCAATCTACCTACCTACCTATCTCTATCTATCAATCTACCTACCTATCTGTATCTATCTATCTACCTACCTACCTATCTGTATCTATCTATCTACCTACCTACCTATCTCTATCTATCTATCTACCTACCTACCTATCTGTATCTATCAATCTACCTACCTACCTATCTCTATCTATCTATCTACCTACCTACCTATCTGTATCTATCTACCTACCTACCTATCTGTATCTATCTATCTACCTACCTACATATCTCTATCTATCTATCTACCTACCTACCTATCTCTATCTATCTATCTACCTACCCACCTATCTGTATTTATCGATCTACCTACCTACCTATCTGTATCTATCTATCTACCTACCTACCTATCTCTATCTATCTATCTACCTACCTACCTATCTCTATCTATCTACCTACCTACCTATCTCTATCTATCTCCCTACCTACCTACCTATCTCTATTAATCTACCTACCTACCTATCTCTATCTATCTACCTACCTACCTACCTACCTAACTATCTCTATCTATCAATCTACCTACCTACCTATCTATATCTATCTATCTACCTACCTACCTATCTGTATCTATCTATCTTCCTACCTACCTATCTCTATCTATCTATCTACCTACCTACCTATCTGTATCTATCAATCTACCTACCTACCTATCTCTATCTATCTATCTACCTACCTACCTATCTGTATCTATCTATCTACCTACCTACCTATCTCTATCTATCTATCTATCTATCTACCTACCTACCTTTCTCTATCTATCTATCTACCTACCTACCTATCTCTATCAATCTACCTACCTACCTATCTCTATCTATCTACCTACCTACCTACCTATCTCTATCTATCAATCTACCTACCTACCTATCTGTATCTATCTATCTACCTACCTACCTATCTGTATCTATCTACCTACCTACCTACCTATATGTTAATATCTATCTACCTACCTACCTATCTCTATCTATCAATCTACCTACCTACCTATCTGTATCTATCTACCTATCTACCGATCTCTATCTATCTATCTACCTACCTACCTATCTCTATCTATCAATCTACCTACCTACCTATCTGTATCTATCAATCTACCTACCTACCTATCTCTATCTATCTATCTACCTACCTACCTATGTCTATCTATCAATCTAACTACCTACCTATCTGTATCTATCAATCTACCTACCTACCTATCTCTATCTATCTACCTACCTACCTATCTCTATCAATCTACCTACCTACCTATCTCTATCTATCTATCTACCTACCTACCTATCTGTATCTATCTACCTACCTACCTATCTCTATCTATCTCCCTACCTACCTACCTATCTCTATCAATCTACCTACCTACCTATCTCTATCTATCTACCTACCTACCTACCTATCTCTATCTATCAATCTACCTACCTACCTATCTGTATCTATCTATCTACCTACCTACCTACCTATCTCTATCTATCTATCTACCTACCTACCTATCTCTATCTATCTATCTACCTACCTACCTATCTCTATCTATCTATCTACCTACCTACCTATCTCTATCTATCTATCTACCTACCTACCTATCTGTATCTATCAATCTACCTACCTACCTATCTCTATCTATCTATCTACCTACCTATCTGTATCTATCTATCTACCTACCTACCTATCTCTATCTATCTATCTACCTACCTACCTATCTCTATCTATCTATCTACCTACCTACCTATCTCTATCAATCTACCTACCTACCTATCTCTATCTATCTACCTACCTACCTACCTATCTCTATCTATCAATCTACCTACCTACCTATCTGTATCTATCTATCTACCTACCTACCTATCTCTATCTATCTATCTACCTACCCACCTATCTGTATTTATCGATCTACCTACCTACCTATCTGTATCTATCTATCTACCTACCTACCTATCTCTATCTATCTATCTACCTACCTACCTATCTCTATCTATCTACCTACCTACCTACCTATCTGTATCTATCTATCTTCCTACCTACCTACCTCGATCTATCTATCTACCTACCTATCTCTATCTATCTATCTACCTACCTACCTATCTGTATCTATCAATCTACCTACCTACCTATCTCTATCTATCTATCTACCTACCTACCTATCTGTATCTATCTATCTACCTACCTACCTATCTGTATCTATCTATCTACCTACCTACCTATCTCTATCTATCTATCTACCTACCTACCTATCTCTATCAATCTACCTACCTACCTATCTCTATCTATCTATCTACCTACCTACCTATCTCTATCTATCTATCTATCTATCTATCTATCTATCTATCTATCTATCTATCTATCTATCTATCTATCTACCTACCTATCTGTATCTATCTATCTACCTACCTACCTATCTGTTAATATCTATCTACCTACCTACCTATCTCTATCTATCAATCTACCTACCTACCTATCTGTATCTATCTACCTATCTACCGATCTCTATCTATCTATCTACCTACCTACCTATCTCTATCTATCAATCTACCTACCTACCTATCTGTATCTATCAATCTACCTACCTACCTATCTCTATCTATCTATCTACCTACCTACCTATGTCTATCTATCAATCTAACTACCTACCTATCTGTATCTATCAATCTACCTACCTACCTATCTCTATCTATCTACCTACCTACCTATCTCTATCAATCTACCTACCTACCTATCTCTATCTATCTACCTACCTACCTACCTATCTCTATCTATCTATCTACCTACCTACCTATCTCTATAAATCTACCTACCTACCTATCTCTATCTATCTACCTACCTTCCTACCTATCTCTATCTATCAATCTACCTTCCTACCTATCTGTATCTATCTATCTACCTACCTACCTATCTGTATCTATCTATCTACCTACCTATCTCTATCTATCTCCCTACCTACCTACCCATCTCTATCAATCTACCTACCTACCTATCTCTATCTATCTACCTACCTACCTACCTATCTCTATCTATCAATCTACCTACCTACCTATCTGTATCTATCTATCTAATCTACCTACCTACCTATCTGTATCTATCTATCTACCTACCTACCTATCTCTATCTATCTATCTACCTACCTACCTATCTCTATCTATCAATCTACCTACCTACCTACCTATCTGTATCTATCAATCTACCTACCTACCTATCTCTATCTATCTACCTACCTACCTACCTATCTCTATCTATCTATCTACCTACCTACCTATCTCTATAAATCTACCTACCTACCTATCTCTATCTATCTACCTACCTTCCTACCTATCTCTATCTATCAATCTACCTTCCTACCTATCTGTATCTATCTATCTACCTACCTACCTATCTGTATTTATCGATCTACCTACCTACCTATCTGTATCTATCTATCTACCTACCTACCTATCTCTATCTATCTATCTACCTACCTACCTATCTCTATCTATCTACCTACCTACCTACCTATCTGTATCTATCTATCTTCCTACCTACCTATCTCTATCTATCTATCTACCTACCTATCTCTATCTATCTATCTACCTACCTACCTATCTGTATCTATCAATCTACCTACCTACCTATCTCTATCTATCTATCTACCTACCTACCTATCTGTATCTATCTATCTACCTACCTACCTATCTCTATCTATCTATCTACCTACCTACCTATCTCTATCAATCTACCTACCTACCTATCTCTATCTATCTATCTACCTACCTACCTATCTCTATCTATCTATCTATCTATCTATCTATCTACCTACCTACCTATCTGTATCTATCTATCTACCTACCTACCTATCTGTATCTATCAATCTACCTACCTACCTATCTCTATCTATCTATCTACCTACCCACCTATCTGTATTTATCGATCTACCTACCTACCTATCTCTATCAATCTACGTACATACCTACCTATCTCTATCTATCTACCTACCTTCCTACCTATCTCTATCTATCAATCTACCTACCTACCTATCTGTATCTATCTATCTACCTACCTACCTATCTGTATCTATCTACCTACCTACCTATCTCTATCTATCTCCCTACCTACCTACCTATCTCTATCAATCTACCTACCTACCTCTCTCTATCTATCTACCTACCTACCTACCTATCTCTATCTATCAATCTACCTACCTACCTATCTGTATCTATCTATCTACCTACCTACCTATCTGTATCTATCTATCTACCTACCTACCTATCTCTATCTATCTATCTACCTACGAACCTATCTCTATCTATCTATCTACCTACCTACCTATCTGTATCTATCAATCTACCTACCTACCTATCTCTATCTATCTATCTACCTACCTACCTATCTGTATCTATCTATCTACCTACCTACCTATCTGTATCTATCTATCTACCTACCTACCTATCTCTATCTATCTATCTACCTACCTACCTATCTCTATCAATCTACCTACCTACCTATCTCTATCTATCTACCTACCTACCTACCTATCTCTATCTATCAATCTACCTACCTACCTGTCTGTATCTATCTATCTACCTACCTACCTATCTCTATCTATCTATCTACCTACCCACCTATCTGTATTTATCGATCTACCTACCTACCTATCTGTATCTATCTATCTACCTACCTACCTATCTCTATCTATCTATCTATCTACCTACCTACCTATCTCTATCTATCTACCTACCTACCTACCTACCTATCTCTATCTATCAATCTACCTACCTACCTATCTGTATCTATCTATCTACCTACCTACCTATCTGTATCTATCTATCTACCTACCTACCTATCTCTATCTATCAATCTACCTACCTACCTATCTCTATCTATCAATCTACCTACCTACCTATCTGTATCTATCTATCTACCTACCTACCTATCTGTATCTACCTACCTACCTATCTCTATCTATCTCCCTACCTACCTACCTATCTCTATTAATCTACCTACCTACCTATCTCTATCTATCTACCTACCTACCTACCTATCTCTATCTATCAATCTACCTACCTACCTATCTGTATCTATCTATCTACCTACCTACCTATCTGTATCTATCTATCTACCTACCTACCTATCTCTATCTATCTATCTACCTACCTACCTATCTGTATCTATCAATCTACCTACCTACCTGTCTCTATCTATCTATCTACCTATCTACCTATCTGTATCTATCTATCTACCTACCTACCTATCTGTATCTATCTATCTACCTACCTACCTATCTCTATCTATCTATCTACCTACCTACCTATCTCTATCAATATACCTACCTACCTATCTCTATCTATCTACCTACCTACCTACCTATCTCTATCTATCAATCTACCTACCTACCTATCTGTATCTATCTATCTACCTACCTACCTATCTGTATCCATCTATCTACCTACCTACCTATCTCTATCTATCTATCTACCTACCTACCTATCTCTATCTATCTACCTACCTACCTATCTCTATCTATCAATCTACCTACCTACCTATCTGTATCTATCTATCTACCTACCTACCTATCTGTATCTATCTATCTACCTACCTACCTATCTCTATCTATCAATCTACCTACCTACCTATCTGTATCTATCTATCTACCTACCTACATATCTCTATCTATCTATCTACCTACCTACCTATCTCTATCTATCTATCTACCTACCTACCTATCTCTATAAATCTACCTACCTACCTATCTCTATCTATCTACCTACCTTCCTACCTATCTCTATCTATCAATCTACCTACCTACCTATCTGTATCTATCTATCTACCTACCTACCTATCTGTATCTATCTATCTACCTACCTATCTCTATCTATCTCCCTACCTACCTACCTATCTCTATCAATCTACCTACCTACCTATCTCTATCTATCTACCTACCTACCTACCTATCTCTATCTATCAATCTACCTACCTACCTATCTGTATCTATCTATCTAATCTACCTACCTACCTATCTGTATCTATCTATCTACCTACCTACCTATCTCTATCTATCTATCTACCTACCTACCTATCTCTATCTATCAATCTACCTACCTACCTATCTGTATCTATCTATCTACCTACCTACCTATCTCTATCTATCTATCTACCTACTCACCTATCTGTATTTATCGATCTACCTACCTACCTATCTGTATCTATCTATCTACCTACCTACCTATCTCTATCTATCAATCTACCTACCTACCTATCTGTATCTATCTATCTACCTACCTACCTATCTGTATCTATCTATCTACCTACCTACCTATCTCTATCTATCAATCTACCTACCTACCTATCTGTATCTATCTATCTACCTACCTACCTATCTGTATCTATCTATCTACCTACCTACCTATCTCTATCTATCTATCTACCTACCTATCTCTATCTATCTATCTACCTACCTACCTATCTGTATCTATCAATCTACCTACCTACCTGTCTCTATCTATCTATCTATCTACCTATCTACCTATCTGTATCTATCTATCTACCTACCTACCTATCTGTATCTATCTATCTACCTACCTACCTATCTCTATCTATCTATCTACCTACCTACCTATCTCTATCAATATACCTACCTACCTATCTCTATCTATCTACCTACCTACCTACCTATCTCTATCTATCAATCTACCTACCTACCTATCTGTATCTATCTATCTACCTACCTACCTATCTGTATCCATCTATCTACCTACCTACCTATCTCTATCTATCTATCTACCTACCTACCTATCTCTATCTATCTACCTACCTACCTATCTCTATCTATCAATCTACCTACCTACCTATCTGTATCTATCTATCTACCTACCTACCTATCTGTATCTATCTATCTACCTACCTACCTATCTCTATCTATCAATCTACCTACCTACCTATCTGTATCTATCTATCTACCTACCTACATATCTCTATCTATCTATCTACCTACCTACCTATCTCTATCTATCTATCTACCTACCTACCTATCTCTATAAATCTACCTACCTACCTATCTCTATCTATCTACCTACCTTCCTACCTATCTCTATCTATCAATCTACCTACCTACCTATCTGTATCTATCTATCTACCTACCTACCTATCTGTATCTATCTATCTACCTACCTATCTCTATCTATCTCCCTACCTACCTACCTATCTCTATCAATCTACCTACCTACCTATCTCTATCTATCTACCTACCTACCTACCTATCTCTATCTATCAATCTACCTACCTACCTATCTGTATCTATCTATCTAATCTACCTACCTACCTATCTGTATCTATCTATCTACCTACCTACCTATCTCTATCTATCTATCTACCTACCTACCTATCTCTATCTATCAATCTACCTACCTACCTATCTGTATCTATCTATCTACCTACCTACCTATCTCTATCTATCTATCTACCTACTCACCTATCTGTATTTATCGATCTACCTACCTACCTATCTGTATCTATCTATCTACCTACCTACCTATCTCTATCTATCTATCTACCTACCTACCTATCTCTATCTATCTACCTACCTACCTACCTATCTGTATCTATCTATCTTCCTACCTACCTATCTCTATCTATCTATCTACCTACCTATCTCTATCTATCTATCTACCTACCTACCTATCTGTATCTATCAATCTACCTACCTACCTATCTCTATCTATCTATCTACCTACCTACCTATCTGTATCTATCTATCTACCTACCTACCTATCTCTATCTATCTATCTACCTACCTACCTATCTCTATCAATCTACCTACCTACCTATCTCTATCTATCTATCTACCTACCTACCTATCTGTATCTATCAATCTACCTACCTACCTATCTCTATCTATCTATCTACCTACCCACCTATCTGTATTTATCGATCTACCTACCTACCTATCTCTATCAATCTACGTACATACCTACCTATCTCTATCTATCTACCTACCTTCCTACCTATCTCTATCTATCAATCTACCTACCTACCTATCTGTATCTATCTATCTACCTACCTACCTATCTGTATCTATCTACCTACCTACCTATCTCTATCTATCTCCCTACCTACCTACCTATCTCTATCAATCTACCTACCTACCTCTCTCTATCTATCTACCTACCTACCTACCTATCTCTATCTATCAATCTACCTACCTACCTATCTGTATCTATCTATCTACCTACCTACCTATCTGTATCTATCTATCTACCTACCTACCTATCTCTATCTATCTATCTACCTACGAACCTATCTCTATCTATCTATCTACCTACCTACCTATCTGTATCTATCAATCTACCTACCTACCTATCTCTATCTATCTATCTACCTACCTACCTATCTGTATCTATCTATCTACCTACCTACCTATCTGTATCTATCTATCTACCTACCTACCTATCTCTATCTATCTATCTACCTACCTACCTATCTCTATCAATCTACCTACCTACCTATCTCTATCTATCTACCTACCTACCTACCTACCTATCTCTATCTATCAATCTACCTACCTACCTGTCTGTATCTATCTATCTACCTACCTACCTATCTCTATCTATCTATCTACCTACCCACCTATCTGTATTTATCGATCTACCTACCTACCTATCTGTATCTATCTATCTACCTACCTACCTATCTCTATCTATCTATCTATCTACCTACCTACCTATCTCTATCTATCTACCTACCTACCTACCTACCTATCTCTATCTATCAATCTACCTACCTACCTATCTGTATCTATCTATCTACCTACCTACCTATCTGTATCTATCTATCTACCTACCTACCTACCTCTATCTATCAATCTACCTACCTACCTATCTCTATCTATCAATCTACCTACCTACCTATCTGTATCTATCTATCTACCTACCTACCTATCTGTATCTACCTACCTACCTATCTCTATCTATCTCCCTACCTACCTACCTATCTCTATTAATCTACCTACCTACCTATCTCTATCTATCTACCTACCTACCTACCTATCTCTATCTATCAATCTACCTACCTACCTATCTGTATCTATCTATCTACCTACCTACCTATCTGTATCTATCTATCTACCTACCTACCTATCTCTATCTATCTATCTACCTACCTATCTCTATCTATCTATCTACCTACCTACCTATCTGTATCTATCAATCTACCTACCTACCTGTCTCTATCTATCTATCTACCTATCTACCTATCTGTATCTATCTATCTACCTACCTACCTATCTGTATCTATCTATCTACCTACCTACCTATCTCTATCTATCTATCTACCTACCTACCTATCTCTATCAATATACCTACCTACCTATCTCTATCTATCTACCTACCTACCTACCTACCTATCTCTATCTATCAATCTACCTACCTACCTATCTGTATCTATCTATCTACCTACCTACCTATCTGTATCCATCTATCTACCTACCTACCTATCTCTATCTATCTATCTACCTACCTACCTATCTCTATCTATCTACCTACCTACCTATCTCTATCTATCAATCTACCTACCTACCTATCTGTATCTATCTATCTACCTACCTACCTATCTCTATCTATCAATCTACCTACCTACCTATCTGTATCTATCTATCTACCTACCTACATATCTCTATCTATCTATCTACCTACCTACCTATCTCTATCTATCTACCTACCTACCTATCTCTATCTACCTACCTACCTACCTACCTATCTCTATCAATCTCCCTACCTACCTATCTCTATCTATCTACCTACCTACCTGCCTATCTCTATCTATAAATCTACCTACCTACCTATCTGTATCTATCTATCTACCTACCTACCTATCTGTATCTATCTATCTATCTACCTACCTATCTCTATCTATCTATCTACCTACCTACCTATCTGTATCTATCTATCTACCTACCTACCTATCTGTATCTATCTATCTACCTACCTACCTTTCTCTATCTATCTATCTACCTACCTACCTATCTCTATCAATCTACCTACCTACCTATCTCTATCTATCTACCTACCTACCTACCTATCTCTATCTATCAATCTACCTACCTACCTATCTGTATCTATCTATCTACCTACCTACCTATCTCTATCTATCTATCTACCTACCCACCTATCTGTATTTATCGATCTACCTACCTACCTATCTGTATCTATCTATCTACCTACCTACCTATCTCTATCTATCTATCTACCTACCTACCTATCTCTATCTATCTACCTACCTACCTACCTACCTATCTCTATCTATCAATCTACCTACCTACCTATCTGTATCTATCTATCTACCTACCTACCTATCTGTATCTATCTATCTACCTACCTACCTATCTGTATCTATCTATCTACCTAGCTACCTATCTCTATCTATCAATCTACCTACCTACCTATCTCTATCTATCTACCTACCTACCTATCTCTATCTATCTACCTACCTACCTACCTATCTGTATCTATCTATCTACCTACCTACCTATCTCTATCTATCTACCTACCTACCTACCTATCTGTATCTATCTATCTACCTACCTACATATCTCTATCTATCTATCTACCTACCTACCTATCTCTATCTATCTATCTACCTACCTACCTATCTCTATCTACCTACCTACCTACCTATCTCTATCTATCAATCTACCTACCTACCTATCTGTATCTATCTATCTACCTACCTACCTATCTCTATCTATCAATCTACCTACCTACCTATCTCTATCTATCTATCTACCTACCTATCTCTATCTATCTATCTACCTACCTACCTATCTGTATCTATCAATCTACCTACCTACCTGTCTCTATCTATCTATCTACCTATCTACCTATCTGTATCTATCTATCTACCTACCTACCTATCTGTATCTATCTATCTACCTACCTACCTATCTCTATCTATCTATCTACCTACCTACCTATCTCTATCAATCTACCTACCTACCTATCTCTATCTATCTACCTACCTACCTACCTATCTCTATCTATCAATCTACCTACCTACCTATCTGTATCTATCTATCTACCTACCTACCTATCTGTATCTATCTATCTACCTACCTACCTATCTCTATCTATCTATCTACCTACCTACCTATCTCTATCTATCTACCTACCTACCTACCTACCTATCTCTATCTATCAATCTACCTACCTACCTATCTGTATCTATCTATCTACCTACCTACCTATCTCTATCTATCAATCTACCTACCTACCTACCTATCTGTATCTATCTACCTACCTACATATCTCTATCTATCTATCTACCTACCTACCTATCTCTATCTATGTATCTACCTACCTACCTATCTCTATCAATCTACCTACCTACCTATCTCTATCTATCTACCTACCTACCTACCTATCTCTATCTATCAATCTACCTACCTACCTATCTGTATCTATCTATCTACCTACCTACCTATCTCTATCTATCTATCTACCTACCCACCTATCTGTATTTATCGATCTACCTACCTACCTATCTGTATCTATCTATCTACCTACCTACCTATCTCTATCTATCTATCTACCTACCTACCTATCTCTATCTATCTACCTACCTACCTACCTACCTATCTCTATCTATCAATCTACCTACCTACCTATCTGTATCTATCTATCTACCTACCTACCTATCTGTATCTATCTATCTATCTACCTACCTACCTATCTCTATCTATCTATCTACCTAGCTACCTATCTCTATCTATCAATCTACCTACCTACCTATCTCTATCTATCAATCTACCTACCTACCTATCTCTATCTATCTATCTACCTACCTACATATCTGTATCTATCTATCTACCTACCTACCTCTCTGTATCTACCTACCTACCTATCTCTATCTATCTCCATACCTACCTACCTATCTCTATTAATCTACCTACCTACCTATCTCTATCTATCTCCCTACCTACCTACCTATCTCTATTAATCTACCTACCTACCTATCTCTATCTATCTCCCTACCTACCTACCTACCTATCTCTATCTATTAATCTACCTACCTACCTATCTGTATCTATCTATCTACCTACCTACCTATCTGTATCTATCTATCTACCTACCTACCTATCTCTATCTATCTATCTACCTACCTATCTCTATCTATCTATCTATCTACCTACCTACCTATCTGTATCTATCAATCTACCTACCTACCTGTCTCTATCTATCTATCTACCTATCTACCTATCTGTATCTATCTATCTACCTACCTACCTATCTGTATCTATCTATCTACCTACCTACCTATCTCTATCTATCTATCTACCTACCTACCTATCTCTATCAATCTACCTACCTACCTATCTCTATCTATCTACCTACCTACCTACCTATCTCTATCTATCAATCTACCTACCTACCTATCTGTATCTATCTATCTACCTACCTACCTATCTGTATCTATCTATCTACCTACCTACCTATCTCTATCTATCTATCTATACCTACCTACCTATCTCTATCTATCTACCTACCTACCTACCTACCTATCTCTATCTATCAATCTACCTACCTACCTATCTGTATCTATCTATCTACCCACCTACCTATCTCTATCTATCAATCTATCTACCTACCTATCTGTATCTATCTATCTACCTACCTACATATCTCTATCTATCTATCTACCTACCTACCTATCTCTATCTATCTATCTACCTACCTACCTATCTCTATCTACCTACCTACCTACCTATCTCTATCTATCAATCTACCTACCTACCTATCTGTATCTATCTATCTACCTACCTACCTATCTCTATCTATCAATCTACCTACCTACCTATCTCTATCTATCTATCTACCTACCTATCTCTATCTATCTATCTACCTACCTACCTATCTGTATCTATCAATCTACCTACCTACCTGTCTCTATCTATCTATCTACCTATCTACCTATCTGTATCTATCTATCTACCTACCTACCTATCTGTATCTATCTATCTACCTACCTACCTATCTCTATCTATCTATCTACCTACCTACCTATCTCTATCTATCAATCTACCTACCTACCTATCTGTATCTATCTATCTACCTACCTACCTATCTCTATCTATCAATCTACCTACCTACCTACCTATCTGTATCTATCTACCTACCTACCTATCTCTATCTATCTATCTACCTACCTACCTATCTCTATCTATCTATCTACCTACCTACCTATCTCTATCTACCTACCTACCTACCTACCTATCTCTATCTATCAATCTACCTACCTACCTATCTGTATCTATCTATCTACCTACCTACCTATCTGTATCTATCTATCTACCTACCTACCTATCTCTATCTATCTATCTACCTACCTACCTATCTCTATCTATCTATCTACCTACCTACCTATCTCTATCTATCTATCTACCTACCTACCTATCTCTATCTATCTATCTATCTACCTACCTACCTATCTGTATCTATCTATCTAGCTACCTACCTATCTGTATCTATCTATCTATCTACCTACCTATCTCTATCTATCTATCTACCTACCCACCTATCTGTATTTATCTATCTACCTACATACCTATCTGTATCTATCTATCTACCTATCTACCTATCTCTATCTATCTATCTACCTACCTACATATCTGTATCTATATATCTACCTACCTACCTACCTACCTACGTATCTCTATCTATCTATCTACCTACCTACCTATCTCTATCTATCAATCTACCAACCTACCTATCTGTATCTATCTATCTACCTACCTACCTATCTCTATCTATCTATCTACCTACCTACCTATCTCTATCAATCTACCTACCTACCTATCTCTATCTATCTATCTACCTACCCACCTATCTGTATTTATCGATCTACCTACCTACCTATCTGTATCTATCTATCTACCTACCTACCTATCTCTATCTATCAATCTACCTACCTACCTATCTGTATCTATCTATCTACCTACCTACATATCTCTATCTCTCTATCTACCTACCTACCTATCTCTATCTATCTATCTACCTACCTACCTATCTCTATCTATCTACCTACCTACCTACCAATCTCTATCTATCAATCTACCTACCTACCTATCTCTATCTATCTATCTATCTACCTACCTATCTGTATCTATCTATCTATCTACCTACCTACCTATCTCTATCTATCTATCTACCTACCTACCTATCTCTATCTATCTATCTACCTACCTACCTATCTCTATCTATCAATCTACTTACCTACCTATCTCTATCTATCAATCTACCTACCTACCTATCTCTATCTATCTATCTATCTATCTATCTACCTACCTACCTATCTGTATCTATCTATCTACCTACCTACCTATCTGTATCTATCTATCTATCTACCTACCTACCTATCTCTATCTATCAATCTACCTACCTACCTATCTCTATCTATCTATCTACCTACCCACCTATCTGTATTTATCGATCTACCTACCTACCTATCTCTATCAATCTACCTACATACCTACCTATCTCTATCTATCTACCTACCTACCTATCTCTATCTATCAATCTACCTACCTACCTATCTGTATCAATCTATCTACCTACCTACCTATCTGTATCTATCTACCTACCTGCCTACCTATCTGTATCTATCTATCTACCCACCTACCTATCTCTATCTATCAATCTACCTACCTACCTATCTCTATCTATCTATCTACCTACCTACCTATCTGTATCTATCAATCTACCTACCTACCTGTCTCTATTTATCTATCTACCTACCTACCTATCTGTATCTATCAATCTACCTACCTACCTATCTGTATCTATCTATCTACCTACCTACCTATCTGTATCTATCAATCTACCTACCTACCTATCTCTATCTATCTATCTACCTACATACCTATCTGTATCTATCTATCTACCTATCTACCTATTTCTATCTATCTATCTACCTACCTACATATCTGTATCTATATATCTACCTATCTACCTATCTGTATCTATCTACCTACCTACCTACCTATCTCTATCTATCTATCTACCTACCTACCTATCTCTATCAATCTACCTACCTACCTACCTATCTCTATCAATCTACCTACCTACCTGTCTCTATTTATCTATCTACCTACCTACCTATCTGTATCTATCAATCTACCTACCTACCTATCTCTATCTATCAATCTACCTACCTACCTATCTGTATCTATCAATCTACCTACCTACCTATCTCTATCTATCTACCTACCTACCTATCTCTATCTATCAATCTAACTACCTACCTATCTGTATCTATCAATCTACCTACCTACCTATCTCTATCTAACTAACTACCTACCTATCTCTATCAATCTACCTACCTACCTATCTCTATCTATCTACCTACCTACCTACCTATCTCTATCTATCAATCTACCTACCTACCTATCTGTATCTATCTATCTACCTACCTACCTACCTATCTGTATCTATCTATCTACCTACCTACCTATCTGTATCTATCTATCTACCTACCTACCTATCTGTATCTATCTATCTATCTACCTACCTACCTATCTCTATCTATCTATCTACCTACCTACATATCTGTATCTATATATCTACCTACCTACCTATCTGTATCTATCTATCTACCTATCTACCTATATCTATCAATCTACCTACCTACCTATCTCTATCTATCAATCTACCTACCTACCTATCTCTATCTATCTATCTACCTACCGACCTATCTGTATTTATCTATCTACCTATATACCTATCTGTATCTATCTATCTACCTATCTACCTATCTCTATCTATCTATCTACCTACCTACATATCTGTATCTATATATCTACCTACCTACCTATCTGTATCTATCTATCTACCTATCTACCTATATCTATCAATCTACCTACCTACCTATCTCTATCTATCAATCTACCTACCTACCTATCTCTATCTATCTATCTACCTACCCACCTATCTGTATTTATCTATCTACCTACATACCTATCTGTATCTATCTATCTACCTATCTACCTATCTCTATCTATCTATCTACCTACCTACCTATCTCTATCTATCAATCTACCTACCTACCTATCTGTATCTATCTATCTACCTACCTACCTATCTGTATCTATCTATCTACCTACCTACCTATCTGTATCTATCTATCTACCTACCTACCTATCTCTATCAATCTACCTACCTACCTATCTCTATCTATCTATCTACCTACCTACCTATCTGTATCTATCTATCTACCTACCTACCTATCTGTATCTATCTATCTACCTACCTACCTATCTCTATCTATCAATCTACCTACCTACCTATCTCTATCTATCAATCTACCTACCTACCTATCTCTATCTATCTATCTACCTACCGACCTATCTGTATTTATCTATCTACCTACATACCTATCTGTATCTATCTATCTACCTATCTCTATCTATCTATCTACCTACCTACATATCTGTATCTATATATCTACCTACCTACCTATCTGTATCTATCTATCTACCTATCTACCTATATCTATCAATCTACCTACCTACCTATCTCTATCTATCAATCTACCTACCTACCTATCTCTATCTATCTATCTACCTACCCACCTATCTGTATTTATCTATCTACCTACATACCTATCTGTATCTATCTATCTACCTATCTACCTATCTCTATCTATCTATCTACCTACCTACCTATCTCTATCTATCTACCTACCTACCTACCTATCTCTATCTATCAATCTACCTACCTACCTATCTGTATCTATCTATCTACCTACCTACCTATCTGTATCTATCTATCTACCTACCTACCTATCTGTATCTATCTATCTACCTACCTACCTATCTCTATCTATCTATCTACCTACCTACCTATCTCTATCAATCTACCTACCTACCTATCTCTATCTATCTATCTACCTACCTACCTATCTGTATCTATCTATCTACCTACCTACCTATCTGTATCTATCTATCTACCTACCTACCTATCTTTATCTATCTACCTACCTACCTATCTCTATCAATCTACCTACCTACCTACCTATCTCTATCTATCTACCTACCTACCTATCTCTATCTATCAATCTACCTACCTACCTATCTCTATCTATCAATCTACCTACCTACCTATCTCTATCTATCAATCTACCTACCTACCTATCTCTATCTATCTATCTACCTACCTACCTACTTATCTGTATCTATCTATCTACCTACCTACCTATCTGTATCTATCTACCTACCTACCTATCTCTATCTATCTCCCTACCTACCTACCTATCTCTATTAATCTACCTACCTACCTATCTCTATCTATCTACCTACCTACCTACCTATCTCTATCTATCAATCTACCTACCTACCTATCTGTATCTATCTATCTACCTACCTATCTGTATCTATCTATCTACCTACCTACCTATCTCTATCTATCTATCTACCTACCTACCTATCTCTAGCTATCTATCTACCTACCTACCTATCTGCATCTATCAATCTACCTACCTACCTATCTCTATCTATCTATCTACCTACCTACCTATCTGTATCTATCTATCTACCTACCTACTTATCTGTATCTATCTATCTACCTACCTACCTATCTCTATCTATCTATCTACCTACCTACCTATCTCTATCAATCTACCTACCTACCTATCTCTATCTATCTACCTACCTACCTACCTATCTATCTATCAATCTACCTACCTACCTATCTGTATCTATCTATCTACCTACCTACCTATCTGTATCTATCTACCTACCTACCTACCTATCTGTATCTATCTATCTACCTACCTACCTATCTCTATCTATCAATCTACCTACCTACATATCTGTATCTATCTATCTACCTATCTACCTATCTCTATCTATCTATCTACCTACCTACATATCTGTATCTATATATCTACCTATCTACCTATCTGTATCTATCTATCTACCTATCTACCTATATCTATCAATCTACCTACCTACCTATTTCTATCTATCAATCTACCTACCTACCTATCTCTATCTATCTATCTACCTACCCACCTATCTGTATTTATCTATCTACCTACATACCTATCTGTATCTATCTATCTACCTATCTACCTATCTCTATCTATCTATCTACCTACCTACATATCTGTATCTATATATCTACCTACCTACCTATCTGTATCTATCTACCTATCTACCTATCTCTATCTATCAATCTACCTACCTATCTATCAATCTACCTACCTACCTATCTCTATCTATCTATCTACCTACCCACCTATCTGTATTTATCTATCTACCTACATATCTGTATCTATATATCTACCTACCTACCTATCTCTATCTATCTACCTACCTACCTATCTGTATCTATCTATCTACCTATCTACCTATCTCTATCTATCAATCTACCTACCTACCTATCTCTATCTATCTATCTACCTACCCACCTATCTGTATTTATCTATCTACCTACCTATCTGTATCTACCTACCTACCTACCTACGTATCTCTATCTATCTATCTATCTATCTACCTACCTACCTATCTCTATCTATCAATCTACCTACCTACCTACCTACGTATCTCTATCTATCTATCTACCTACCTACCTATCTCTATCTATCAATCTACCTACCTACCTATCTCTATCTATCTATCTACCTACCCACCTATCTGTATTTATCGATCTACCTACCTTCCTATCTGTATCTATCTATCTACCTACCTACATATCTCTATCTATCTATCTACCTACCTACCTATCTCAATCTATCTACCTACCTACCTACCTATCTCTATCTATCTACCTACCTACCTACCTATCTCTATCTATCAATCTACCTACCTACCTATCTGTATCTATCTATCTACCTACCTACCTATCTGTATCTATCTATCTACCTACCTACCTATCTCTATCTATCTATCTACCTACCTACATATCTGTCTCTATATATCTACCTACCTACCTATCTGTATCTATCTATCTACCTATCTACCTATATCTATCAATCTACCTACCTACCTATCTCTATCTATCAATCTACCTACCTACCTATCTCTATCTATCTATCTACCTACCCACCTATCTGTATTTATCTATCTACCTACATACCTATCTGTATCTATCTATCTACCTATCTACCTATCTCTATCTATCTATCTACCTACCTACATATCTGTATCTATATATCTACCTACCTACCTATCTGTATCTATCTATCTACCTACCTACCTATCTGTATCTATCTATCTACCTACCTACCTATCTCTATCTATCTATCTACCTACCTACCTATCTGTATCTATCTACCTATCTACCTATATCTATCAATCTACCTACCTACCTATCTCTATCTATCAATCTACCTACCTACCTATCTCTATCTATCTATCTACCTACCGACCTATCTGTATTTATCTATCTACCTACATACCTATCTGTATCTATCTATCTACCTATCTACCTATCTCTATCTATCTATCTACCTACCTACATATCTGTATCTATATATCTACCTACCTACCAATCTGTATCTATCTATCTACCTATCTACCTATATCTATCAATCTACCTACCTACCTATCTCTATCTATCAATCTACCTACCTACCTATCTCTATCTATCTATCGACCTACCCACCTATCTGTATTTATCTATCTACCTACATACCTATCTGTATCTATCTATCTACCTATCTACCTATCTCTATCTATCTACCTACCTACCTACCTATCTCTATCTATCTACCTACCTACCTACCTATCTCTATCTATCAATCTACCTACCTACCAATCTGTATCTATCTATCTACCTACCTACCTATCTGTATCTATCTATCTACCTACCTACCTATCTGTATCTATCTATCTACCTACCTACCTATCTCTATCTATCTATCTACCTACCTACCTATCTCTATCAATCTACCTACCTACCTATCTCTATCTATCTATCTACCTACCTACCTATCTGTATCTATCTATCTACCTACCTACCTATCTGTATCTATCTATCTACCTACCTACCTATCTCTATCTATCTATCTACCTACCTACCTATCTCTATCAATCTACCTACCTATCTCTATCTATCTACCTACCTACCTATCTCTATCTATAAATCTACCTACCTACCTATCTCTATCTATCAATCTACCTACCTACCTATCTCTATCTATCAATCTACCTACCTACCTATCTCTATCTATCTATCTACCTACCTACCTACCTATCTGTATCTATCTATCTACCTACCTACCTATCTGTATCTATCTACCTACCTACCTATCTCTATCTATCTCCCTACCTACCTACCTATCTCTATTAATCTACCTACCTACCTATCTCTATCTATCTACCTACCTACCTACCTATCTCTATCTATCAATCTACCTACCTACCTATCTGTATCTATCTATCTACCTACCTAACTGTATCTATCTATCTATCTACCTACCTACCTATCTCTATCTATCTATCTACCTACCTACCTATCTCTAGCTATCTATCTACCTACCTACCTATCTGCATCTATCAATCTACCTACCTACCTATCTCTATCTATCTATCTACCTACCTACCTATCTGTATCTATCTATCTACCTACCTACCTATCTCTATCTATCTATCTACCTACCTACCTATCTCTATCAATCTACCTACCTACCTATCTCTATCTATCTACCTACCTACCTACCTATCTCTATCTATCAATCTACCTACCTACCTATCTGTATCTATCTATCTACCTACCTACCTATCTGTATCTATCTACCTACCTACCTACCTATCTGTATCTATCTATCTACCTACCTACCTATCTCTATCTATCAATCTACCTACCTACATATCTGTATCTATCTATCTACCTATCTACCTATCTCTATCTATCTGTCTACCTACCTACATATCTGTATCTATATATCTACCTATCTACCTATCTGTATCTATCTATCTACCTATCTACCTATATCTATCAATCTACCTACCTACCTATTTCTATCTATCAATCTACCTACCTACCTATCTCTATCTATCTATCTACCTACCCACCTATCTGTATTTATCTATCTACCTACATACCTATCTGTATCTATCTATCTACCTATCTACCTATCTCTATCTATCTATCTACCTACCTACATATCTGTATCTATATATCTACCTACCTACCTATCTGTATCTATCTACCTATCTACCTATCTCTATCTATCAATCTACCTACCTACCTATCTATCAATCTACCTACCTACCTATCTCTATCTATCTATCTACCTACCCGCCTATCTGTATTTATCTATCTACCTACATATCTGTATCTATACATCTACCTACCTACCTATCTCTATCTATCTACCTACCTACCTATCTGTATCTATCTATCTACCTATCTACCTATCTCTATCTATCAATCTACCTACCTACCTATCTCTATCTATCTATCTACCTACCCACCTATCTGTATTTATCTATCTACCTACCTCTCTGTATCTACCTACCTACCTACCTACCTATCTCTATCTATCAATCTACCTACCTACCTACCTACGTATCTCTATCTATCTATCTACCTACCTACCTATCTCTATCTATCAATCTACCTACCTACCTATCTCTATCTATCTATCTACCTACCCACCTATCTGTATTTATCGATCTACCTACCTTCCTATCTGTATCTATCTATCTACCTACCTACATATCTCTATCTATCTATCTACCTACCTACCTATCTCAATCTATCTATCTACCTACCTACCTATCTCTATCTATCTACCTACCTACCTATCTCTATCTATCAATCTACCTACCTACCTATCTGTATCTATCTATCTACCTACCTACCTATCTGTATCTATCTATCTACCTACCTACCTATCTCTATCTATCTATCTATCTATCTACCTACCTACATATCTGTCTCTATATATCTACCTACCTACCTATCTGTATCTATCTATCTACCTATCTACCTATATCTATCAATCTACCTACCTACCTATCTCTATCTATCAATCTACCTACCTACCTATCTCTATCTATCTATCTACCTACCCACCTATCTGTATTTATCTATCTACCTACATACCTATATGTATCTATCTATCTACCTATCTACCTATCTCTATCTATCTATCTACCTACCTACATATCTGTATCTATATATCTACCTACCTACCTATCTGTATCTATATATCTACCTACCTACCTATCTGTATCTATCTATCTACCTACCTACCTATCTCTATCTATCTATCTACCTACCTACATATCTGTATCTATATATCTACCTACCTACCTATCTGTATCTATCTATCTACCTATCTACCTATATCTATCAATCTACCTACCTACCTATCTCTATCTATGAATCTACCTACCTACCTATCTCTATCTATCTATCTACCTACCGACCTATCTGTATTTATCTATCTACCTACATACCTATCTGTATCTATCTATCTACCTATCTACCTATCTCTATCTATCTATCTACCTACCTACATATCTGTATCTATATATCTACCTACCTACCTATCTGAATCTATCTATCTACCTATCTACCTATATCTATCAATCTACCTACCTACCTATCTCTATCTATCAATCTACCTACCTACCTATCTCTATCTATCTATCTACCTACCCAGCTATCTGTATTTATCTATCTACCTACATACCTATCTGTATCTATCTATCTACCTATCTACCTATCTCTATCTATCTATCTACCTACCTACCTATCTCTATCTATCTACCTACCTACCTACCTATCTCTATCTATCAATCTACCTACCTACCTATCTGTATCTATCTATCTACCTACCTACCTATCTGTATCTATCTATCTACCTACCTATCTATCTGTATCTATCTATCTACCTACCTACCTATCTCTATCTATCTATCTACCTACCTACCTATCTCTATCAATCTACCTACCTACCTACCTATCTCTATCTATCTACCTACCTACCTATCTCTATCAATCTACCTACCTACCTATCTCTATCTATCAATCTACCTACCTACCTATCTCTATCTATCAATCTACCTACCTACCTATCTCTATATATCTATCTATCTACCTACCTACCTACCTATGTGTATCTATCTATCTACCTACCTACCTATCTGTATCTATCTACCTACCTACCTATCTCTATCTATCTCCCTACCTACCTACCTATCTCTATTAATCTACCTACCTACCTATCTCTATCTATCTACCTACCTACCTACCTATCTCTATCTATCAATCTACCTACCTACCTATCTGTATCTATCTATCTACCTACCTATCTGTATCTATCTATCTACCTACCTACCTATCTCTATCTATCTATCTACCTACCTACCTATCTCTAGCTATCTATCTACCTACCTACCTATCTGCATCTATCAATCTACCTACCTACCTATCTGTATCTATCTATCTACCTACCTACCTATCTGTATCTATCTATCTACCTACCTACCTATCTCTATCTATCTATCTACCTACCTACCTATCTCTATCAATCTACCTACCTACCTATCTCTATCTATCTACCTACCTACCTACCTATCTCTATCTATCAATCTACCTACCTACCTATCTGTATCTATCTATCTACCTACCTACCTATCTGTATCTATCTACCTACCTACCTACCTATCTGTATCTATCAATCTACCTACCTACATATCTGTATCTATCTATCTACCTATCTACCTATCTCTATCTATCTATCTACCTACCTACATATCTCTATCTATATATCTACCTATCTACCTATCTGTATCTATCTATCTACCTATCTACCTATATCTATCAATCTACCTACCTACCTATTTCTATCTATCAATCTACCTACCTACCTATCTCTATCTATCTATCTATCTACCTACCTACATATCTGTATCTATATATCTACCTACCTACCTATCTGTATCTATCTACCTATCTACCTATCTCTATCTATCAATCTACCTACCTACCTATCTATCAATCTACCTACCTACCTATCTCTATCTATCTATCTACCTACCCACCTATCTGTATTTATCTATCTACCTACATATCTGTATCTATATATCTACCTACCTACCTATCTCTATCTATCTACCTACCTACCTACCTATCTGTATCTATCTATCTACCTATCTACCTATCTCTATCTATCAATCTACCTACCTACCTATCTCTATCTATCTATCTACCTACCCACCTATCTGTATTTATCTATCTACCTACCTATCTGTATCTACCTACCTACCTACCTACGTATCTCTATCTATCTATCTATCTATCTACCTACCTACGTATCTCTATCTATCAATCTACCTACCTACCTACCTACGTATCTCTATCTATCTATCTACCTACCTACCTATCTCTATCTATCAATCTACCTACCTACCTATCTCTATCTATCTATCTACCTACCCACCTATCTGTATTTATCGATCTACCTACCTTCCTATCTGTATCTATCTATCTACCTACCTACATATCTCTATCTATCTATCTACCTACCTACCTATCTCAATCTATCTATCTACCTACCTACCTATCTCTATCTATCTACCTACCTACCTACCTATCTCTATCTATCAATCTACCTACCTACCTATCTGTATCTATCTATCTACCTACCTACCTATCTGTATCTATCTATCTACCTACCTACCTATCTCTATCTATCTATCTACCTACCTACATATCTGTCTCTATATATCTACCTACCTACCTATCTGTATCTATCTATCTACCTATCTACCTATATCTATCAATCTACCTACCGACCTATCTCTATCTATCAATCTACCTACCTACCTATCTCTATCTATCTATCTACCTACCCACCTATCTGTATTTATCTATCTACCTACATACCTATCTGTATCTATCTATCTACCTATCTACCTATCTCTATCTATCTATCTACCTACCTACATATCTGTATCTATATATCTAGCTACCTACCTATCTGTATCTATCTATCTACCTACCTACCTATCTGTATCTATCTATCTAGCTACCTACCTATCTGTATCTATCTATCTACCTACCTACCTATCTCTATCTATCTATCTACCTACCTACATATCTGTATCTATATATCTACCTACCTACCTATCTGTATCTATCTATCTACCTATCTACCTATATCTATCAATCTACCTACCTACCTACCTATCTATCAATCTACCTACCTACCTATCTCTATCTATCTATCTACCTACCCGCCTATCTGTATTTATCTATCTACCTACATATCTGTATCTATATATCTACCTACCTACCTATCTCTATCTATCTACCTACCTACCTACCTATCTGTATCTATCTATCTACCTATCTACCTATCTCTATCTATCAATCTACCTACCTACCTATCTCTATCTATCTATCTACCTACCCACCTATCTGTATTTATCTATCTACCTACCTCTCTGTATCTACCTACCTACCTACCTACGTATCTCTATCTATCTATCTATCTACCTACCTACCTATCTCTATCTATCAATCTACCTACCTACCTACCTACGTATCTCTATCTATCTATCTACCTACCTACCTATCTCTATCTATCAATCTACCTACCTACCTATCTCTATCTATCTATCTACCTACCCACCTATCTGTATTTATCGATCTACCTACCTTCCTATCTGTATCTATCTATCTACCTACCTACATATCTCTATCTATCTATCTACCTACCTACCTATCTCAATCTATCTATCTACCTACCTACCTATCTCTATCTATCTACCTACCTACCTATCTCTATCTATCAATCTACCTACCTACCTATCTGTATCTATCTATCTACCTACCTACCTATCTGTATCTATCTATCTACCTACCTACCTATCTCTATGTATCTATCTATCTATCTACCTACCTACATATCTGTCTCTATATATCTACCTACCTACCTATCTGTATCTATCTATCTATCTACCTATCTACCTATATCTATCAATCTACCTACCTACCTATCTCTATCTATCAATCTACCTACCTACCTATCTCTATCTATCTATCTACCTACCCACCTATCTGTATTTATCTATCTACCTACATACCTATATGTATCTATCTATCTACCTATCTACCTATCTCTATCTATCTATCTACCTACCTACATATCTGTATCTATATATCTACCTACCTACCTATCTGTATCTATCTATCTACCTACCTACCTATCTGTATCTATCTATCTACCTACCTACCTATCTGTATCTATCTATCTACCTACCTACCTATCTCTATCTATCTATCTACCTACTTACATATCTGTATCTATATATCTACCTACCTACTTATCTGTATCTATCTATCTACCTATCTACCTATATCTATCAATCTACCTACCTACCTATCTCTATCTATGAATCTACCTACCTACCTATCTCTATCTATCTATCTACCTACCGACCTATCTGTATTTATCTATCTACCTACATACCTATCTGTATCTATCTATCTACCTATCTACCTATCTCTATCTATCTATCTACCTACCTACATATCTGTATCTATATATCTACCTACCTACCTATCTGTATCTATCTATCTACCTATCTACCTATATCTATCAATCTACCTACCTACCTATCTCTATCTATCAATCTACCTACCTACCTATCTCTATCTATCTATCTACCTACCTACCTATCTCTATCTATCTACCTACCTACCTACCTACCTATCTCTATCTATCAATCTACCTACCTACCTATCTGTATCTATCTATCTACCTACCTACCTATCTGTATCTATCTATCTACCTACCTATCTATCTGTATCTATCTATCTACCTACCTACCTATCTCTATCTATCTATCTACCTACCTACCTATCTCTATCAATCTACCTACCTACCTACCTATCTCTATCTATCTACCTACCTACCTATCTCTATCAATCTACCTACCTACCTATCTCTATCTATCAATCTACCTACCTACCTATCTCTATCTATCAATCTACCTACCTACCTATCTCTATCTATCTATCTATCTACCTACCTACCTACCTATGTGTATCTATCTATCTACCTACCTACCTATCTGTATCTATCTACCTACCTACCTATCTCTATCTATCTCCCTACCTACCTACCTATCTCTATTAATCTACCTACCTACCTATCTCTATCTATCTACCTACCTACCTACCTATCTCTATCTATCAATCTACCTACCTACCTATCTGTATCTATCTATCTACCTACCTATCTGTATCTATCTATCTACCTACCTACCTATCTCTATCTATCTATCTACCTACCTACCTATCTCTAGCTATGTATCTACCTACCTACCTATCTGCATCTATCAATCTACCTACCTACCTATCTCTATCTATCTATCTACCTACCTACCTATCTGTATCTATCTATCTACCTACCTACCTATCTGTATCTATCTATCTACCTACCTACCTATCTCTATCTATCTATCTACCTACCTACCTATCTCTATCAATCTACCTACCTACCTATCTCTATCTATCTACCTACCTACCTACCTATCTCTATCTATCAATCTACCTACCTACCTATCTGTATCTATCTATCTACCTACCTACCTATCTGTATCTATCTACCTACCTACCTACCTATCTGTATCTATCAATCTACCTACCTACATATCTGTATCTATCTATCTACCTATCTACCTATCTCTATCTATCTATCTACCTACCTACATATCTCTATCTATATATCTACCTATCTACCTATCTGTATCTATCTATCTACCTATCTACCTATATCTATCAATCTACCTACCTACCTATTTCTATCTATCAATCTACCTACCTACCTATCTCTATCTATCTATCTATCTACCTACCTACATATCTGTATCTATATATCTACCTACCTACCTATCTGTATCTATCTACCTATCTACCTATCTCTATCTATCAATCTACCTACCTACCTATCTATCAATCTACCTACCTACCTATCTCTATCTATCTATCTACCTACCCACCAACTGTATTTATCTATCTACCTACATATCTGTATCTATATATCTACCTACCTACCTATCTCTATCTATCTACCTACCTACCTACCTATCTGTATCTATCTATCTACCTATCTACCTATCTCTATCTATCAATCTACCTACCTACCTATCTCTATCTATCTATCTACCTACCCACCTATCTGTATTTATCTATCTACCTACCTATCTGTATCTACCTACCTACCTACCTACGTATCTCTATCTATCTATCTATCTATCTATCTACCTACCTACCTATCTCTATCTATCAATCTACCTACCTACCTACGTATCTCTATCTATCTATCTACCTACCTACCTATCTCTATCTATCAATCTACCTACCTACCTATCTCTATCTATCTATCTACCTACCCACCTATCTGTATTTATCGATCTACCTACCTTCCTATCTGTATCTATCTATCTACCTACCTACATATCTCTATCTATCTATCTACCTACCTACCTATCTCAATCTATCTATCTACCTACCTACCTATCTCTATCTATCTACCTACCTACCTACCTATCTCTATCTATCAATCTACCTACCTACCTATCTGTATCTATCTATCTACCTACCTACCTATCTGTATCTATCTATCTACCTACCTACCTATCTCTATCTATCTATCTACCTACCTACATATCTGTCTCTATATATCTACCTACCTACCTATCTGTATCTATCTATCTACCTATCTACCTATATCTATCAATCTACCTACCTACCTATCTCTATCTATCAATCTACCTACCTACCTATCTCTATCTATCTATCTACCTACCCACCTATCTGTATTTATCTATCTACCTACATACCTATCTGTATCTATCTATCTACCTATCTACCTATCTCTATCTATCTATCTACCTACCTACATATCTGTATCTATATATCTAGCTACCTACCTATCTGTATCTATCTATCTACCTACCTACCTATCTGTATCTATCTATCTAGCTACCTACCTATCTGTATCTATCTATCTATCTACCTACCTACCTATCTCTATCTATCTATCTACCTACCTACATATCTGTATCTATATATCTACCTACCTACCTATCTGTATCTATCTATCTACCTATATCTATCAATCTACCTACCTACCTACCTATCTATCAATCTACCTACCTACCTATCTCTATCTATCTATCTACCTACCCGCCTATCTGTATTTATCTATCTACCTACATATCTGTATCTATATATCTACCTACCTACCTATCTCTATCTATCTACCTACCTACCTACCTATCTGTATCTATCTATCTACCTATCTACCTATCTCTATCTATCAATCTACCTACCTACCTATCTCTATCTATCTATCTACCTACCCACCTATCTGTATTTATCTATCTACCTACCTCTCTGTATCTACCTACCTACCTACCTACGTATCTCTATCTATCTATCTATCTACCTACCTACCTATCTCTATCTATCAATCTACCTACCTACCTACCTACGTATCTCTATCTATCTATCTACCTACCTACCTATCTCTATCTATCAATCTACCTACCTACCTATCTCTATCTATCTATCTACCTACCCACCTATCTGTATTTATCGATCTACCTACCTTCCTATCTGTATCTATCTATCTACCTACCTACATATCTCTATCTATCTATCTACCTACCTACCTATCTCAATCTATCTATCTACCTACCTACCTATCTCTATCTACCTACCTACCTATCTCTATCTATCAATCTACCTACCTACCTATCTGTATCTATCTATCTACCTACCTACCTATCTGTATCTATCTATCTACCTACCTACCTATCTCTATCTATCTATCTATCTATCTATCTACCTACCTACATATCTGTCTCTATATATCTACCTACCTACCTATCTGTATCTATCTATCTATCTACCTATCTACCTATATCTATCAATCTACCTACCTACCTATCTCTATCTATCAATCTACCTACCTACCTATCTCTATCTATCTATCTACCTACCCACCTATCTGTATTTATCTATCTACCTACATACCTATATGTATCTATCTATCTACCTATCTACCTATCTCTATCTATCTATCTACCTACCTACATATCTGTATCTATATATCTACCTACCTACCTATCTGTATCTATCTATCTACCTACCTACCTATCTGTATCTATCTATCTACCTACCTACCTATCTGTATCTATCTATCTACCTACCTACCTATCTCTATCTATCTATCTACCTACCTACATATCTGTATCTATATATCTACCTACCTACCTATCTGTATCTATCTATCTACCTATCTACCTATATCTATCAATCTACCTACCTACCTATCTCTATCTATGAATCTACCTACCTACCTATCTCTATCTATCTATCTACCTACCGACCTATCTGTATTTATCTATCTACCTACATACCTATCTGTATCTATCTATCTACCTATCTACCTATCTCTATCTATCTATCTACCTACCTACATATCTGTATCTATATATCTACCTACCTACCTATCTGTATCTATCTATCTACCTATCTACCTATATCTATCAATCTACCTACCTACCTATCTCTATCTATCAATCTACCTACCTACCTATCTCTATCTATCTATCTACCTACCCAGCTATCTGTATTTATCTATCTACCTACATACCTATCTGTATCTATCTATCTACCTATCTACCTATCTCTATCTATCTATCTACCTACCTACCTATCTCTATCTATCTACCTACCTACCTACCTATCTCTATCTATCAATCTACCTACCTACCTATCTGTATCTATCTATCTACCTACCTACCTATCTGTATCTATCTATCTACCTACCTATCTATCTGTATCTATCTATCTACCTACCTACCTATCTCTATCTATCTATCTACCTACCTACCTATCTCTATCAATCTACCTACCTAGCTACCTATCTCTATCTATCTACCTACCTACCTATCTCTATCAATCTACCTACCTACCTATCTCTATCTATCAATCTACCTACCTACCTATCTCTATCTATCAATCTACCTACCTACCTATCTCTATCTATCTATCTACCTACCTACCTTCCTATGTGTATCTATCTATCTACCTACCTACCTATCTGTATCTATCTACCTACCTACCTATCTCTATCTATCTCCCTACCTACCTACCTATCTCTATTAATCTACCTACCTACCTATCTCTATCTATCTACCTACCTACCTACCTATCTCTATCTATCAATCTACCTACCTACCTATCTGTATCTATCTATCTACCTACCTATCTGTATCTATCTATCTACCTACCTACCTATCTCTATCTATCTATCTACCTACCTACCTATCTCTAGCTATCTATCTACCTACCTACCTATCTGCATCTATCAATCTACCTACCTACCTATCTCTATCTATCTATCTACCTACCTACCTATCTGTATCTATCTTTCTACCTACCTACCTATCTGTATCTATCTATCTACCTACCTACCTATCTCTATCTATCTATCTACCTACCTACCTATCTCTATCAATCTACCTACCTACCTATCTCTATCTATCTACCTACCTACCTACCTATCTCTATCTATCAATCTACCTACCTACCTATCTGTATCTATCTATCTACCTACCTACCTATCTGTATCTATCTACCTACCTACCTACCTATCTGTATCTATCAATCTACCTACCTACATATCTGTATCTATCTATCTACCTATCTACCTATCTCTATCTATCTATCTATCTACCTACATATCTCTATCTATATATCTACCTATCTACCTATCTGTATCTATCTATCTACCTATCTACCTATATCTATCAATCTACCTACCTACCTATTTCTATCTATCAATCTACCTACCTACCTATCTCTATCTATCTATCTATCTACCTACCTACATATCTGTATCTATATATCTACCTACCTACCTATCTGTATCTATCTACCTATCTACCTATCTCTATCTATCAATCTACCTACCTACCTATCTATCAATCTACCTACCTACCTATCTCTATCTATCTATCTACCTACCCACCTATCTGTATTTATCTATCTACCTACATATCTGTATCTATATATCTACCTACCTACCTATCTCTATCTATCTACCTACCTACCTACCTATCTGTATCTATCTATCTACCTATCTACCTATCTCTATCTATCAATCTACCTACCTACCTATCTCTATCTATCTATCTACCTACCCACCTATCTGTATTTATCTATCTACCTACCTATCTGTATCTACCTACCTACCTACCTACGTATCTCTATCTATCTATCTATCTATCTACCTACCTACCTATCTCTATCTATCAATCTACCTACCTACCTACCTACGTATCTCTATCTATCTATCTACCTACCTACCTATCTCTATCTATCAATCTACCTACCTACCTATCTCTATCTATCTATCTACCTACCTACCTATCTCTATCTATCTACCTACCTACCTACCTATCTCTATCTATCAATCTACCTACCTACCTATCTGTATCTATCTATCTACCTACCTACCTATCTGTATCTATCTATCTACCTACCTACCTATCTCTATCTATCTATCTACCTACCTACATATCTGTCTCTATATATCTACCTACCTACCTATCTGTATCTATCTATCTACCTATCTACCTATATCTATCAATCTACCTACCTACCTACCTATCTCTATCTATCAATCTACCTACCTACCTATCTCTATCTATCTATCTACCTACCCACCTATCTGTATTTATCTATCTACCTACATACCTATCTGTATCTATCTATCTACCTATCTACCTATCTCTATCTATCTATCTACCTACCTACATATCTGTATCTATATATCTAGCTACCTACCTATCTGTATCTATCTATCTACCTACCTACCTATCTGTATCTATCTATCTAGCTACCTACCTATCTGTATCTATCTATCTACCTACCTACCTATCTCTATCTATCTATCTACCTACCTACATATCTGTATCTATATATCTACCTACCTACCTATCTGTATCTATCTATCTACCTATCTACCTATATCTATCAATCTACCTACCTACCTATCTCTATCTATCAATCTAACTACCTACCTATCTCTATCTATCTATCTACCTACCCACCTATCTGTATTTATCTATCTACCTACATACCTATCTGTATCTATCTATCTACCTATCTACCTATCTCTATCTATCTATCTACCTACCTACATATCTGTATCTATATATCTACCTACCTACCTATCTGTATCTATCTATCTACCTATCTACCTATATCTATCAATCTACCTACCTACCTATCTCTATCTATCAATCTACCTACCTACCTATCTCTATCTATCTATCTACCTACCCACCTATCTGTATTTATCTATCTACCTACATACCTATCTGTATTTATCTATCTACCTATCTACCTATCTCTATCTATCTATCTACCTACCTACCTATCTCTATCTATCAATCTACCTACCTACCTATCTCTATCTATCTATCTACCTACCAACCTATCTGTATTTATCTATCTACCTACCTATCTGTATCTATCTACCTACCTACCTACCTATCTCTATCTATCTATCTACCTACCTACCTATCTCTATCTATCAATCTACCTACCTACCTATCTCTATCTATCTATCTACCTACCTACCTATCTGTATCTATCTATCTACCTACCTACCTATCTGTATCTATCAATCTACCTACCTACCTATCTGTATCTATCTATCTACCTACCTACCTATCTCTATCTATCAATATACCTACCTACCTATCTGTATCTATCTATCTACCTATCTACCTATCTCTATCTATCAATCTACCTACCTACCTATCTCTATCTATCTACCTACACACCTATCTGTATTTATCTATCTACCTACCTATCTGTATCTACCTACCTACCTACCTACGTATCTCTATCTATCTACCTACCTACCTACCTATCTCTATCTATCAATCTACCTACCTACCTATCTGTATCTATCTATCTACCTACCTACCTATCTGTATCTATCTACCTACCTACCTATCTGTATCTATCTATCTACCTACCTACCTACCTCTATCTATCAATCTACCTACCTACCTATCTCTATCTATCTATCTACCTACCTACCTATCTGTATCTATCAATCTACCTACCTACCTATCTGTATCTTTCTATCTACATACCTACCTATCTCTATCTATCAATATACCTACCTACCTATCTGTATCTATCTATCTACCTACCTACCTATCTCTATCTATCAATCTACCTACCTACCTATCTCTATCTATCTACCTACCCACCTATCTGTATTTATCTATCTACCTACCTATCTGTATCTATCTACCTACCTACCTACGTATCTCTATCTATCTATCTACCTACCTACCTATCACTATCTATCAATCTACCTACCTACCTGTCTCTATCTATCAATCTACCTACCTACCTATCTCTATCTATCAATCTACCTACCTACCTATCTGTATCTATCTATCTACCTACCTACCTATCTGTATCTATCTATCTACCTACCTACCTATCTCTATCAATCTACCTACCTACCTATCTCTATCTATCTACCTACCTACCTACCTATCTCTATCTATCTATCTACCTACCTACCTATCTCTATCAATCTACCTACCTACCTATCTCTATCTATCTACCTACCTACCTACCTATCTCTATCTATCAATCTACCTACCTACCTATCTGTATCTATCTATCTACCTACCTACCTATCTGTATCTATCTACCTACCTACCTACCTATCTGTATCTATCTATCTACCTACCTACCTATCTCTATCTATCAATCTACCTACCTACCTATCTCTATCTATCTATCTACCTACCTACCTATCTGTATCTATCTATCTACCTACCTACCTATCTGTATCTATCAATCTACCTACCTACCTATCTGTATCTATCTATCTACCTACCTACCTATCTCTATCTATCAATATACCTACCTACCTATCTGTATCTATCTATCTACCTATCTACCTATCTCTATCTATCAATCTACCAACCTACCTATCTCTATCTATCTATATACCTACCCATCTATCTGTATTTATCTATCTACCTACCTATCTGTATCTACCTACTAACCTACCTATGTATCTCTATCTATCTATCTACCTACCTACCTATCTCGATCTATCAATCTACCTACCTACCTATCTGTATCTATCTATCTACCTACCTACCTATCTCTATCTATCTATCTATCTACCTACCTATCTCTATCAATCTACCTACCTACGTATCTCTATCTATCTATCTACCTACCTACCTATCTCTATCTATCAATCTACCTACCTACCTATCTCTATCTATCTATCTACCTACCCACCTATCTGTATTTATCGATCTACCTACCTACCTATCTGTATCTATCTATCTACCTACCTACATATCTCTATCTATCTATCTACCTACCTACCTATCTCTATCTATCTATCTACCTACCTACCTATCTCTATTTATCTACCTACCTACCTATCTGTATCTATCTATCTACCTACCTACCTATCTGTATCTATCTATCTACCTACCTACCTATCTGTATCTATCTATCTACCTACCTACCTATCTGTATCTATCTATCTACCTACCTACCTATCTCTATCTATCTATCTACCTACCTACCTATCTCTATCTATCTATCTACCTACCTACCTATCTGTATCTATCTATCTACCTACCTATCTCTATCTATCTATCTACCTACCTACCTATCTCTATCAATCTACCTACTTACCTATCTCTATCTATCAATCTACCTACCTACCTATCTCTATCTATCAATCTACCTACCTACCTATCTGTATCTATCTATCTACCTACCTACCTATCTGTATCTATCTACCTACCTACCTATCTATCTTTATCTATCTATCTACCTACCTACCTATCTCTATCTATCAATCTACCTACCTACCTATCTCTATCTATTTATCTACCTACCTACCTATCTGTATCTATCTATCTACCTACCTATCTGTATCTATCTACCTACCTACCTATCTGTATCTATCTATCTACCTACCTACCTAACTCTATCTATCAATATACCTACCTACCTATCTGTATCTATCTATCTACCTATCTACCTATCTCTATCTATCAATCTACCTACCTACCTATCTCTATCTATCTATCTACCTACCCACCTATCTGTATTTATCTATCTACCTACCTATCTCTATCTACCTACCTACCTACCTACGTATCTCTATCTATCTATCTACCTACCTACCTATCTCTATCTATCAATCTACCTACCTTCCTATCTCTATTTATCTATCTACCTACCTACCTATCTGTATCTATCTATCTACCTACCTACCTATCTGTATCTATCAATCTACCTACCTACCTATCTGTATCTATCTATCTACCTACCTACCTATCTCTATCTATCAATATACCTACCTACCTATCTGTATCTATCTATCTATCTACCTATCTACCTATCTCTATCTATCAATCTACCTACCTACCTCTCTATCTATCTACCTACCCACCTATCTGTATTTATCTATCTACCTATCTCTATCTATCTCTATCTATCTACCTATCTGTATCTACCTACCTACCTACCTACGTATCTCTATCTATCTATCTATCTACCTACCTACCTATCTCTATCTATCAATCTACCTACCTACCTATCTCTATCTATCTACCTGCCCACCTATCTGTATTTATTGATCTACCTACCTACCTATCTCTATCTATCTATCTATTTACCTACCTACCTATCTGTATCTATCTATCTACCTACCGACCTATCTGTATCTATATATCTACCTACCTACCTATCTCTATCTATCTATCTACCTACCTACCTATCTCTATCAATCTACCTACCTACCTATCTCTATCTATCTACCTACCTATCTCTATCTATCTATCTACCTACCTACCTATCTGTATCTATCTACCTACCTACCTATCTATCTGTATCTATCTATCTACCTACCTACCTATCTCTATCTATCAATCTACCTACCTACCTATCTCTATCTATTTATCTACCTACCTACCTATCTGTATCTATCTATCTACCTACCTATCTATCTGTATCTATCTACCTACCTACCTATCTGTATCTATCTACCTACCTACCTATCTATCTGTATCTATCTATCTACCTACCTATCTCTATCTATCAATCTACCTACCTACCTATCTCTATCTATTTATCTACCTACCTACCTATCTGTATCTATCTATCTACCTACCTACCTATCTGTATCTATCTACCTACCTACCTATCTGTATCTATCTATCTACCTACATACCTATCTCTATCTATCAATATACCTACCTACCTATCTGTATCTATCTATCTACCTATCTACCTATCTCTATCTATCAATCTACCTACCTACCTATCTCTATCTATCTATCTACCTACCCACCTATCTGTATTTATCTATCTACCTACCTATCTCTATCTATCTACCTACCTACCTACCTATCTCTATCTATCAATCTACCTACCTACCTATCTGTATCTATCTATCTACCTACCTACCTATCTGTATCTATCTACCTACCTACCTACCTATCTCTATCTATCTATCTACCTACCTACCTATCTCTATCTATCTATCTACCTACCTACCTATCTGTATCTATCTACCTACCTATCTCTATCTATCTATCTACCTACCTACCTATCTCTATCAATCTACCTACTTACCTATCTCTATCTATCAATCTACCTACCTACCTATCTCTATCTATCAATCTACCTACCTACCTATCTGTATCTATCTATCTACCTACCTACCTATCTGTATCTATCTACCTACCTATCTCTATCTATCAATCTACCTACCTACCTATCTCTATCTATCAATCTACCTACCTACCTATCTGTATCTATCTATCTACCTACCTACCTATCTGTATCTATCTACCTACCTACCTATCTATCTCTATCTATCAATCTACCTACCTACCTATCTGTATCTATCTATCTACCTACCTACCTATCTGTATCTATCTATCTACCTATCTACCTATCTCTATCTATCAATCTACCTACCTACCTATCTCTATCTATCTATCTACCTACCCACCTATCTGTATTTATCTACCTACCTACCTATCTCTATCTATCTATCTACCTACCTACCTATCTGTATCTATCTATCTACCTACCTACCTATCTGTATCTATCAATCTACCTACCTACCTATCTGTATCTATCTATCTACCTACCTACCTATCTCTATCTATCTACCTACCTACCTACCTATCTCTATCTATCTATCTACCTACCCACCTATCTGTATTTATCTATCTACCTACCTATCTCTATCTATCTACCTACCTACCTACCTATCTCTATCTATCAATCTACCTACCTACCTATCTGTATCTATCTATCTACCTACCTACCTATCTGTATCTATCTACCTACCTACCTACCTATCTCTATCTATCTATCTACCTACCTACCTATCTCTATCTATCTATCTACCTACCTACCTATCTGTATCTATCTACCTACCTATCTCTATCTATCTATCTACCTACCTACCTATCTCTATCAATCTACCTACTTACCTATCTCTATCTATCAATCTACCTACCTACCTATCTCTATCTATCAATCTACCTACCTACCTATCTCTATCTATTTATCTACCTACCTACCTATCTGTATCTATCTATCTACCTACCTATCTGTATCTATCTACCTACCTACCTATCTGTATCTATCTATCTACCTACCTACCTAACTCTATCTATCAATATACCTACCTACCTATCTGTATCTATCTATCTACCTATCTACCTATCTCTATCTATCAATCTACCTACCTACCTATCTCTATCTATCTATCTACCTACCCACCTATCTGTATTTATCTATCTACCTACCTATCTCTATCTACCTACCTACCTACCTACGTATCTCTATCTATCTATCTACCTACCTACCTATCTCTATCTATCAATCTACCTACCTTCCTATCTCTATTTATCTATCTACCTACCTACCTATCTGTATCTATCTATCTACCTACCTACCTATCTGTATCTATCAATCTACCTACCTACCTATCTGTATCTATCTATCTACCTACCTACCTATCTCTATCTATCAATATACCTACCTACCTATCTGTATCTATCTATCTATCTACCTATCTACCTATCTCTATCTATCAATCTACCTACCTACCTCTCTATCTATCTACCTACCCACCTATCTGTATTTATCTATCTACCTATCTCTATCTATCTCTATCTATCTACCTATCTGTATCTACCTACCTACCTACCTACGTATCTCTATCTATCTATCTATCTACCTACCTACCTATCTCTATCTATCAATCTACCTACCTACCTATCTCTATCTATCTACCTGCCCACCTATCTGTATTTATTGATCTACCTACCTACCTATCTCTATCTATCTATCTATTTACCTACCTACCTATCTGTATCTATCTATCTACCTACCGACCTATCTGTATCTATATATCTACCTACCTACCTATCTCTATCTATCTATCTACCTACCTACCTATCTCTATCAATCTACCTACCTACCTATCTCTATCTATCTACCTACCTATCTCTATCTATCTATCTACCTACCTACCTATCTGTATCTATCTACCTACCTACCTATCTATCTGTATCTATCTATCTACCTACCTACCTATCTCTATCTATCAATCTACCTACCTACCTATCTCTATCTATTTATCTACCTACCTACCTATCTGTATCTATCTATCTACCTACCTATCTATCTGTATCTATCTACCTACCTACCTATCTGTATCTATCTACCTACCTACCTATCTATCTGTATCTATCTATCTACCTACCTATCTCTATCTATCAATCTACCTACCTACCTATCTCTATCTATTTATCTACCTACCTACCTATCTGTATCTATCTATCTACCTACCTACCTATCTGTATCTATCTACCTACCTACCTATCTGTATCTATCTATCTACCTACATACCTATCTCTATCTATCAATATACCTACCTACCTATCTGTATCTATCTATCTACCTATCTACCTATCTCTATCTATCAATCTACCTACCTACCTATCTCTATCTATCTATCTACCTACCCACCTATCTGTATTTATCTATCTACCTACCTATCTCTATCTATCTACCTACCTACCTACCTATCTCTATCTATCAATCTACCTACCTACCTATCTGTATCTATCTATCTACCTACCTACCTATCTGTATCTATCTACCTACCTACCTACCTATCTCTATCTATCTATCTACCTACCTACCTATCTCTATCTATCTATCTACCTACCTACCTATCTGTATCTATCTACCTACCTATCTCTATCTATCTATCTACCTACCTACCTATCTCTATCAATCTACCTACTTACCTATCTCTATCTATCAATCTACCTACCTACCTATCTCTATCTATCAATCTACCTACCTACCTATCTGTATCTATCTATCTACCTACCTACCTATCTGTATCTATCTACCTACCTATCTCTATCTATCAATCTACCTACCTACCTATCTCTATCTATCAATCTACCTACCTACCTATCTGTATCTATCTATCTACCTACCTACCTATCTGTATCTATCTACCTACCTACCTATCTATCTCTATCTATCAATCTACCTACCTACCTATCTGTATCTATCTATCTACCTACCTACCTATCTGTATCTATCTATCTACCTATCTACCTATCTCTATCTATCAATCTACCTACCTACCTATCTCTATCTATCTATCTACCTACCCACCTATCTGTATTTATCTACCTACCTACCTATCTCTATCTATCTATCTACCTACCTACCTATCTGTATCTATCTATCTACCTACCTACCTATCTGTATCTATCAATCTACCTACCTACCTATCTGTATCTATCTATCTACCTACCTACCTATCTCTATCTATCTACCTACCTACCTACCTATCTCTATCTATCTATCTACCTACCCACCTATCTGTATTTATCTATCTACCTACCTATCTCTATCTATCTACCTACCTACCTACCTATCTCTATCTATCAATCTACCTACCTACCTATCTGTATCTATCTATCTACCTACCTACCTATCTGTATCTATCTACCTACCTACCTACCTATCTCTATCTATCTATCTACCTACCTACCTATCTCTATCTATCTATCTACCTACCTACCTATCTGTATCTATCTACCTACCTATCTCTATCTATCTATCTATCTACCTACCTACCTATCTCTATCAATCTACCTACTTACCTATCTCTATCTATCAATCTACCTACCTACCTATCTCTATCTATCAATCTACCTACCTACCTATCTGTATCTATCTATCTACCTACCTACCTATCTGTATCTATCTACCTACCTATCTCTATCTATCAATCTACCTACCTACCTATCTCTATCTATCAATCTACCTACCTACCTATCTGTATCTATCTATCTACCTACCTACCTATCTGTATCTATCTACCTACCTACCTATCTATCTCTATCTATCAATCTACCTACCTACCTATCTGTATCTATCTATCTACCTACCTACCTATCTGTATCTATCTATCTACCTATCTACCTATCTCTATCTATCAATCTACCTACCTACCTATCTCTATCTATCTATCTACCTACCCACCTATCTGTATTTATCTACCTACCTACCTATCTCTATCTATCTATCTACCTATCTACCTATCTGTATCTATCTATCTACCTACCTACCTATCTGTATCTATCAATCTACCTACCTACCTATCTGTATCTATCTATCTACCTACCTACCTATCTCTATCTATCTACCTACCTACCTACCTATCTCTGTCTATCTACCTTCCTGCCTACCTATCTCTATCTATCTATCTACCTACCTACCTATCTCTATCTATCTATCTACCTACCTACCTATCTGTATCTATCTATCTACCTACCTACCTATCTGTATCTATCAATATACCTACCTACCTATCTGTATCTATCTATCTACCTATCTACCTATCTCTATCTATCAATCTACCTACCTACCTATCAATATCTATCTATCTACCTACCCACCTATCTGTATTTATCTACCTACCTACCTATCTCTATCTATCTATCTACCTACCTACCTATCTGTATCTATCTATCTACCTACCTACCTATCTGTATCTATCAATCTACCTACCTACCTATCTGTATCTATCTATCTACCTACCTACCTATCTCTATCTATCTATCTACCTACCTACCTATCTCTGTCTATCTACCTTCCTACCTACCTATCTCTATCTATCTATCTACCTACCTACCTATCTCTAACTATCTATCTACCTACCTACCTATCTGTATCTATCTATCTACCTACCTACCTATCTGTATCTATCAATCTACCTACCTACCTATCTCTATCTAACTATCTACCTACCCACCTATCTGTATTTATCTATCTACCTACCTATCTGTATCTATCTACCTACCTACCTACCTATCTCTATCTATCTATCTATCTACCTACCTACCTATCTCTATCTGTCAATCTACCTACCTACCTATCTCTATCTATCTATCTACCTACCCACCTATCTGTATTTATCTATCTACCTACCTATCTGTATCTATCTACCTACCTGCCTACCTATCTCTATCTATCTATCTACCTACCTACCTATCTCTATCTATCAATCTACCTACCTACCTATCTGTATCTATCAATCTACCTACCTACCTATCTCTATCTATCTACCTACCAACATATCTGTATCTGTATATCTACCTACCTACCTATCTCTATCTATCAATCTACCTACCTACCTATCTGTATCTATCAATCTACCTACCTACCTATCTCTATCTATCTACCTACCAACATATCTGTATCTGTATATCTACCTACCTACCTATCTCTATCTATCTATCTACCTATCTACCTATCTCTATCTATCTATCTACCTACCTATCTCTATCTATCTATCTACCTACCTACCTATCTGTATCTATCAATCTACCTACCTACCTATCTCTATCTATCTACCTACCTACCTATCTCTATCTATCAATCTACCTACCTACCTATCTCTATCTATCAATCTACCTACCTACCTATCTCTATCTATCTATCTACCTACCTACCTATCTCTATCTACCTATCTACCTACCTACCTATCTGTATCTATATATCTACCTACCTACCTATCTCTATCTATCTATCTACCTACCTACCTATCTCTATCTAACTATCTACCTACCAACCTATCTGTATCTATCTATCTACCTACCTACCCATCTGTATCTATCAATCTACCTACCTACCTATCTCTATCTATCTATCTACCTACCTACCTATCTGTATCTATCTATCTACCTACCTACCTATCTCTATCTATCTATCTACCTACCTACCTATCTCTATCAATCTACCTACCTACCTATCTCTATCTATCTACCTACCTACCTACCTATCTCTATCTATCAATCTACCTACCTACCTATCTGTATCTATCTATCTACCTACCTACCTATCTGTATCTATCTACCTACCTACCTACCTATCTGTATCTATCTATCTACCTACCTACCTATCTCTATCTATCAATCTACCTACCTACATATCTGTATCTATCTATCTACCTATCTACCTATCTCTATCTATCTATCTACCTATGTACCTATCTCTATCTATCAATCTACCTACCTACCTATCTCTATCTATCAATCTACCTACCTACCTATCTCTATCTATCTATCTATCTACCTACCTATCTGTATCTATCTACCTACCTACCTACCTATCTCTATCTATCTATCTACCTACCTACCTATCTCTATCTATCTACCTACCTACCTACCTACCTATCTCTATCTATCAATCTACCTACCTACCTATCTGTATCTATCTACCTATCTACCTACCTATCTCTATCTATCTATCTACCTACCTACCTATCTCTATCTATCTATCTACCTACCTACCTATCTGTATCTATCTATCTACCTACCTACCCATCTGTATCTATCAATCTACCTACCTACCTATCTCTATCTATCTATCTACCTACCTACATATCTGTATCTATATATCTACCTACCTACCTATCTGTATCTATCTATCTACCTATCTACCTATCAATATCTATCAATCTACCTACCTACCTATCTCTATCTGTCAATCTACCTACCTACCTATCTCTATCTATCTATCTACCTACCCACCTATCTGTATTTATCTATCTACCTACCTATCTGTATCTATCTATCTACCTACCTACCTATCTGTATCTATCAATCTACCTACCTACCTATCTCTATCTAACTATCTACCTACCCACCTATCTGTATTTATCTATCTACCTACCTATCTGTATCTATCTACCTACCTACCTACCTATCTCTATCTATCTATCTACCTACCTACCTATCTCTATCTGTCAATCTACCTACCTACCTATCTCTATCTATCTATCTACCTACCCACCTATCTGTATTTATCTATCTACCTACCTATCTGTATCTACCTACCTACCTGCCTACCTATCTCTATCTATCTATCTACCTACCTACCTATCTCTATCTATCAATCTACCTACCTAGCTATCTGTATCTATCAATCTACCTACCTACCTATCTCTATCTATCTACCTACCAACATATCTGTATCTGTATATCTACCTACCTACCTATCTCTATCTATCAATCTACCTACCTACCTATCTGTATCTATCAATCTACCTACCTACCTATCTCTATCTATCTACCTACCAACATATCTGTATCTGTATATCTACCTACCTACCTATCTCTATCTATCTATCTACCTATCTACCTATCTCTATCTATCTATCTACCTACCTATCTCTATCTATCTATCTACCTACCTACCTATCTGTATCTATCAATCTACCTACCTACCTATCTCTATCTATCTACCTACCTACCTATCTCTATCTATCAATCTACCTACCTACCTATCTCTATCTATCAATCTACCTACCTACCTATCTCTATCTATCTATCTACCTACCTACCTATCTCTATCTACCTATCTACCTACCTACCTATCTGTATCTATATATCTACCTACCTACCTATCTCTATCTATCTATCTACCTACCTACCTATCTCTATCTAACTATCTACCTACCAACCTATCTGTATCTATCTATCTACCTACCTACCCATCTGTATCTATCAATCTACCTACCTACCTATCTCTATCTATCTATCTACCTACCTACCTATCTGTATCTATCTATCTACCTACCTACCTATCTCTATCTATCTATCTACCTACCTACCTATCTCTATCAATCTACCTACCTACCTATCTCTATCTATCTACCTACCTACCTATCTCTATCTATCAATCTACCTACCTACCTATCTGTATCTATCTATCTACCTACCTACCTATCTGTATCTATCTACCTACCTACCTACCTATCTGTATCTATCTATCTACCTACCTACCTATCTCTATCTATCAATCTACCTACCTACATATCTGTATCTATCTATCTACCTATCTACCTATCTCTATCTATCTATCTACCTATGTACCTATCTCTATCTATCAATCTACCTACCTACCTATCTCTATCTATCAATCTACCTACCTACCTATCTCTATCTATCTATCTATCTATCTACCTACCTATCTGTATCTATCTACCTACCTACCTACCTACCTATCTCTATCTATCTATCTACCTACCTACCTATCTCTATCTATCTACCTACCTACCTACCTACCTACCTACCTATCTCTATCTATCAATCTACCTACCTACCTATCTGTATCTATCTACCTATCTACCTACCTATCTCTATCTATCTATCTACCTACCTACCTATCTCTATCTATCTATCTACCTACCTACCTATCTGTATCTATCTATCTACCTACCTACCCATCTGTATCTATCAATCTACCTACCTACCTATCTCTATCTATCTATCTACCTACCTACATATCTGTATCTATATATCTACCTACCTACCTATCTGTATCTATCTATCTACCTATCTACCTATCAATATCTATCAATCTACCTACCTACCTATCTCTATCTATCTATCTACCTACCCACCTATCTGTATTTATCTATCTACCTACCTATCTGTATCTATCTACCTAACTACCTACCTATCTCTATCTATCTACCTACCTACCTACCTATCTCTATCTATCAATCTACCTAACTAACTATCTGTATCTATCAATCTACCTACCTATCTGTATCTATCTACCTACCTACCTATCTGTATCTATCAATCTACATACCTACCTATCTCTATCTATCTATCTACCTACCTACATATCTGTATCTATATATCTACCTACCTACCTATCTGTATCTATCTATCTACATATCTACCTATCTCTATCTATCAATCTACCTACCTACCTATCTCTATCTATCAATCTACCTACCTACCTATCTCTATCTATCTATCTATCTACCTACCTATCTGTATCTATCTACCTACCTACCTACCTATCTCTATCTATCTATCTACCTACCTACCTATCTCTATCTATCAATCTACCTACCTACCTATCTCTATCTATCAATCTACCTACCTACCTATCTGTATCTATCTATCTACCTACCTACCTATCTGTATCTATCAATCTACCTACCTACCTATCTCTATCTATCTACCTACCTACCTACATATCTGTATCTATATATCTACCTACCTACCTATCTGTGTCTATGTATCTAGCTATCTACCTATCTCTATCTATCAATCTACATACCTATCTCTATCTATCTATCTACCTACCTACCTATCTGTATCTATCAATCTACCTATTTACCTATCTCTATCTATCTACCTACCTACCTATCTCTATCTATCAATCTACCTACCTACCTATCTCTATCTATCAATCTACCTACCTACCTATCTCTATCTATCTATCTACCTACCTACCTATCTCTATCTACCTATCTACCTACCTACATATCTGTATCTATATATCTACCTACCTACCTATCTCTATCTATCTATCTACCTACCTACCTATCTCTATCTAACTATCTACCTACCAACCTATCTGTATCTATCTATCTACCTACCTACCTATCTGTATCTATCAATCTACCTACCTACCTATCTCAATCTATCTACCTACCTACCTACCTATCTCTATCTATCAATCTACCTACCTACCTATCTGTATCTATCTACCTATCTACCTACCTATCTCTATCTATCTATCTACCTACCTACCTATCTGTATCTATATATCTACCTACCTACCTATCTCTATCTATCTATCGACCTACCTACCTATCTCTATCTATCTACCTACCTACCTACCTACCTATCTCTATCTATCAATCTACCTACCTACCCATCTGTATCTATCAATCTACCTACCTACCTATCTGTATCTATCTACCTATCTACCTACCTATCTCTATCTATCTATCTATCTACCTACCTACCTATCTGTATCTATCTATCTACCTACCTACCTATCTCTATCTATCTATCTACCTACCTACCTATCTCTATCTATCTACCTACCTACCTACCTATCTCTATCTATCTATCTACCTACCTACCTATCTCTATCTATCTATCTACCTACCTACCTATCTGTATCTATATATCTACCTACCTACCTATCTGTATCTATCTATCTACCTATCTACCTATCTCTATCTATCAATCTACCTACCTACCTATCTCTATCTATCTATCTACCTACCCACCTATCTGTATTTATCTATCTACCTACCTATCTGTATCTATCTACCTACCTACCTACCTATCTCTATCTATCTATCTACCTACCTACCTATCTCTATCTGTCAATCTACCTACCTACCTATCTCTATCTATCTATCTACCTACCCACCTATCTGTATTTATCTATCTACCTACCTATCTGTATCTATCTACCTACCTGCCTACCTATCTCTATCTATCTATCTACCTACCTACCTATCTCTATCTATCTATCTACCTACCCACCTATCTGTATTTATCTATCTACCTACCTATCTGTATCTACCTACCTACCTACCTACGTATCTCTATCTATCTATCTATCTATCTATCTATCTATCTACCTACCTACGTATCTCTATCTATCAATCTACCTACCTACCTACCTACGTATCTCTATCTATCTATCTACCTACCTACCTATCTCTATCTATCAATCTACCTACCTACCTATCTCTATCTATCTATCTACCTACCCACCTATCTGTATTTATCGATCTACCTACCTTCCTATCTGTATCTATCTATCTACCTACCTACATATCTCTATCTATCTATCTACCTACCTACCTATCTCAATCTATCTATCTACCTACCTACCTATCTCTATCTATCTACCTACCTACCTACCTATCTCTATCTATCAATCTACCTACCTACCTATCTGTATCTATCTATCTACCTACCTACCTATCTGTATCTATCTATCTACCTACCTACCTATCTCTATCTATCTATCTACCTACCTACATATCTGTCTCTATATATCTACCTACCTACCTATCTGTATCTATCTATCTACCTATCTACCTATATCTATCAATCTACCTACCTACCTATCTCTATCTATCAATCTACCTACCTACCTATCTCTATCTATCTATCTACCTACCCACCTATCTGTATTTATCTATCTACCTACATACCTATCTGTATCTATCTATCTACCTATCTACCTATCTCTATCTATCTATCTACCTACCTACATATCTGTATCTATATATCTAGCTACCTACCTATCTGTATCTATCTATCTACCTACCTACCTATCTGTATCTATCTATCTAGCTACCTACCTATCTGTATCTATCTACCTACCTACCTATCTCTATCTATCTATCTACCTACCTACATATCTGTATCTATATATCTACCTACCTACCTATCTGTATCTATCTATCTACCTATCTACCTATATCTATCAATCTACCTACCTACCTACCTATCTATCAATCTACCTACCTACCTATCTCTATCTATCTATCTACCTACCCGCCTATCTGTATTTATCTATCTACCTACATATCTGTATCTATATATCTACCTACCTACCTATCTCTATCTATCTACCTACCTACCTACCTATCTGTATCTATCTATCTACCTATCTACCTATCTCTATCTATCAATCTACCTACCTACCTATCTCTATCTATCTATCTACCTACCCACCTATCTGTATTTATCTATCTACCTACCTCTCTGTATCTACCTACCTACCTACCTACGTATCTCTATCTATCTATCTATCTACCTACCTACCTATCTCTATCTATCAATCTACCTACCTACCTACCTACGTATCTCTATCTATCTATCTACCTACCTACCTATCTCTATCTATCAATCTACCTACCTACCTATCTCTATCTATCTATCTACCTACCCACCTATCTGTATTTATCGATCTACCTACCTTCCTATCTGTATCTATCTATCTACCTACCTACATATCTCTATCTATCTATCTACCTACCTACCTATCTCAATCTATCTATCTACCTACCTACCTATCTCTATCTATCTACCTACCTACCTATCTCTATCTATCAATCTACCTACCTACCTATCTGTATCTATCTATCTACCTACCTACCTATCTGTATCTATCTATCTACCTACCTACCTATCTCTATGTATCTATCTATCTATCTACCTACCTACATATCTGTCTCTATATATCTACCTACCTACCTATCTGTATCTATCTATCTATCTACCTATCTACCTATATCTATCAATCTACCTACCTACCTATCTCTATCTATCAATCTACCTACCTACCTATCTCTATCTATCTATCTACCTACCCACCTATCTGTATTTATCTATCTACCTACATACCTATATGTATCTATCTATCTACCTATCTACCTATCTCTATCTATCTATCTACCTACCTACATATCTGTATCTATATATCTACCTACCTACCTATCTGTATCTATCTATCTACCTACCTACCTATCTGTATCTATCTATCTACCTACCTACCTATCTGTATCTATCTATCTACCTACCTACCTATCTCTATCTATCTATCTACCTACCTACATATCTGTATCTATATATCTACCTACCTACCTATCTGTATCTATCTATCTACCTATCTACCTATATCTATCAATCTACCTACCTACCTATCTCTATCTATGAATCTACCTACCTACCTATCTCTATCTATCTATCTACCTACCGACCTATCTGTATTTATCTATCTACCTACATACCTATCTGTATCTATCTATCTACCTATCTACCTATCTCTATCTATCTATCTACCTACCTACATATCTGTATCTATATATCTACCTACCTACCTATCTGTATCTATCTATCTACCTATCTACCTATATCTATCAATCTACCTACCTACCTATCTCTATCTATCAATCTACCTACCTACCTATCTCTATCTATCTATCTACCTACCTACCTATCTCTATCTATCTACCTACCTACCTACCTACCTATCTCTATCTATCAATCTACCTACCTACCTATCTGTATCTATCTATCTACCTACCTACCTATCTGTATCTATCTATCTACCTACCTATCTATCTGTATCTATCTATCTACCTACCTACCTATCTCTATCTATCTATCTACCTACCTACCTATCTCTATCAATCTACCTACCTACCTACCTATCTCTATCTATCTACCTACCTACCTATCTCTATCAATCTACCTACCTACCTATCTCTATCTATCAATCTACCTACCTACCTATCTCTATCTATCAATCTACCTACCTACCTATCTCTATCTATCTATCTATCTACCTACCTACCTACCTATGTGTATCTATCTATCTACCTACCTACCTATCTGTATCTATCTACCTACCTACCTATCTCTATCTATCTCCCTACCTACCTACCTATCTCTATTAATCTACCTACCTACCTATCTCTATCTATCTACCTACCTACCTACCTATCTCTATCTATCAATCTACCTACCTACCTATCTGTATCTATCTATCTACCTACCTATCTGTATCTATCTATCTACCTACCTACCTATCTCTATCTATCTATCTACCTACCTACCTATCTCTAGCTATGTATCTACCTACCTACCTATCTGCATTTATCAATCTACCTACCTACCTATCTCTATCTATCTATCTACCTACCTACCTATCTGTATCTATCTATCTACCTACCTACCTATCTGTATCTATCTATCTACCTACCTACCTATCTCTATCTATCTATCTACCTACCTACCTATCTATCAATCTACCTACCTACCTATCTCTATCTATCTACCTACCTACCTACCTATCTCTATCTATCAATCTACCTACCTACCTATCTGTATCTATCTATCTACCTACCTACCTATCTGTATCTATGTACCTACCTACCTACCTATCTGTATCTATCAATCTACCTACCTACATATCTGTATCTATCTATCTACCTATCTACCTATCTCTATCTATCTATCTACCTACCTACATATCTCTATATATCTACCTATCTACCTATCTGTATCTATCTATCTACCTATCTACCTATATCTATCAATCTACCTACCTACCTATTTCTATCTATCAATCTACCTACCTACCTACCTATCTCTATCTATCTATCTATCTACCTACCTACATATCTGTATCTATATATCTACCTACCTACCTATCTGTATCTATCTACCTATCTACCTATCTCTATCTATCAATCTACCTACCTACCTATCTATCAATCTACCTACCTACCTATCTCTATCTATCTATCTACCTACCCACCAACTGTATTTATCTATCTACCTACATATCTGTATCTATATATCTACCTACCTACCTATCTCTATCTATCTACCTACCTACCTACCTATCTGTATCTATCTATCTACCTATCTACCTATCTCTATCTATCAATCTACCTACCTACCTATCTCTATCTATCTATCTACCTACCCACCTATCTGTATTTATCTATCTACCTACCTATCTGTATCTACCTACCTACCTACCTACGTATCTCTATCTATCTATCTATCTATCTATCTACCTACCTACCTATCTCTATCTATCAATCTACCTACCTACCTACGTATCTCTATCTATCTATCTACCTACCTACCTATCTCTATCTATCAATCTACCTACCTACCTATCTCTATCTATCTATCTACCTACCCACCTATCTGTATTTATCGATCTACCTACCTTCCTATCTGTATCTATCTATCTACCTACCTACATATCTCTATCGATCTATCTACCTACCTACCTATCTCAATCTATCTATCTACCTACCTACCTATCTCTATCTATCTACCTACCTACCTACCTATCTCTATCTATCAATCTACCTACCTACCTATCTGTATCTATCTATCTACCTACCTACCTATCTGTATCTATCTATCTACCTACCTACCTATCTCTATCTATCTATCTACCTACCTACATATCTGTCTCTATATATCTACCTACCTACCTATCTGTATCTATCTATCTACCTATCTACCTATATCTATCAATCTACCTACCTACCTATCTCTATCTATCAATCTACCTACCTACCTATCTCTATCTATCTATCTACCTACCCACCTATCTGTATTTATCTATCTACCTACATACCTATCTGTATCTATCTATCTACCTATCTACCTATCTCTATCTATCTATCTACCTACCTACATATCTGTATCTATATATCTAGCTACCTACCTATCTGTATCTATCTATCTACCTACCTACCTATCTGTATCTATCTATCTAGCTACCTACCTATCTGTATCTATCTATCTACCTACCTACCTATCTCTATCTATCTATCTACCTACCTACATATCTGTATCTATATATCTACCTACCTACCTATCTGTATCTATCTATCTACCTATATCTATCAATCTACCTACCTACCTACCTATCTATCAATCTACCTACCTACCTATCTCTATCTATCTATCTACCTACCCGCCTATCTGTATTTATCTATCTACCTACATATTTGTATCTATATATCTACCTACCTACCTATCTGTATCTATCTATCTACCTATCTACCTATCTCTATCTATCAATCTACCTACCTATCTCTATCTATCTATCTACCTACCCACCTATCTGTATTTATCTATCTACCTACATACCTATCTGTATCTATCTATCTACCTATCTACCTATCTCTATCTATCTATCTACCTACCTACATATCTGTATCTATATATCTAGCTACCTACCTATCTGTATCTATCTATCTACCTACCTACCTATCTGTATCTATCTATCTAGCTACCTACCTATCTGTATCTATCTATCTACCTACCTACCTATCTCTATCTATCTATCTACCTACCTACATATCTGTATCTATATATCTACCTACCTACCTATCTGTATCTATCTATCTACCTATCTACCTATATCTATCAATCTACCTACCTACCTACCTATCTATCAATCTACCTACCTACCTATCTCTATCTATCTATCTACCTACCCGCCTATCTGTATTTATCTATCTACCTACATATCTGTATCTATATATCTACCTACCTACCTATCTCTATCTATCTACCTACCTACCTACCTATCTGTATCTATCTATCTACCTATCTACCTATCTCTATCTATCAATCTACCTACCTACCTATCTCTATCTATCTATCTACCTACCCACCTATCTGTATTTATCTATCTACCTACCTCTCTGTATCTACCTACCTACCTACCTACGTATCTCTATCTATCTATCTATCTACCTACCTACCTATCTCTATCTATCAATCTACCTACCTACCTACCTACGTATCTCTATCTATCTACCTACCTACCTATCTCTATCTATCAATCTACCTACCTACCTATCTGTATCTATCTATCTACCTACCTACCTATCTGTATCTATCTATCTACCTACCTACCTATCTCTATGTATCTATCTATCTATCTACCTACCTACATATCTGTCTCTATATATCTACCTACCTACCTATCTGTATCTATCTATCTATCTACCTATCTACCTATATCTATCAATCTACCTACCTACCTATCTCTATCTATCAATCTACCTACCTACCTATCTCTATCTATCTATCTACCTACCCACCTATCTGTATTTATCTATCTACCTACATACCTATATGTATCTATCTATCTACCTATCTACCTATCTCTATCTATCTATCTACCTACCTACATATCTGTATCTATATATCTACCTACCTACCTATCTGTATCTATCTATCTACCTACCTACCTATCTGTATCTATCTATCTACCTACCTACCTATCTGTATCTATCTATCTACCTACCTACCTATCTCTATCTATCTATCTACCTACCTACATATCTGTATCTATATATCTACCTACCTACCTATCTGTATCTATCTATCTACCTATCTACCTATATCTATCAATCTACCTACCTACCTATCTCTATCTATGAATCTACCTACCTACCTATCTCTATCTATCTATCTACCTACCGACCTATCTGTATTTATCTATCTACCTACATACTTATCTGTATCTATCTATCTACCTATCTACCTATCTCTATCTATCTATCTACCTACCTACATATCTGTATCTATATATCTACCTACCTACCTATCTGTATCTATCTATCTACCTATCTACCTATATCTATCAATCTACCTACCTACCTATCTCTATCTATCAATCTACCTACCTACCTACCTATCTCTATCTATCTATCTACCTACCTACCTATCTCTATCTATCTACCTACCTACCTACCTACCTATCTCTATCTATCAATCTACCTACCTACCTATCTGTATCTATCTATCTACCTACCTACCTATCTGTATCTATCTATCTACCTACCTATCTATCTGTATCTATCTATCTACCTACCTACCTATCTCTATCTATCTATCTACCTACCTACCTATCTCTATCAATCTACCTACCTACCTACCTATCTCTATCTATCTACCTACCTACCTATCTCTATCAATCTACCTACCTACCTATCTCTATCTATCAATCTACCTACCTACCTATCTCTATCTATCAATCTACCTACCTACCTATCTCTATCTATCTATCTATCTACCTACCTACCTACCTATGTGTATCTATCTATCTACCTACCTACCTATCTGTATCTATCTACCTACCTACCTATCTCTATCTATCTCCCTACCTACCTACCTATCTCTATTAATCTACCTACCTACCTATCTCTATCTATCTACCTACCTACCTACCTATCTCTATCTATCAATCTACCTACCTACCTATCTGTATCTATCTATCTACCTACCTATCTGTATCTATCTATCTACCTACCTACCTATCTCTATCTATCTATCTACCTACCTACCTATCTCTAGCTATGTATCTACCTACCTACCTATCTGCATCTATCAATCTACCTACCTACCTATCTCTATCTATCTATCTACCTACCTACCTATCTGTATCTATCTATCTACCTACCTACCTATCTGTATCTATCTATCTACCTACCTACCTATCTCTATCTATCTATCTACCTACCTACCTATCTATCAATCTACCTACCTACCTATCTCTATCTATCTACCTACCTACCTACCTATCTCTATCTATCAATCTACCTACCTACCTATCTGTATCTATCTATCTACCTACCTACCTATCTGTATCTATCTACCTACCTACCTACCTATCTGTATCTATCAATCTACCTACCTACATATCTGTATCTATCTATCTACCTATCTCTATCTATCTATCTATCTACCTACCTACATATCTCTATCTATATATCTACCTATCTACCTATCTGTATCTATCTATCTACCTATCTACCTATATCTATCAATCTACCTACCTACCTATTTCTATCTATCAATCTACCTACCTACCTATCTCTATCTATCTATCTATCTACCTACCTACATATCTGTATCTATATATCTACCTACCTACCTATCTGTATCTATCTACCTATCTACCTATCTCTATCTATCAATCTACCTACCTACCTATCTATCAATCTACCTACCTACCTATCTCTATCTATCTATCTACCTACCCACCAACTGTATTTATCTATCTACCTACATATCTGTATCTATATATCTACCTACCTACCTATCTCTATCTATCTACCTACCTACCTACCTATCTGTATCTATCTATCTACCTATCTACCTATCTCTATCTATCAATCTACCTACCTACCTATCTCTATCTATCTATCTACCTACCCACCTATCTGTATTTATCTATCTACCTACCTATCTGTATCTACCTACCTACCTACCTACGTATCTCTATCTATCTATCTATCTATCTATCTACCTACCTACCTATCTCTATCTATCAATCTACCTACCTACCTACGTATCTCTATCTATCTATCTACCTACCTACCTATCTCTATCTATCAATCTACCTACCTACCTATCTCTATCTATCTATCTACCTACCCACCTATCTGTATTTATCGATCTACCTACCTTCCTATCTGTATCTATCTATCTACCTACCTACATATCTCTATCTATCTATCTACCTACCTACCTATCTCAATCTATCTATCTACCTACCTACCTATCTCTATCTATTTACCTACCTACCTACCTATCTCTATCTATCAATCTACCTACCTACCTATCTGTATCTATCTATCTACCTACCTACCTATCTGTATCTATCTATCTACCTACCTACCTATCTCTATCTATCTATCTACCTACCTACATATCTGTCTCTATATATCTACCTACCTACCTATCTGTATCTATCTATCTACCTATCTACCTATATCTATCAATCTACCTACCTACCTATCTCTATCTATCAATCTACCTACCTACCTATCTCTATCTATCTATCTACCTACCCACCTATCTGTATTTATCTATCTACCTACATACCTATCTGTATCTATCTATCTACCTATCTACCTATCTCTATCTATCTATCTACCTACCTACCTATCTCTATCTATCAATCTACCTACCTACCTACGTATCTCTATCTATCTATCTACCTACCTACCTATCTCTATCTATCAATCTACCTACCTACCTATCTCTATCTATCTATCTACCTACCCACCTATCTGTATTTATCGATCTACCTACCTTCCTATCTGTATCTATCTATCTACCTACCTACATATCTCTATCTATCTATCTACCTACCTACCTATCTCAATCTATCTATCTACCTACCTACCTATCTCTATCTATTTACCTACCTACCTACCTATCTCTATCTATCAATCTACCTACCTACCTATCTGTATCTATCTATCTACCTACCTACCTATCTGTATCTATCTATCTACCTACCTACCTATCTCTATCTATCTATCTACCTACCTACATATCTGTCTCTATATATCTACCTACCTACCTATCTGTATCTATCTATCTACCTATCTACCTATATCTATCAATCTACCTACCTACCTATCTCTATCTATCAATCTACCTACCTACCTATCTCTATCTATCTATCTACCTACCCACCTATCTGTATTTATCTATCTACCTACATACCTATCTGTATCTATCTATCTACCTATCTACCTATCTCTATCTATCTATCTACCTACCTACATATCTGTATCTATATATCTAGCTACCTACCTATCTGTATCTATCTATCTACCTACCTACCTATCTGTATCTATCTATCTAGCTACCTACCTATCTGTATCTATCTATCTACCTACCTACCTATCTCTATCTATCTATCTACCTACCTACATATCTGTATCTATATATCTACCTACCTACCTATCTGTATCTATCTATCTACCTATATCTATCAATCTACCTACCTACCTACCTATCTATCAATCTACCTACCTACCTATCTCTATCTATCTATCTACCTACCCGCCTATCTGTATTTATCTATCTACCTACATATTTGTATCTATATATCTACCTACCTACCTATCTGTATCTATCTATCTACCTATCTACCTATCTCTATCTATCAATCTACCTACCTATCTCTATCTATCTATCTACCTACCCACCTATCTGTATTTATCTATCTACCTACATACCTATCTGTATCTATCTATCTACCTATCTACCTATCTCTATCTATCTATCTACCTACCTACATATCTGTATCTATATATCTAGCTACCTACCTATCTGTATCTATCTATCTACCTACCTACCTATCTGTATCTATCTATCTAGCTACCTACCTATCTGTATCTATCTATCTACCTACCTACCTATCTCTATCTATCTATCTACCTACCTACATATCTGTATCTATATATCTACCTACCTACCTATCTGTATCTATCTATCTACCTATCTACCTATATCTATCAATCTACCTACCTACCTACCTATCTATCAATCTACCTACCTACCTATCTCTATCTATCTATCTACCTACCCGCCTATCTGTATTTATCTATCTACCTACATATCTGTATCTATATATCTACCTACCTACCTATCTCTATCTATCTACCTACCTACCTACCTATCTGTATCTATCTATCTACCTATCTACCTATCTCTATCTATCAATCTACCTACCTACCTATCTCTATCTATCTATCTACCTACCCACCTATCTGTATTTATCTATCTACCTACCTCTCTGTATCTACCTACCTACCTACCTACGTATCTCTATCTATCTATCTATCTACCTACCTACCTATCTCTATCTATCAATCTACCTACCTACCTACCTACGTATCTCTATCTATCTATCTACCTACCTACCTATCTCTATCTATCAATCTACCTACCTACCTATCTCTATCTATCTATCTACCTACCCACCTATCTGTATTTATCGATCTACCTACCTTCCTATCTGTATCTATCTATCTACCTACCTACATATCTCTATCTATCTATCTACCTACCTACCTATCTCAATCTATCTATCTACCTACCTACCTATCTCTATCTATCTACCTACCTACCTACCTATCTCTATCTATCAATCTACCTACCTACCTATCTGTATCTATCTATCTACCTACCTACCTATCTGTTTCTATCTATCTACCTACCGACCTATCTCTATCTATCTATCTACCTACCTACATATCTGTCTCTATATATCTACCTACCTACCTATCTGTATCTATCTATCTACCTATCTACCTATATCTATCAATCTACCTACCTACCTACCTATCTCTATCTATCAATCTACCTACCTACCTATCTCTATCTATCTATCTACCTACCCACCTATCTGTATTTATCTATCTACCTACATACCTATCTGTATCTATCTATCTACCTATCTACCTATCTCTATCTATCTATCTACCTACCTACATATCTGTATCTATATATCTAGCTACCTACCTATCTGTATCTATCTATCTACCTACCTACCTATCTGTATCTATCTATCTAGCTACCTACCTATCTGTATCTATCTATCTACCTACCTACCTATCTCTATCTATCTATCTACCTACCTACATATCTGTATCTATATATCTACCTACCTACCTATCTGTATCTATCTATCTACCTATCTACCTATATCTATCAATCTACCTACCTACCTATCTCTATCTATCAATCTACCTACCTACCTATCTCTATCTATCTATCTACCTACCCACCTATCTGTATTTATCTATCTACCTACATACCTATCTGTATCTATCTATCTACCTATCTACCTATCTCTATCTATCTATCTACCTACCTACATATCTGTATCTATATATCTACCTACCTACCTATCTGTATCTATCTATCTACCTATCTACCTATATCTATCAATCTACCTACCTACCTATCTCTATCTATCAATCTACCTACCTACCTATCTCTATCTATCTATCTACCTACCCACCTATCTGTATTTATCTATCTACCTACATACCTATCTGTATTTATCTATCTACCTATCTACCTATCTCTATCTATCTATCTACCTACCTACCTATCTCTATCTATCAATCTACCTACCTACCTATCTCTATCTATCTATCTACCTACCAACCTATCTGTATTTATCTATCTACCTACCTATCTGTATCTATCTACCTACCTACCTACCTATCTCTATCTATCTATCTACCTACCTACCTATCTCTATCTATCAATCTACCTACCTACCTATCTCTATCTATCTATCTACCTACCTACCTATCTGTATCTATCTATCTACCTACCTACCTATCTGTATCTATCAATCTACCTACCTACCTATCTGTATCTATCTATCTACCTACCTACCTATCTCTATCTATCAATATACCTACCTACCTATCTGTATCTATCTATCTACCTATCTACCTATCTCTATCTATCAATCTACCTACCTACCTATCTCTATCTATCTACCTACACACCTATCTGTATTTATCTATCTACCTACCTATCTGTATCTACCTACCTACCTACCTACGTATCTCTATCTATCTACCTACCTACCTACCTATCTCTATCTATCAATCTACCTACCTACCTATCTGTATCTATCTATCTACCTACCTACCTATCTGTATCTATCTACCTACCTACCTATCTGTATCTATCTATCTACCTACCTACCTACCTCTATCTATCAATCTACCTACCTACCTATCTCTATCTATCTATCTACCTACCTACCTATCTGTATCTATCAATCTACCTACCTACCTATCTGTATCTTTCTATCTACATACCTACCTATCTCTATCTATCAATATACCTACCTACCTATCTGTATCTATCTATCTACCTACCTACCTATCTCTATCTATCAATCTACCTACCTACCTATCTCTATCTATCTACCTACCCACCTATCTGTATTTATCTATCTACCTACCTATCTGTATCTATCTACCTACCTACCTACGTATCTCTATCTATCTATCTACCTACCTACCTATCACTATCTATCAATCTACCTACCTACCTGTCTCTATCTATCAATCTACCTACCTACCTATCTCTATCTATCAATCTACCTACCTACCTATCTGTATCTATCTATCTACCTACCTACCTATCTGTATCTATCTATCTACCTACCTACCTATCTCTATCAATCTACCTACCTACCTATCTCTATCTATCTACCTACCTACCTACCTATCTCTATCTATCAATCTACCTACCTACCTATCTGTATCTATCTATCTACCTACCTACCTATCTGTATCTATCTACCTACCTACCTACCTATCTGTATCTATCTATCTACCTACCTACCTATCTCTATCTATCAATCTACCTACCTACCTATCTCTATCTATCTATCTACCTACCTACCTATCTGTATCTATCTATCTACCTACCTACCTATCTGTATCTATCAATCTACCTACCTACCTATCTGTATCTATCTATCTACCTACCTACCTATCTCTATCTATCAATATACCTACCTACCTATCTGTATCTATCTATCTACCTATCTACCTATCTCTATCTATCAATCTACCAACCTACCTATCTCTATCTATCTATATACCTACCCATCTATCTGTATTTATCTATCTACCTACCTATCTGTATCTACCTACTAACCTACCTATGTATCTCTATCTATCTATCTACCTACCTACCTATCTCGATCTATCAATCTACCTACCTACCTATCTGTATCTATCTATCTACCTACCTACCTATCTCTATCTATCTATCTATCTACCTACCTATCTCTATCAATCTACCTACCTACGTATCTCTATCTATCTATCTACCTACCTACCTATCTCTATCTATCAATCTACCTACCTACCTATCTCTATCTATCTATCTACCTACCCACCTATCTGTATTTATCGATCTACCTACCTACCTATCTGTATCTATCTATCTACCTACCTACATATCTCTATCTATCTATCTACCTACCTACCTATCTCTATCTATCTATCTACCTACCTACCTATCTCTATTTATCTACCTACCTACCTATCTGTATCTATCTATCTACCTACCTACCTATCTGTATCTATCTATCTACCTACCTACCTATCTGTATCTATCTATCTACCTACCTACCTATCTCTATCTATCTATCTACCTACCTACCTATCTGTATCTATCTATCTACCTACCTATCTCTATCTATCTATCTACCTACCTACCTATCTCTATCAATCTACCTACTTACCTATCTCTATCTATCAATCTACCTACCTACCTATCTCTATCTATCAATCTACCTACCTACCTATCTGTATCTATCTATCTACCTACCTACCTATCTGTATCTATCTACCTACCTACCTATCTATCTTTATCTATCTATCTACCTACCTACCTATCTCTATCTATCAATCTACCTACCTACCTATCTCTATCTATTTATCTACCTACCTACCTATCTGTATCTATCTATCTACCTACCTATCTGTATCTATCTACCTACCTACCTATCTGTATCTATCTATCTACCTACCTACCTAACTCTATCTATCAATATACCTACCTACCTATCTGTATCTATCTATCTACCTACCTACCTATCTCTATCTATCAATCTACCTACCTTCCTATCTCTATTTATCTATCTACCTACCTACCTATCTGTATCTATCTATCTACCTACCTACCTATCTGTATCTATCAATCTACCTACCTACCTATCTGTATCTATCTATCTACCTACCTACCTATCTCTATCTATCAATATACCTACCTACCTATCTGTATCTATCTATCTATCTACCTATCTACCTATCTCTATCTATCAATCTACCTACCTACCTCTCTATCTATCTACCTACCCACCTATCTGTATTTATCTATCTACCTATCTCTATCTATCTCTATCTATCTACCTATCTGTATCTACCTACCTACCTACCTACGTATCTCTATCTATCTATCTATCTATCTACCTACCTACCTATCTCTATCTATCAATCTACCTACCTACCTATCTCTATCTATCTACCTGCCCACCTATCTGTATTTATTGATCTACCTACCTACCTATCTCTATCTATCTATCTATTTACCTACCTACCTATCTGTATCTATCTATCTACCTACCGACCTATCTGTATCTATATATCTACCTACCTACCTATCTCTATCTATCTATCTACCTACCTACCTATCTCTATCAATCTACCTACCTACCTATCTCTATCTATCTACCTACCTATCTCTATCTATCTATCTACCTACCTACCTATCTGTATCTATCTACCTACCTACCTATCTATCTGTATCTATCTATCTACCTACCTACCTATCTCTATCTATCAATCTACCTACCTACCTATCTCTATCTATTTATCTACCTACCTACCTATCTGTATCTATCTACCTACCTACCTATCTATCTGTATCTATCTACCTACCTACCTATCTGTATCTATCTACCTACCTACCTATCTATCTGTATCTATCTACCTACCTACCTATCTCTATCTATTTATCTACCTACCTACCTATCTGTATCTATCTATCTACCTACCTACCTATCTGTATCTATCTACCTACCTACCTATCTGTATCTATCTATCTACCTACCTACCTATCTCTATCTATCAATATACCTACCTACCTATCTGTATCTATCTATCTACCTATCTACCTATCTCTATCTATCAATCTACCTACCTACCTATCTCTATCTATCTATCTACCTACCCACCTATCTGTATTTATCTATCTACCTACCTATCTCTATCTATCTACCTACCTACCTACCTATCTCTATCTATCAATCTACCTACCTACCTATCTGTATCTATCTATCTACCTACCTACCTATCTGTATCTATCTACCTACCTACCTACCTATCTCTATCTATCTATCTACCTACCTACCTATCTCTATCTATCTATCTACCTACCTACCTATCTGTATCTATCTACCTACCTATCTCTATCTATCTATCTACCTACCTACCTATCTCTATCAATCTACCTACTTACCTATCTCTATCTATCAATCTACCTACCTACCTATCTCTATCTATCAATCTACCTACCTACCTATCTGTATCTATCTATCTACCTACCTACCTATCTGTATCTATCTACCTACCTATCTCTATCTATCAATCTACCTACCTACCTATCTCTATCTATCAATCTACCTACCTACCTATCTGTATCTATCTATCTACCTACCTACCTATCTGTATCTATCTACCTACCTACCTATCTATCTCTATCTATCAATCTACCTACCTACCTATCTGTATCTATCTATCTATCTACCTACCTACCTATCTGTATCTATCTATCTACCTATCTACCTATCTCTATCTATCAATCTACCTACCTACCTATCTCTATCTATCTATCTACCTACCTACCTATCTGTATCTATCTATCTACCTACCTACCTATCTGTATCTATCAATCTACCTACCTACCTATCTGTATCTATCTATCTACCTACCTACCTATCTCTATCTATCTACCTACCTACCTACCTATCTCTATCTATCTATCTACCTACCCACCTATCTGTATTTATCTATCTACCTACCTATCTCTATCTATCTACCTACCTACCTACCTATCTCTATCTATCAATCTACCTACCTACCTATCTGTATCTATCTATCTACCTACCTACCTATCTGTATCTATCTACCTACCTACCTACCTATCTCTATCTATCTATCTACCTACCTACCTATCTCTATCTATCTATCTACCTACCTACCTATCTGTATCTATCTACCTACCTATCTCTATCTATCTATCTACCTACCTACCTATCTCTATCAATCTACCTACTTACCTATCTCTATCTATCAATCTACCTACCTACCTATCTCTATCTATCAATCTACCTACCTACCTATCTGTATCTATCTATCTACCTACCTACCTATCTGTATCTATCTACCTACCTATCTCTATCTATCAATCTACCTACCTACCTATCTCTATCTATCAATCTACCTACCTACCTATCTGTATCTATCTATCTACCTACCTACCTATCTGTATCTATCTACCTACCTACCTATCTATTTCTATCTATCAATCTACCTACCTACCTATCTGTATCTATCTATCTACCTACCTACCTATCTGTATCTATCTATCTACCTATCTACCTATCTCTATCTATCAATCTACCTACCTACCTATCTCTATCTATCTATCTACCTACCCACCTATCTGTATTTATCTACCTACCTACCTATCTCTATCTATCTATCTATCTACCTACCTACCTATCTGTATCTATCTATCTACCTACCTACCTATCTGTATCTATCAATCTACCTACCTACCTATCTGTATCTATCTATCTACCTACCTACCTATCTCTATCTATCTACCTACCTACCTACCTATCTCTGTCTATCTACCTTCCTGCCTACCTATCTCTATCTATCTATCTACCTACCTACCTATCTCTATCTATCTATCTACCTACCTACCTATCTGTATCTATCTATCTACCTACCTACCTATCTGTATCTATCAATATACCTACCTACCTATCTGTATCTATCTATCTACCTATCTACCTATCTCTATCTATCAATCTACCTACCTACCTATCTCTATCTATCTATCTACCTACCCACCTATCTGTATTTATCTACCTACCTACCTATCTCTATCTATCTATCTACCTACCTACCTATCTGTATCTATCTATCTACCTACCTACCTATCTGTATCTATCAATCTACCTACCTACCTATCTGTATCTATCTATCTACCTACCTACCTATCTCTATCTATCTATCTACCTACCTACCTATCTCTGTCTATCTACCTTCCTACCTACCTATCTCTATCTATCTATCTACCTACCTACCTATCTCTAACTATCTATCTACCTACCTACCTATCTGTATCTATCTATCTACCTACCTACCTATCTGTATCTATCAATCTACCTACCTACCTATCTCTATCTAACTATCTACCTACCCACCTATCTGTATTTATCTATCTACCTACCTATCTGTATCTATCTACCTACCTACCTACCTATCTCTATCTATCTATCTATCTATCTACCTACCTACCTATCTCTATCTGTCAATCTACCTACCTACCTATCTCTATCTATCTATCTACCTACCCACCTATCTGTATTTATCTATCTACCTACCTATCTGTATCTATCTACCTACCTGCCTACCTATCTCTATCTATCTATCTACCTACCTACCTATCTCTATCTATCAATCTACCTACCTACCTATCTGTATCTATCAATCTACCTACCTACCTATCTCTATCTATCTACCTACCAACATATCTGTATCTGTATATCTACCTACCTACCTATCTCTATCTATCAATCTACCTACCTACCTATCTGTATCTATCAATCTACCTACCTACCTATCTCTATCTATCTACCTACCAACATATCTGTATCTGTATATCTACCTACCTACCTATCTCTATCTATCTATCTACCTATCTACCTATCTCTATCTATCTATCTACCTACCTATCTCTATCTATCTATCTACCTACCTACCTATCTGTATCTATCAATCTACCTACCTACCTATCTCTATCTATCTACCTACCTACCTATCTCTATCTATCAATCTACCTACCTACCTATCTCTATCTATCAATCTACCTACCTACCTATCTCTATCTATCTATCTACCTACCTACCTATCTCTATCTACCTATCTACCTACCTACCTATCTGTATCTATATATCTACCTACCTACCTATCTCTATCTATCTATCTACCTACCTACCTATCTCTATCTAACTATCTACCTACCAACCTATCTGTATCTATCTATCTACCTACCTACCCATCTGTATCTATCAATCTACCTACCTACCTATCTCTATCTATCTATCTACCTACCTACCTATCTGTATCTATCTATCTACCTACCTACCTATCTCTATCTATCTATCTACCTACCTACCTATCTCTATCAATCTACCTACCTACCTATCTCTATCTATCTACCTACCTACCTACCTATCTCTATCTATCAATCTACCTACCTACCTATCTGTATCTATCTATCTACCTACCTACCTATCTGTATCTATCTACCTACCTACCTACCTATCTGTATCTATCTATCTACCTACCTACCTATCTCTATCTATCAATCTACCTACCTACATATCTGTATCTATCTATCTACCTATCTACCTATCTCTATCTATCTATCTACCTATGTACCTATCTCTATCTATCAATCTACCTACCTACCTATCTCTATCTATCAATCTACCTACCTACCTATCTCTATCTATCTATCTATCTACCTACCTATCTGTATCTATCTACCTACCTACCTACCTATCTCTATCTATCTATCTACCTACCTACCTATCTCTATCTATCTACCTACCTACCTACCTACCTATCTCTATCTATCAATCTACCTACCTACCTATCTGTATCTATCTACCTATCTACCTACCTATCTCTATCTATCTATCTACCTACCTACCTATCTCTATCTATCTATCTACCTACCTACCTATCTGTATCTATCTATCTACCTACCTACCCATCTGTATCTATCAATCTACCTACCTACCTATCTCTATCTATCTATCTACCTACCTACATATCTGTATCTATATATCTACCAACCTACCTATCTGTATCTATCTATCTACCTATCTACCTATCAATATCTATCAATCTACCTACCTACCTATCTCTATCTGTCAATCTACCTACCTACCTATCTCTATCTATCTATCTACCTACCCACCTATCTGTATTTATCTATCTACCTACCTATCTGTATCTATCTATCTACCTACCTACCTATCTGTATCTATCAATCTACCTACCTACCTATCTCTATCTAACTATCTACCTACCCACCTATCTGTATTTATCTATCTACCTACCTATCTGTATCTATCTACCTACCTACCTACCTATCTCTATCTATCTATCTACCTACCTACCTATCTCTATCTGTCAATCTACCTACCTACCTATCTCTATATATCTATCTACCTACCCACCTATCTGTATTTATCTATCTACCTACCTATCTGTATCTATCTACCTACCTGCCTACCTATCTCTATCTATCTATCTACCTACCTACCTATCTCTATCTATCAATCTACCTACCTAGCTATCTGTATCTATCAATCTACCTACCTACCTATCTCTATCTATCTACCTACCAACATATCTGTATCTGTATATCTACCTACCTACCTATCTCTATCTATCAATCTACCTACCTACCTATCTGTATCTATCAATCTACCTACCTACCTATCTCTATCTATCTACCTACCAACATATCTGTATCTGTATATCTACCTACCTACCTATCTCTATCTATCTATCTACCTATCTACCTATCTCTATCTATCTATCTACCTACCTATCTCTATCTATCTATCTACCTACCTACCTATCTGTATCTATCAATCTACCTACCTACCTATCTCTATCTATCTACCTACCTACCTAACTCTATCTATCAATATACCTACCTACCTATCTGTATCTATCTATCTACCTATCTACCTATCTCTATCTATCAATCTACCTACCTACCTATCTCTATCTATCTATCTACCTACCCACCTATCTGTATTTATCTATCTACCTACCTATCTCTATCTACCTACCTACCTACCTACGTATCTCTATCTATCTATCTACCTACCTACCTATCTCTATCTATCAATCTACCTACCTTCCTATCTCTATTTATCTATCTACCTACCTACCTATCTGTATCTATCTATCTACCTACCTACCTATCTGTATCTATCAATCTACCTACCTACCTATCTGTATCTATCTATCTACCTACCTACCTATCTCTATCTATCAATATACCTACCTACCTATCTGTATCTATCTATCTATCTACCTATCTACCTATCTCTATCTATCAATCTACCTACCTACCTCTCTATCTATCTACCTACCCACCTATCTGTATTTATCTATCTACCTATCTCTATCTATCTCTATCTATCTACCTATCTGTATCTACCTACCTACCTACCTACGTATCTCTATCTATCTATCTATCTACCTACCTACCTATCTCTATCTATCAATCTACCTACCTACCTATCTCTATCTATCTACCTGCCCACCTATCTGTATTTATTGATCTACCTACCTACCTATCTCTATCTATCTATCTATTTACCTACCTACCTATCTGTATCTATCTATCTACCTACCGACCTATATGTATCTATATATCTACCTACCTACCTATCTCTATCTATCTATCTACCTACCTACCTATCTCTATCAATCTACCTACCTACCTATCTCTATCTATCTACCTACCTATCTCTATCTATCTATCTACCTACCTACCTATCTGTATCTATCTACCTACCTACCTATCTATCTGTATCTATCTATCTACCTACCTACCTATCTCTATCTATCAATCTACCTACCTACCTATATCTATTTATCTACCTACCTACCTATCTGTATCTATCTATCTACCTACCTATCTATCTGTATCTATCTACCTACCTACCTATCTGTATCTATCTACCTACCTACCTATCTATCTGTATCTATCTATCTACCTACCTATCTCTATCTATCAATCTACCTACCTACCTATCTCTATCTATTTATCTACCTACCTACCTATCTGTATCTATCTATCTACCTACCTACCTATCTGTATCTATCTACCTACCTACCTATCTGTATCTATCTATCTACCTACCTACCTATCTCTATCTATCAATATACCTACCTACCTATCTGTATCTATCTATCTACCTATCTACCTATCTCTATCTATCAATCTACCTACCTACCTATCTCTATCTATCTATCTACCTACCCACCTATCTGTATTTATCTATCTACCTACCTATCTCTATCTATCTACCTACCTACCTACCTATCTCTATCTATCAATCTACCTACCTACCTATCTGTATCTATCTATCTACCTACCTACCTATCTGTATCTATCTACCTACCTACCTACCTATCTCTATCTATCTATCTACCTACCTACCTATCTCTATCTATCTATCTACCTACCTACCTATCTGTATCTATCTACCTACCTATCTCTATCTATCTATCTACCTACCTACCTATCTCTATCAATCTACCTACTTACCTATCTCTATCTATCAATCTACCTACCTACCTATCTCTATCTATCAATCTACCTACCTACCTATCTGTATCTATCTATCTACCTACCTACCTATCTGTATCTATCTACCTACCTATCTCTATCTATCAATCTACCTACCTACCTATCTCTATCTATCAATCTACCTACCTACCTATCTGTATCTATCTATCTACCTACCTACCTATCTGTATCTATCTACCTACCTACCTATCTATCTCTATCTATCAATCTACCTACCTACCTATCTGTATCTATCTATCTACCTACCTACCTATCTGTATCTATCTATCTACCTATCTACCTATCTCTATCTATCAATCTACCTACCTACCTATCTCTATCTATCTATCTACCTACCCACCTATCTGTATTTATCTACCTACCTACCTATCTCTATCTATCTATCTACCTACCTACCTATCTGTATCTATCTATCTACCTACCTACCTATCTGTATCTATCAATCTACCTACCTACCTATCTGTATCTATCTATCTACCTACCTACCTATCTCTATCTATCTACCTACCTACCTACCTATCTCTATCTATCTATCTACCTACCCACCTATCTGTATTTATCTATCTACCTACCTATCTCTATCTATCTACCTACCTACCTACCTATCTCTATCTATCAATCTACCTACCTACCTATCTGTATCTATCTATCTACCTACCTACCTATCTGTATCTATCTACCTACCTACCTACCTATCTCTATCTATCTATCTACCTACCTACCTATCTCTATCTATCTATCTACCTACCTACCTATCTGTATCTATCTACCTACCTATCTCTATCTATCTATCTACCTACCTACCTATCTCTATCAATCTACCTACTTACCTATCTCTATCTATCAATCTACCTACCTACCTATCTCTATCTATCAATCTACCTACCTACCTATCTGTATCTATCTATCTACCTACCTACCTATCTGTATCTATCTACCTACCTATCTCTATCTATCAATCTACCTACCTACCTATCTCTATCTATCAATCTACCTACCTACCTATCTGTATCTATCTATCTACCTACCTACCTATCTGTATCTATCTACCTACCTACCTATCTATCTCTATCTATCAATCTACCTACCTACCTATCTGTATCTATCTATCTACCTACCTACCTATCTGTATCTATCTATCTACCTATCTACCTATCTCTATCTATCAATCTACCTACCTACCTATCTCTATCTATCTATCTACCTACCCACCTATCTGTATTTATCTACCTACCTACCTATCTCTATCTATCTATCTACCTACCTACCTATCTGTATCTATCTATCTACCTACCTACCTATCTGTATCTATCAATCTACCTACCTACCTATCTGTATCTATCTATCTACCTACCTACCTATCTCTATCTATCTACCTACCTACCTACCTATCTCTGTCTATCTACCTTCCTGCCTACCTATCTCTATCTATCTATCTACCTACCTACCTATCTCTATCTATCTATCTACCTACCTACCTATCTGTATCTATCTATCTACCTACCTACCTATCTGTATCTATCAATATACCTACCTACCTATCTGTATCTATCTATCTACCTATCTACCTATCTCTATCTATCAATCTACCTACCTACCTATCTCTATCTATCTATCTACCTACCCACCTATCTGTATTTATCTACCTACCTACCTATCTCTATCTATCTATCTACCTACCTACCTATCTGTATCTATCTATCTACCTACCTACCTATCTGTATCTATCAATCTACCTACCTACCTATCTGTATCTATCTATCTACCTACCTACCTATCTCTATCTATCTATCTACCTACCTACCTATCTCTGTCTATCTACCTTCCTACCTACCTATCTCTATCTATCTATCTACCTACCTACCTATCTCTAACTATCTATCTACCTACCTACCTATCTGTATCTATCTATCTACCTACCTACCTATCTGTATCTATCAATCTACCTACCTACCTATCTCTATCTAACTATCTACCTACCCACCTATCTGTATTTATCTATCTACCTACCTATCTGTATCTATCTACCTACCTACCTACCTATCTCTATCTATCTATCTATCTACCTACCTACCTATCTCTATCTGTCAATCTACCTACCTACCTATCTCTATCTATCTATCTACCTACCCACCTATCTGTATTTATCTATCTACCTACCTATCTGTATCTATCTACCTACCTGCCTACCTATCTCTATCTATCTATCTACCTACCTACCTATCTCTATCTATCAATCTACCTACCTACCTATCTGTATCTATCAATCTACCTACCTACCTATCTCTATCTATCTACCTACCAACATATCTGTATCTGTATATCTACCTACCTACCTATCTCTATCTATCAATCTACCTACCTACCTATCTGTATCTATCAATCTACCTACCTACCTATCTCTATCTATCTACCTACCAACATATCTGTATCTGTATATCTACCTACCTACCTATCTCTATCTATCTATCTACCTATCTACCTATCTCTATCTATCTATCTACCTACCTATCTCTATCTATCTATCTACCTACCTACCTATCTGTATCTATCAATCTACCTACCTACCTATCTCTATCTATCTACCTACCTACCTATCTCTATCTATCAATCTACCTACCTACCTATCTCTATCTATCAATCTACCTACCTACCTATCTCTATCTATCTATCTACCTACCTACCTATCTCTATCTACCTATCTACCTACCTACCTATCTGTATCTATATATCTACCTACCTACCTATCTCTATCTATCTATCTACCTACCTACCTATCTCTATCTAACTATCTACCTACCAACCTATCTGTATCTATCTATCTACCTACCTACCCATCTGTATCTATCAATCTACCTACCTACCTATCTCTATCTATCTATCTACCTACCTACCTATCTGTATCTATCTATCTACCTACCTACCTATCTCTATCTATCTATCTACCTACCTACCTATCTCTATCAATCTACCTACCTACCTATCTCTATCTATCTACCTACCTACCTACCTATCTCTATCTATCAATCTACCTACCTACCTATCTGTATCTATCTATCTACCTACCTACCTATCTGTATCTATCTACCTACCTACCTACCTATCTGTATCTATCTATCTACCTACCTACCTATCTCTATCTATCAATCTACCTACCTACATATCTGTATCTATCTATCTACCTATCTACCTATCTCTATCTATCTATCTACCTATGTACCTATCTCTATCTATCAATCTACCTACCTACCTATCTCTATCTATCAATCTACCTACCTACCTATCTCTATCTATCTATCTATCTACCTACCTATCTGTATCTATCTACCTACCTACCTACCTATCTCTATCTATCTATCTACCTACCTACCTATCTCTATCTATCTACCTACCTACCTACCTACCTATCTCTATCTATCAATCTACCTACCTACCTATCTGTATCTATCTACCTATCTACCTACCTATCTCTATCTATCTATCTACCTACCTACCTATCTCTATCTATCTATCTACCTACCTACCTATCTGTATCTATCTACCTACCTACCCATCTGTATCTATCAATCTACCTACCTACCTATCTCTATCTATCTATCTACCTACCTACATATCTGTATCTATATATCTACCTACCTACCTATCTGTATCTATCTATCTACCTATCTACCTATCAATATCTATCAATCTACCTACCTACCTATCTCTATCTGTCAATCTACCTACCTACCTATCTCTATCTATCTATCTACCTACCCACCTATCTGTATTTATCTATCTACCTACCTATCTGTATCTATCTATCTACCTACCTACCTATCTGTATCTATCAATCTACCTACCTACCTATCTCTATCTAACTATCTACCTACCCACCTATCTGTATTTATCTATCTACCTACCTATCTGTATCTATCTACCTACCTACCTACCTATCTCTATCTATCTATCTACCTACCTACCTATCTCTATCTGTCAATCTACCTACCTACCTATCTCTATCTATCTATCTACCTACCCACCTATCTGTATTTATCTATCTACCTACCTATCTGTATCTATCTACCTACCTGCCTACCTATCTCTATCTATCTATCTACCTACCTACCTATCTCTATCTATCAATCTACCTACCTAGCTATCTGTATCTATCAATCTACCTACCTACCTATCTCTATCTATCTACCTACCAACATATCTGTATCTGTATATCTACCTACCTACCTATCTCTATCTATCAATCTACCTACCTACCTATCTGTATCTATCAATCTACCTACCTACCTATCTCTATCTATCTACCTACCAACATATCTGTATCTGTATATCTACCTACCTACCTATCTCTATCTATCTATCTACCTATCTACCTATCTCTATCTATCTATCTACCTACCTATCTCTATCTATCTATCTACCTACCTACCTATTTGTATCTATCAATCTACCTACCTACCTATCTCTATCTATCTACCTACCTACCTATCTCTATCTATCAATCTACCTACCTACCTATCTCTATCTATCAATCTACCTACCTACCTATCTCTATCTATCTATCTACCTACCTACCTATCTCTATCTACCTATCTACCTACCTACCTATCTGTATCTATATATCTACCTACCTACCTATCTCTATCTATCTATCTACCTACCTACCTATCTCTATCTAACTATCTACCTACCAACCTATCTGTATCTATCTATCTACCTACCTACCCATCTGTATCTATCAATCTACCTACCTACCTATCTCTATCTATCTATCTACCTACCTACCTATCTGTATCTATCTATCTATCTACCTACCTACCCATCTGTATCTATCAATCTACCTACCTACCTATCTCTATCTATCTATCTACCTACCTACATATCTGTATCTATATATCTACCTACCTACCTATCTGTATCTATCTATCTACCTATCTACCTATCAATATCTATCAATCTACCTACCTACCTATCTCTATCTGTCAATCTACCTACCTACCTATCTCTATCTATCTATCTACCTACCCACCTATCTGTATTTATCTATCTACCTACCTATCTGTATCTATCTATCTACCTACCTACCTATCTGTATCTATCAATCTACCTACCTACCTATCTCTATCTAACTATCTACCTACCCACCTATCTGTATTTATCTATCTACCTACCTATCTGTATCTATCTACCTACCTACCTACCTATCTCTATCTATCTATCTACCTACCTACCTATCTCTATCTGTCAATCTACCTACCTACCTATCTCTATCTATCTATCTACCTACCCACCTATCTGTATTTATCTATCTACCTACCTATCTGTATCTATCTACCTACCTGCCTACCTATCTCTATCTATCTATCTACCTACCTACCTATCTCTATCTATCAATCTACCTACCTAGCTATCTGTATCTATCAATCTACCTACCTACCTATCTCTATCTATCTACCTACCAACATATCTGTATCTGTATATCTACCTACCTACCTATCTCTATCTATCAATCTACCTACCTACCTATCTGTATCTATCAATCTACCTACCTACCTATCTCTATCTATCTACCTACCAACATATCTGTATCTGTATATCTACCTACCTACCTATCTCTATCTATCTATCTACCTATCTACCTATCTCTATCTATCTATCTACCTACCTATCTCTATCTATCTATCTACCTACCTACCTATCTGTATCTATCAATCTACCTACCTACCTATCTCTATCTATCTACCTACCTACCTATCTCTATCTATCAATCTACCTACCTACCTATCTCTATCTATCAATCTACCTACCTACCTATCTCTATCTATCTATCTACCTACCTACCTATCTCTATCTACCTATCTACCTACCTACCTATCTGTATCTATATATCTACCTACCTACCTATCTCTATCTATCTATCTACCTACCTACCTATCTCTATCTAACTATCTACCTACCAACCTATCTGTATCTATCTATCTACCTACCTACCCATCTGTATCTATCAATCTACCTACCTACCTATCTCTATCTATCTATCTACCTACCTACCTATCTGTATCTATCTATCTACCTACCTACCTATCTCTATCTATCTATCTATCTACCTACCTACCTATCTCTATCAATCTACCTACCTACCTATCTCTATCTATCTACCTACCTACCTACCTATCTCTATCTATCAATCTACCTACCTACCTATCTGTATCTATCTATCTACCTACCTACCTATCTGTATCTATCTACCTACCTACCTACCTATCTGTATCTATCTATCTACCTACCTACCTATCTCTATCTATCAATCTACCTACCTACATATCTGTATCTATCTATCTACCTATCTACCTATCTCTATCTATCTATCTACCTATGTACCTATCTCTATCTATCAATCTACCTACCTACCTATCTCTATCTATCAATCTACCTACCTACCTATCTCTATCTATCTATCTATCTACCTACCTACCTATCTGTATCTATCTACCTACCTACCTACCTATCTCTATCTATCTATCTACCTACCTACCTATCTCTATCTATCTACCTACCTACCTACCTACCTACCTACCTATCTCTATCTATCAATCTACCTACCTACCTATCTGTATCTATCTACCTATCTACCTACCTATCTCTATCTATCTATCTACCTACCTACCTATCTCTATCTATCTATCTACCTACCTACCTATCTGTATCTATCTATCTACCTACCTACCCATCTGTATCTATCAATCTACCTACCTACCTATCTCTATCTATCTATCTACCTACCTACATATCTGTATCTATATATCTACCTACCTACCTATCTGTATCTATCTATCTACCTATCTACCTATCAATATCTATCAATCTACCTACCTACCTATCTCTATCTATCTATCTACCTACCCACCTATCTGTATTTATCTATCTACCTACCTATCTGTATCTATCTACCTAACTACCTACCTATCTCTATCTATCTACCTACCTACCTACCTATCTCTATCTATCAATCTACCTAACTAACTATCTGTATCTATCAATCTACCTACCTATCTGTATCTATCTACCTACCTACCTATCTGTATCTATCAATCTACATACCTACCTATCTCTATCTATCTATCTACCTACCTACATATCTGTATCTATATATCTACCTACCTACCTATCTGTATCTATCTATCTACATATCTACCTATCTCTATCTATCAATCTACCTACCTACCTATCTCTATCTATCAATCTACCTACCTACCTATCTCTATCTATCTATCTATCTACCTACCTATCTGTATCTATCTACCTACCTACCTACCTATCTCTATCTATCTATCTACCTACCTACCTATCTCTATCTATCAATCTACCTACCTACCTATCTCTATCTATCAATCTACCTACCTACCTATCTGTATCTATCTATCTACCTACCTACCTATCTGTATCTATCAATCTACCTACCTACCTATCTCTATCTATCTACCTACCTACCTACATATCTGTATCTATATATCTACCTACCTACCTATCTGTGTCTATGTATCTACCTATCTACCTATCTCTATCTATCAATCTACATACCTATCTCTATCTATCTATCTACCTACCTACCTATCTGTATCTATCAATCTACCTATTTACCTATCTCTATCTATCTACCTACCTACCTATCTCTATCTATCAATCTACCTACCTACCTATCTCTATCTATCAATCTACCTACCTACCTATCTCTATCTATCTATCTACCTACCTACCTATCTCTATCTACCTATCTACCTACCTACATATCTGTATCTATATATCTACCTACCTACCTATCTCTATCTATCTATCTACCTACCTACCTATCTCTATCTAACTATCTACCTACCAACCTATCTGTATCTATCTATCTACCTACCTACCTATCTGTATCTATCAATCTACCTACCTACCTATCTCAATCTATCTACCTACCTACCTACCTATCTCTATCTATCAATCTACCTACCTACCTATCTGTATCTATCTACCTATCTACCTACCTATCTCTATCTATCTATCTACCTACCTACCTATCTGTATCTATATATCTACCTACCTACCTATCTCTATCTATCTATCGACCTACCTACCTATCTCTATCTATCTACCTACCTACCTACCTACCTATCTCTATCTATCAATCTACCTACCTACCCATCTGTATCTATCAATCTACCTACCTACCTATCTGTATCTATCTACCTATCTACCTACCTATCTCTATCTATCTATCTATCTACCTACCTACCTATCTGTATCTATCTACCTATCTACCTACCTATCTCTATCTATCTATCTACCTACCTACCTATCTCTATCTATCTATCTACCTACCTACCTATCTGTATCTATCTATCTACCTACCTACCCATCTGTATCTATCAATCTACCTACCTACCTATCTCTATCTATCTATCTACCTACCTACCTATCTCTATCTATCTATCTACCTACCTACCTATCTCTATCTATCTACCTACCTACCTACCTATCTCTATCTATCTATCTACCTACCTACCTATCTCTATCTATCTATCTACCTACCTACCTATCTGTATCTATATATCTACCTACCTACCTATCTGTATCTATCTATCTACCTATCTACCTATCTCTATCTATCAATCTACCTACCTACCTATCTCTATCTATCTATCTACCTACCCACCTATCTGTATTTATCTATCTACCTACCTATCTGTATCTATCTACCTACCTACCTACCTATCTCTATCTATCTATCTACCTACCTACCTATCTCTATCTGTCAATCTACCTACCTACCTATCTCTATCTATCTATCTACCTACCCACCTATCTGTATTTATCTATCTACCTACCTATCTGTATCTATCTACCTACCTGCCTACCTATCTCTATCTATCTATCTACCTACCTACCTATCTCTATCTATCAATCTACCTACCTACCTATCTGTATCTATCAATCTACCTACCTACCTATCTCTATCTATCTATCTACCTACCTACCTATCTCTATCTATCAATCTACCTACCTACCTATCTGTATCTATCAATCTACCTACCTACCTATCTCTATCTATCTATCTACCTACCTACCTATCTCTATCTATCAATCTACCTACCTACCTATCTGTATCTATCAATCTACCTACCTACCTATCTCTATCTATCTACCTACCTACATATCTGTATCTATATATCTACCTACCTACCTATCTCTATCTATCTATCTACCTATCTACCTATCTCTATCTATCTATCTACCTACCTATCTCTATCTATCTATCTACCTACCTACCTATCTGTATCTATCAATCTACCTACCTACCTATCTCTATCTATCTACCTACCTACCTATCTCTATCTATCAATCTACCTACCTACCTATCTCTATCTATCAATCTACCTACCTACCTATCTCTATCTATCTATCTACCTACCTACATATCTGTATCTATATATCTACCTACCTACCTACCTATCTCTATCTATCTACCTACCTACCTATCTCTATCTATCTATCTACCTACCTATCTCTATCTATCTATCTACCTACCTACCTATCTGTATCTATCAATCTACCTACCTACCTATCTCTATCTATCTACCTACCTACCTATCTCTATCTATCAATCTACCTACCTACCTATCTGTATCTATCTACCTATCTACCTACCTATCTCTATCTATCTATCTACCTACCTACCTATCTCTATCTATCTATCTACCTACCTACCTATCTGTATCTATATATCTACCTACCTACCTATCTCTATCTATCTACCTACCTACCTATCTCTATCTATCTACCTACCTACCTACCTACCTATCTCTATCTATCAATCTACCTACCTTCCTATCTGTATCTATCTACCTATCTACCTACCTATCTGTATCTATCAATCTACCTACTTACCTATCTCTATCTATCTACCTACCTACATATCTGTATCTATATATCTACCTACCTACCTATCTCTATCTATCTATCTACCTATCTACCTATCTCTATCTATCTGTCTACCTACCTATCTCTATCTATCTATCTACCTACCTACCTATCTGTATCTATCAATCTACCTACCTACCTATCTCTTTCTATCTACCTACCTACCTATCTCTATCTATCAATCTACCTACCTACCTACCTATCTCTATCTATCAATCTACCTACCTACCTATCTCTATCTATCTATCTACCTACCTACCTATCTCTATCTACCTATCTACCTAGCTACCTATCTGTATCTATATATCTACCTACCTACCTATCTCTATCTATCTATCTACCTACCTACCTATCTCTATCTAACTATCTACCTACCAACCTATCTGTATCTATCTATCTACCTACCTACCCATCTGTATCTATCAATCTACCTACCTACCTATCTGTATCTATCAATCTACCTACCTAGCTATCTCTATCTATCTATCTACCTACCTACATATCTGTATCTATATATCTACCTACCTACCTATCTCTATCTATCAATCTACCTACCTACCTATCTCTATCTATCTATCTATCTACCTACCTACCTATCTGTATCTATATATCTACCTACCTAACTATCTGTATCTATCAATCTACCTACCTACCTATCTCTATCTATCAATCTACCTACCTACCTATCTGTATCTATCTATCTACCTACCTACCTATCTGTATCTATCAATCTACCTACCTAGCTATCTCTATCCATCTATCTACCTACCTACATATCTGTATCTATATATCTATCTACCTACCTATCTCTATCTATCAATCTACCTACCTACCAATCTCTATCTATCTATCTACCTACCTACCTATCTGTATCTATATATCTACCTACCTACCTATCTGTATCTATCTACCTATCTACCTACCTATCTGTATCTATCAATCTACCTACCTACCTATCTCTATCTATCTACCTACCTACATATCTGTATCTATATATCTACCTACCTACCTATCTCTATCTATCTATCTACCTATCTACCTATCTCTATCTATCTATCTACCTACCTATCTCTATCTATCTACCTACCTACCTATCTGTATCTATCAATCTACCTACCTACCTATCTCTATCTATCTACCTACCTACCTATCTCTATCTATCAATCTACCTACCTACCTATCTCTATCTATCAATCTACCTACCTACCTATCTCTATCTATCTATCTACCTACCTACCTATCTCTATCTACCTATCTTCCTACCTATCGATCTGTATCTATATATCTACCTACCTACCTATCTCTATCTATCTATCTACCTACCTACCTATCTCTATCTAACTATCTACCTACCAACCTATCTGTATCTATGTATCTACCTACCTACCCATCTGTATCTATCAATCTACCTACCTACCTATCTCTATCTATCTATCTACCTACCTACATATCTGTATCTATATATCTACCTACCTACCTATCTCTATCTATCTATCTACCTACCTACCTATCTCTATCTATCAATCTACCTACCTACCTATCTGTATCTATCTACCTATCTACCTACCTATCTCTATCTATCTATCTACCTACCTACCTATCTCTATCTATCTATCTACCTACCTACCTATCTGTATCTATCTATCTACCTACCTACCTATCTGTATCTATCAATCTACCTACCTAGCTATCTCTATCCATCTATCTACCTACCTACATATCTGTATCTATATATCTACCTACCTACCTATCTCTATCTATCAATCTACCTACCTACCTATCTCTATCTATCTATCTACCTACCTACCTATCTGTATCTATATATCTACCTACCTACCTATCTGTATCTATCAATCTACCTACCTACCTATCTCTATCTATCAATCTACCTACCTACCTATCTGTATCTATCTATCTACCTACCTACCTATCTGTATCTATCAATCTACCTACCTTCCTATCTCTATCTATCAATCTACCTACCTACCTATCTCTATCTATCTATCTACCTACCTACATATCTGTATCTATCTATCTACCTACCTACCTATCTGTATCTATCTATCTACCTATCTACCTATCTCTATCTATCAATCTACCTACCTACCTATCTCTATCTATCTATCTATCTACCTACCCACCTATCTGTATTTATCTATCTACCTACATATCTGTATCTATATATCTACCTACCTACCTATCTCTATCTATCTACCTACCTACCTACCTATCTCTATCTATCAATCTACCTACCTACCTATCTGTATCTATCTACCTACCTACCTACCTATCTGTATCTATCAATCTACCAACCTACCTATCTCTATCTATCTCTCTACCTACATATCTGTATCTATATATCTACCTACCTACCTATCTCTATCTATCAATCTACCTACCTACCTCTATCTATCAATCTATCTTCCCACCTATCTGTATTTATCTATCTACCTACCTACCTATCTGTATCTATCAATCTACCTACCTACCTATCTGTATCTATATATCTACTTACCTACCTATCTGTATCTATCTATCTACCTACCTACCTATCTGTATCTATCTACCTACCTACCTACGTATCTCTATCTATCTATCTACCTACCTACCTATCTGTATCTATCAATCTACCTATCTACCTATCTCTATCTATCAATCTACATACCTATCTCTATCTATCTATCTACCTACCTACCTATCTGTATCAATCAATCTACCTACCAACCTATCTGTATCTATCTATCTACCTACCTACCCATCTGTATCTATCAATCTACCTACCTACCTATCTCTATCTACCTATCTACCTACCTACCTATCTGTATCTATATATCTACCTACCTACCTATCTCTATCTATCTACCTACCTATCTCTATCTATCTATCTACCTACCTACCTATCTGTATCTATCAATCTACCTACCTACCTATCTCTATCTATCTACCTACCTACCTACCTATCTCTATCTATCAATCTACCTACCTACCTATCTCTATCTATCTATCTACCTACCTACCTATCTGTATCTATCTATCTACCTACCTACCCATCTGTATCTATCAATCTACCTACCTACCTATCTCTATCTATCTATCTACCTACCTACCTATCTCTATCTATCTATCTACCTACCCACCTATCTGTATTTATCTATCTACCTACCTATCTGTATCTATCTACCTACCTACCTACCTATATCTATCTATCTATCTACCTACCTACCTATCTCTATCTGTCAATCTACCTACCTACCTATCTCTATCTATCTATCTACCTACCCACCTATCTGTATTTATCTATCTACCTACCTATCTGTATCTATCTACCTACCTGCCTACCTATCTCTATCTATCTATCTACCTACCTACCTATCTCTATCTATCAATCTACCTACCTACCTATCTGTATCTATCAATCTACCTACCTACCTATCTCTATCTATCTATCTACCTACCTACCTATCTCTATCTATCAATCTACCTACCTACCTATCTGTATCTATCAATCTACCTACCTACCTATCTCTATCTATCTATCTACCTACCTACCTATCTCCATCTATCTACCTACCAACCTATCTGTATCTATCTATCTACCTACCTATCCATCTGTATCTATCAATCTACCTACCTACCTATCTCTATCTATCTATCTACCTACCTACATATCTGTATCTATATATCTACCTACCTACCTACCTATCTCTATCTATCTACCTACCTACCTATCTCTATCTATCTATCTACCTACCTATCTCTATCTATCTATCTACCTACCTACCTATCTGTATCTATCAATCTACCTACCTACCTATCTCTATCTATCTACCTACCTACCTATCTCTATCTATCAATCTACCTACCTACCTATCTGTATCTATCTACCTATCTACCTACCTATCTCTATCTATCTATCTACCTACCTACCTATCTCTATCTATCTATCTACCTACCTACCTATCTGTATCTATATATCTACCTACCTACCTATCTCTATCTATCTATCTACCTACCCACCTATCTGTATTTATCTATCTACCTACCTATCTGTATCTATCTACCTACCTACCTACCTATCTCTATCTATCTATCTACCTACCTACCTATCTCTATCTGTCAATCTACCTACCTACCTATCTCTATCTATCTATCTACCTACCCACCTATCTGTATTTATCTATCTACCTACCTATCTGTATCTATCTACCTACCTGCCTACCTATCTCTATCTATCTACCTACCTACCTATCTCTATCTATCAATCTACCTACCTACCTATCTGTATCTATCAATCTACCTACCTACCTATCTCTATCTATCTATCTACCTACCTACCTATCTCTATCTATCAATCTACCTACCTACCTATCTGTATCTATCAATCTACCTACCTACCTATCTCTATCTATCTATCTACCTACCTACCTATCTCTATCTATCAATCTACCTACCTACCTATCTGTATCTATCAATCTACCTACCTACCTATCTCTATCTATCTACCTACCTACATATCTGTATCTATATATCTACCTACCTACCTATCTCTATCTATCTATCTACCTATCTACCTATCTCTATCTATCTATCTACCTACCTATCTCTATCTATCTATCTACCTACCTACCTATCTGTATCTATCAATCTACCTACCTACCTATCTCTATCTATCTACCTACCTACCTATCTCTATCTATCAATCTACCTACCTTCCTATCTCTATCTATCAATCTACCTACCTACCTATCTCTATCTATCTATCTACCTACCTACCTATCTCTATCTACCTATCTACCTACCTACCTATCTGTATCTATATATCTACCTACCTACCTATCTCTATCTATCTATCTACCTACCTACCTATCTCTATCTATCTACCTACCAACCTATCTGTATCTATCTATCTACCTACCTACCCATCTGTATCTATCAATCTACCTACCTACCTATCTCTATCTATCTATCTACCTACCTACATATCTGTATCTATATATCTACCTACCTACCTACCTATCTCTATCTATCTACCTACCTACCTATCTCTATCTATCTATCTACCTACCTATCTCTATCTATCTATCTATCTACCTACCTACCTATCTGTATCTATCAATCTACCTACCTACCTATCTCTATCTATCTACCTACCTACCTATCTCTATCTATCAATCTACCTACCTACCTATCTGTATCTATCTACCTATCTACCTACCTATCTCTATCTATCTATCTACCTACCTACCTATCTCTATCTATCTATCTACCTACCTACCTATCTGTATCTATATATCTACCTACCTACCTATCTCTATCAATCTATCTACCTACCTACCTATCTCTATCTATCTACCTACCTACCTACCTACCTACCTACCTATCTCTATCTATCAATCTACCTACATTCCTATCTGTATCTATCTACCTATCTACCTACCTATCTGTATCTATATATCTACCTACCTACCTATCTCTATCTATCTATCTACCTATCTACCTATCTCTATCTATCTGTCTACCTATCTATCTCTATCTATCTATCTACCTACCTACCTATCTGTATCTATCAATCTACCTACCTACCTATCTCTTTCTATCTACCTACCTACCTATCTCTATCTATCAATCTACCTACCTACCTACCTATCTCTATCTATCAATCTACCTACCTACCTACCTATCTCTATCTACCTATCTGTATCTATATATCTACCTACCTACCTATCTCTATCTATCTATCTACCTACCTACCTATCTCTATCTAACTATCTACCTACCAACCTATCTGTATCTATCTATCTACCTACCTACCCATCTGTATCTATCAATCTACCTACCTACCTATCTCTATCTATCTATCTACCTACCTACATATCTGTATCTATATATCTACCTACCTACCTATCTCTATCTATCTATCTACCTACCTACCTATCTCTATCTATCAATCTACCTACCTACGTATCTGTATCTATCTACCTATCTACCTACCTATCTCTATCTATCTATCTACCTACCTACCTATCTGTATCTATCTATCTACCTACCTACCTATCTGTATCTATCTATCTACCTACCTACCTATCTGTATCTATCAATCTACCTACCTAGCTATCTCTATCTATCTATCTACCTACCTACATATCTGTATCTATATATCTACCTACCTACCTATCTCTATCTATCAATCTACCTACCTACCTACCTATCTCTATCTATCTATCTATCTACCTACCTACCTATCTGTATCTATATATCTACCTACCTACCTATCTGTATCTATCAATCTACCTACCTACCTATCTCTATCTATCAATCTACCTACCTACCTATCTGTATCTATCTATCTACCTACCTACCTATCTGTATCTATCAATCTACCTACCTAGCTATCTCTATCTATCTATCTACCTACCTAGATATCTGTATCTATATATCTATCTACCTACCTATCTCTATCTATCAATCTACCTACCTACCTATCTCTATCTATCTATCTATCTACCTACCTATCTATCTGTATCTATATATCTACCTACCTACCTATCTGTATCTATCTACCTATCTACCTACCTATCTGTATCTATCAATCTACCTACCTACCTATCTCTATCTATCTACCTACCTACATATCTGTATCTATATATCTACCTACCTACCTATCTCTATCTATCTATCTACCTATCTACCTATCTCTATCTATCTATCTACCTACCTATCTCTATCTATCTATCTACCTACCTACCTATCTGTATCTATCAATCTACCTACCTACCTATCTCTATCTATCTACCTACCTACCTATCTCTATCTATCAATCTACCTACCTACCTATCTCTATCTATCAATCTACCTACCTACCTATCTCTATCTATCTATCTACCTACCTACCTATCTCTATCTACCTATCTACCTACCTACCTATCTGTATCTATATATCTACCTACCTACCTATCTCTATCTATCTATCTACCTACCTACCTATCTCTATCTAACTATCTACCTACCAACCTATCTGTATCTATCTATCTACCTACCTACCCATCTGTATCTATCAATCTACCTACCTACCTATCTCTATCTATCTATCTACCTACCTACATATCTGTATCTATATATCTACCTACCTACCTATCTCTATCTATCTATCTACCTACCTACCTATCTCTAGCTATCAATCTACCTACCTACCTATCTGTATCTATCTACCTATCTACCTACCTATCTCTATCTATCTATCTACCTACCTACCTATCTCTATCTATCTATCTACCAACCTACCTATCTCTATCTATCTCTCTACCTACATATCTGTATCTATATATCTACCTACCTACCTATCTCTATCTATCAATCTACCTACCTACCTATCTCTATCTATCAATCTATCTTCCCACCTATCTGTATTTATCTATCTACCTACCTACCTATCTGTATCTATCAATCTACCTACCTACCTATCTGTATCTATATATCTACTTACCTACCTATCTGTATCTATCTATCTACCTACCTACCTATCTGTATCTATCTACCTACCTACCTACGTATCTCTATCTATCTATCTACCTACCTACCTATCTGTATCTATCAATCTACCTACCTACCTATCTCTATCTATCTACCTACCTACCTACCTATCTCTATCAATCTACCTACCTACCTACCTATATCTATCTATCTATCTACCTACCTACATATCTGTATCTATGTATCTACCTACCTACCTATCTATCTCTATCTATCTATCTACCTACCTACCTATCTCTATCTATCTATCTACCTACCTACCTATCTCTATCTATCTATCTACCTACCTACCTATCTGTATCTATCAATCTACCTACCTACCTATCTCTATCTATCTACCTACCTACCTACCTATCTCTATCTATCAATCTACCTACCTACCTATCTGTATCTATCTACCTACCTACCTACCTATCTGTATCTATCAATCTACCAACCTACCTATCTCTATCTATCTATCTCTCTACCTACATATCTGTATCTATATATCTACCTACCTACCTATCTCTATCTATCAATCTACCTACCTACCTATCTCTATCTATCAATCTATCTTCCCACCTATCTGTATTTATCTATCTACCTACCTACCTATCTGTATCTATCAATCTACCTACCTACCTATCTGTATCTATATATCTACTTACCTACCTATCTGTATCTATCTATCTACCTACCTACCTATCTGTATCTATCTACCTACCTACCTACGTATCTCTATCTATCTATCTACCTACCTACCTATCTGTATCTATCAATCTACCTACCTACCTATCTCTATCTATCTACCTACCTACCTACCTATCTCTATCAATCTACCTACCTACCTACCTATATCTATCTATCTATCTACCTACCTACATATCTGTATCTATGTATCTACCTACCTACCTATCTATCTCTATCTATCTATCTACCTACCTACCTATCTCTATCTATCTATCTACCTACCTACCTATCTCTATCTATCTATCTACCTACCTACCTATCTGTATCTATCAATCTACCTACCTACCTATCTCTATCTACCTACCTACCTACCTACCTATCTCTATCTATCAATCTACCTACCTACCTATCTCTATCTATCAATCTACCTACCTACCTATCTGTATCTATCTATCTACCTACCTACCTATCTGTATCTATCAATCTACCTACCTACCTATCTCTATCTATCTACCTACCTACCTATATATCTGTATCTATATATCTACCTACCTACCTATCTGTATCTATGTATCTACCTATCTACCTATCTCTATCTATCTATCTACCTACCTACCTATCTGTATCAATCAATCTACCTACCAACCTATCTGTATCTATCTATCTACCTACCTACCCATCTGTATCTATCAATCTACCTACCTACCTATCTCTATCTATCAATCTACCTACCTACCTATCTCTATCTATCTATCTACCTACCTACCTATCTCTATCTACCTATCTACCTACCTACCTATCTGTATCTATATATCTACCTACCTACCTATCTCTATCTATCTACCTACCTATCTCTATCTATCTATCTACCTACCTACCTATCTGTATCTATCAATCTACCTACCTACCTATCTCTATCTATCTACCTACCTACCTACCTATCTCTATCTATCAATCTACCTACCTACCTATCTCTATCTATCTATCTACCTACCTACCTATCTGTATCTATCTATCTACCTACCTACCCATCTGTATCTATCAATCTACCTACCTACCTATCTCTATCTATCTATCTACCTACATACCTATCTCTATCTATCTATCTACCTACCCACCTATCTGTATTTATCTATCTACCTACCTATCTGTATCTATCTACCTACCTACCTACCTATCTCTATCTATCTATCTACCTACCTACCTATCTCTATCTGTCAATCTACCTACCTACCTATCTCTATCTATCTATCTACCTACCCACCTATCTGTATTTATCTATCTACCTACCTATCTGTATCTATCTACCTACCTGCCTACCTATCTCTATCTATCTATCTACCTACCTACCTATCTCTATCTATCAATCTACCTACCTACCTATCTGTATCTATCAATCTACCTACCTACCTATCTCTATCTATCTATCTACCTACCTACCTATCTCTATCTATCAATCTACCTACCTACCTATCTGTATCTATCAATCTACCTACCTACCTATCTCTATCTATCTATCTACCTACCTACCTATCTCTATCTATCTACCTACCAACCTATCTGTATCTATCTATCTACCTACCTACCCATCTGTATCTATCAATCTACCTACCTACCTATCTCTATCTATCTATCTACCTACCTACATATCTGTATCTATATATCTACCTACCTACCTACCTATCTCTATCTATCTACCTACCTACCTATCTCTATCTATCTATCTACCTACCTATCTCTATCTATCTATCTACCTACCTACCTATCTGTATCTATCAATCTACCTACCTACCTATCTCTATCTATCTACCTACCTACATATCTCTATCTATCAATCTACCTACCTACCTATCTGTATCTATCTACCTATCTACCTACCTATCTCTATCTATCTATCTACCTACCTACCTATCTCTATCTATCTATCTACCTACCTACCTACCTATCTGTATCTATATATCTACCTACCTACCTATCTCTATCTATCTATCTACCTACCCACCTATCTGTATTTATCTATCTACCTACCTATCTGTATCTATCTACCTACCTACCTACCTATCTCTATCTATCTATCTACCTACCTACCTATCTCTATCTGTCAATCTACCTACCTACCTATCTCTATCTATCTATCTACCTACCCACCTATCTGTATTTATCTATCTACCTACCTATCTGTATCTATCTACCTACCTGCCTACCTATCTCTATCTATCTACCTACCTACCTATCTCTATCTATCAATCTACCTACCTACCTATCTGTATCTATCAATCTACCTACCTACCTATCTCTATCTATCTATCTACCTACCTACCTATCTCTATCTATCAATCTACCTACCTACCTATCTGTATCTATCAATCTACCTACCTACCTATCTCTATCTATCTATCTACCTACCTACCTATCTCTATCTATCAATCTACCTACCTACCTATCTGTATCTATCAATCTACCTACCTACCTATCTCTATCTATCTACCTACCTACATATCTGTATCTATATATCTACCTACCTACCTATCTCTATCTATCTATCTACCTACCTATCTCTATCTATCTATCTACCTACCTACCTATCTGTATCTATCAATCTACCTACCTACCTATCTCTATCTATCTACCTACCTACCTATCTCTATCTATCAATCTACCTACCTTCCTATCTCTATCTATCAATCTACCTACCTACCTATCTCTATCTATCTATCTACCTACCTACCTATCTCTATCTACCTGTCTACCTACCTACCTATCTGTATCTATATATCTACCTACCTACCTATCTCTATCTATCTATCTACCTACCTACCTATCTCTATCTATCTACCTACCAACGTATCTGTATCTATCTATCTACCTACCTACCCATCTGTATCTATCAATCTACCTACCTACCTATCTCTATCTATCTATCTACCTACCTACATATCTGTATCTATATATCTACCTACCTACCTACCTATCTCTATCTATCTACCTACCTACCTATCTCTATCTATCTATCTACCTACCTATCTCTATCTATCTATCTACCTACCTACCTATCTGTATCTATCAATCTACCTACCTACCTATCTCTATCTATCTACCTACCTACCTATCTCCATCTATCAATCTACCTACCTACCTATCTGTATCTATCTACCTATCTACCTACCTATCTCTATCTATCTATCTACCTACCTACCTATCTCTATCTATCTATCTACCTACCTACCTATCTGTATCTATATATCTACCTACCTACCTATCTCTATCAATCTATCTACCTACCTACCTATCTCTATCTATCTACCTACCTACCTACCTATCTCTATCTATCAATCTACCTACCTTCCTATCTGTATCTATCTACCTATCTACCTACCTATCTGTATCTATATATCTACCTACCTACCTATCTCTATCTATCTATCTACCTATCTACCTATCTCTATCTATCTGTCTACCTACCTATCTCTATCTATCTATCTACCTACCTACCTATCTGTATCTATCAATCTACCTACCTACCTATCTCTTTCTATCTACCTACCTACCTATCTCTATCTATCAATCTACCTACCTACCTACCTATCTCTATCTATCAATCTACCTACCTACCTATCTCTATCTATCTATCTACCTACCTACCTATCTCTATCTACCTATCTGTATCTATATATCTACCTACCTACCTATCTCTATCTATCTATCTACCTACCTACCTATCTCTATCTAACTATCTACCTACCAACCTATCTGTATCTATCTATCTACCTACCTACCCATCTGTATCTATCAATCTACCTACCTACCTATCTCTATCTATCTATCTACCTACCTACATATCTGTATCTATATATCTACCTACCTACCTATCTCTATCTATCTATCTACCTACCTACCTATCTCTATCTATCAATCTACCTACCTACCTATCTGTATCTATCTACCTATCTACCTACCTATCTCTATCTATCTATCTACCTACCTACCTATCTCTATCTATCTATCTACCTACCTACCTATCTGTATCTATCTATCTACCTACCTACCTATCTGTATCTATCAATCTACCTACCTAGCTATCTCTATCTATCTATCTACCTACCTACATATCTGTATCTATATATCTACCTACCTACCTATCTCTATCTATCAATCTACCTACCTACCTATCTCTATCTATCTATCTATCTACCTACCTACCTATCTGTATCTATATATCTACCTACCTACCTATCTGTATCTATCAATCTACCTACCTACCTATCTCTATCTATCAATCTACCTACCTACCTATCTGTATCTATCTATCTACCTACCTACCTATCTGTATCTATCAATCTACCTACCTAGCTATCTCTATCTATCTATCTACCTACCTACATATCTGTATCTATATATCTATCTACCTACCTATCTCTATCTATCAATCTACCTACCTACCTATCTCTATCTATCTATCTACCTACCTACCTATCTGTATCTATATATCTACCTACCTACCTATCTGTATCTATCTACCTATCTACCTACCTATCTGTATCTATCAATCTACCTACCTACCTATCTCTATCTATCTACCTACCTACATATCTGTATCTATATATCTACCTACCTACCTATCTCTATCTATCTATCTACCTATCTACCTATCTCTATCTATCTATCTACCTACCTATCTCTATCTATCTATCTACCTACCTACCTATCTGTATCTATCAATCTACCTACCTACCTATCTCTATCTATCTACCTACCTACCTATCTCTATCTATCAATCTACCTACCTACCTATCTCTATCTATCAATCTACCTACCTACCTATCTCTATCTATCTATCTACCTACCTACCTATCTCTATCTACCTATCTACCTACCTACCTATCTGTATCTATATATCTACCTACCTACCTATCTCTATCTATCTATCTACCTACCTACCTATCTCTATCTAACTATCTACCTACCAACCTATCTGTATCTATCTATCTACCTACCTACCCATCTGTATCTATCAATCTACCTACCTACCTATCTCTATCTATCTATCTATCTACCTACCTACATATCTGTATCTATATATCTACCTACCTACCTATCTCTATCTATCTATCTACCTACCTACCTATCTCTATCTATCAATCTACCTACCTACCTATCTGTATCTATCTACCTATCTACCTACCTATCTCTATCTATCTATCTACCTACCTACCTATCTCTATCTATCTATCTACCTACCTACCTATCTGTATCTATCTATCTACCTACCTACCTATCTGTATCTATCAATCTACCTACCTAGCTATCTCTATCCATCTATCTACCTACCTACATATCTGTATCTATATATCTACCTACCTACCTATCTCTATCTATCAATCTACCTACCTACCTATCTCTATCTATCTACCTACCTACCTACCTATCTGTATCTATATATCTACCTACCTACCTATCTGTATCTATCAATCTACCTACCTACCTATCTCTATCTATCAATCTACCTACCTACCTATCTCTATCTATCAATCTACCTACCTACCTATCTCTATCTATCTACCTACCTACCTACCTATCTGTATCTATATATCTACCTACCTACCTATCTGTATCTATCAATCTACCTACCTACCTATCTCTATCTATCAATCTACCTACCTACCTATCTGTATCTATCTATCTACCTACCTACCTATCTCTATCTAACTATCTACCTACCAACCTATCTGTATCTATCTATCTACCTACCTACCCATCTGTATCTATCAATCTACCTACCTACCTATCTCTATCTATCTACCTACCTACATATCTGTATCTATATATCTACCTACCTACCTATCTCTATCTATCTATCTACCTACCTACCTATCTCTATCTATCTACCTACCTACCTATCTCTATCTATCTATCTACCTACCTATCTCTATCTATCTATCTACCTACCTACCTATCTGTATCTATCAATCTACCTACCTACCTATCTCTATCTATCTACCTACCTACCTACCTATCTCTATCTATCAATCTACCTACCTACCTATCTGTATCTATCTACCTATCTACCTACCTATCTCTATCTATCTATCTATCTACCTACCTACCTATCTCTATCTATCTATCTACCTACCTACCTATCTGTATCTATATATCTACCTACCTACCTATCTCTATCTATCTATCGACCTACCTACCTATCTCTATCTATCTACCTACCTACCTACCTACCTATCTCTATCTATCAATCTACCTACCTACCCATCTGTATCTATCAATCTACCTACCTACCTATCTGTATCTATCTACCTATCTACCTACCTATCTCTATCTATCTATCTATCTACCTACCTACCTATCTGTATCTATCTACCTATCTACCTACCTATCTCTATCTATCTATCTACCTACCTACCTATCTCTATCTATCTATCTACCTACCTACCTATCTGTATCTATCTATCTACCTACCTACCCATCTGTATCTATCAATCTACCTACCTACCTATCTCTATCTATCTATCTACCTACCTACCTATCTCTATCTATCTATCTACCTACCTACCTATCTCTATCTATCTATCTACCTACCTACCTATCTCTATCTATCTACCTACCTACCTACCTATCTCTATCTATCTATCTACCTACCTACCTTTCTCTATCTATCTATCTACCTACCCACCTATCTGTATTTATCTATCTACCTACCTATCTGTATCTATCTACCTACCTACCTACCTATCTCTATCTATCTATCTACCTACCTACCTATCTCTATCTGTCAATCTACCTACCTACCTATCTCTATCTATCTATCTACCTACCCACCTATCTGTATTTATCTATCTACCTACCTATCTGTATCTATCTACCTACCTGCCTACCTATCTCTATCTATCTATCTACCTACCTACCTATCTCTATCTATCAATCTACCTACCTACCTATCTGTATCTATCAATCTACCTACCTACCTATCTCTATCTATCTATCTACCTACCTACCTATCTCTATCTATCAATCTACCTACCTACCTATCTGTATCTATCAATCTACCTACCTACCTATCTCTATCTATCTACCTACCTACATATCTGTATCTATATATCTACCTACCTACCTATCTCTATCTATCTATCTACCTATCTACCTATCTCTATCTATCTATCTACCTACCTATCTCTATCTATCTATCTACCTACCTACCTATCTGTATCTATCAATCTACCTACCTACCTATCTCTATCTATCTACCTACCTACCTATCTCTATCTATCAATCTACCTACCTACCTATCTCTATCTATCAATCTACCTACCTACCTATCTCTATCTATCTATCTACCTACCTACCTATCTCTATCTACCTATCTACCTACCTAACTATCTGTATCTATATATCTACCTACCTACCTATCTCTATCTATCTATCTACCTACCTATCTCTATCTAACTATCTACCTACCAACCTATCTGTATCTATCTATCTACCTACCTACCCATCTGTATCTATCAATCTACCTACCTACCTATCTCTATCTATCTATCTACCTACCTACATATCTGTATCTATATATCTACCTACCTACCTACCTACCTATCTCTATCTATCTACCTACCTACCTATCTCTATCTATCTATCTACCTACCTATCTCTATCTATCTATCTACCTACCTACCTATCTGTATCTATCAATCTACCTACCTACCTATCTCTATCTATCTACCTACCTACCTATCTCTATCTATCAATCTACCTACCTACCTATCTGTATCTATCTACCTATCTACCTACCTATCTCTATCTATCTATCTACCTACCTACCTATCTCTATCTATCTATCTACCTACCTACCTATATGTATCTATATATCTACCTACCTACCTATCTCTATCTATCTATCTACCTACCTACCTATCTCTATCTATCTACCTACCTACCTACCTACCTACCTACCTATCTCTATCTATCAATCTACCTACCTTCCTATCTGTATCTATCTACCTATCTACCTACCTATCTGTATCTATCAATCTACCTACCTACCTATCTCTATCTATCTACCTACCTACATATCTGTATCTATATATCTACCTACCTACCTATCTCTATCTATCTATCTACCTATCTACCTATCTCTATCTATCTGTCTACCTACCTATCTCTATCTATCTATCTACCTACCTACCTATCTGTATCTATCAATCTACCTACCTACCTATCTCTTTCTATCTACCTACCTACCTATCTCTATCTATCAATCTACCTACCTACCTACCTATCTCTATCTATCAATCTACCTACCTACCTATCTCTATCTATCTATCTACCTACCTACCTATCTCTATCTATCTATCTACCTACCTACCTATCTCTATCTATCTATCTACCTACCTACCTATCTCTATCTATCTATCTATCTACCTACCTACCTATCTGTATATATCTATCTACCTATCTACCTATCTCTATCTATCAATCTACCTACCTACCTATCTCTATCTATCTATCGACCTTCGTACCTATCTCTATCTATCAATCTACCTACCTATCTGTATCTATCTACCTACCTACCTATCTCTATCTATCAATCTACCTTCCTACCTATCTGTATCTATCAATCTACCTACCTACCTATTTCTATCTATCTACCTACCTACCTACCTATCTGTATCTATCAATCTACCTACCTACCTATCTCTATCTATCTACCTACCTACCTACCTATCTCTATCTTTCAATCTACCTACCTACCTATCTGTATCTATCAATCTACCTACCTATCTGTATCTATCTACCTACCTACCTACCTATCTCTATCTATCAATCTACCTACCTACCTATCTGTATCTATCAATCTACCTACCTACCTATCTCTATCTATCTACCTACCTACCTACCTATCTCTATCAATCTACCTACCTACCTATCTCTATCTATCTACCTACCTACCTACCTATCTCTATCTATCAATCTACCTACCTACCTATCTCTATCTATCAATCTACCTACCTACCTATCTGTATCTATCAATCTACCTACCTACCTATCTCTATCTATCTACCTACCTACCTACCTATCTCTATCAATCTACCTACCTACCTATCTCTATCTATCTACCTACCTACCTACCTATCTCTATCTATCAATCTACCTACCTACCTATCTGTATCTATCTATCTACCTACCTACCTATCTGTATCTATCAATCTACCTACCTACCTATCTCTATCTATCAATCTACCTACTTACCTATCTGTATCTATCAGTCTACCTACCTACCTATCTCTATCTATCAAACTACCTACCTACCTATCTGTATCTATCTATCTACCTACCTACCTATCTCTATCTATCTATCTACCTACCTACCTATCTTTATCTATCAATCTACCTACCTACCTATTTCTATCTATCTACCTACCTACCTACCTATCTGTATCTATCAATCTACCTACCTACCTATCTCTATCTATCTACCTACCTACCTACCTATCTCTATCTTTCAATCTACCTACCTACCTATCTGTATCTATCAATCTACCTACCTATCTGTATCTATCTACCTACCTACCTACCTATCTCTATCTATCAATCTACCTACCTACCTATCTGTATCTATCAATCTACCTACCTACCTATCTCTATCTATCTACCTACCTACCTACCTATCTCTATCAATCTACCTACCTACCTATCTCTATCTATCTACCTACCTACCTACCTATCTCTATCTATCAATCTACCTACCTACCTATCTGTATCTATCTATCTACCTACCTACCTATCTGTATCTATCAATCTACCTACCTACCTATCTCTATCTATCAATCTACCTACCTACCTACCTATCTGTATCTATCTATCTACCTACCTACCTATCTGTATCTATCAATCTACCTACCTACCTATCTCTATCTATCTATCTACCTACCTACCTATCTCTATCTACCTACCTACCTACCTACCTATCTCTATCTATCTATCTACCTACCTACCTATCTGTATCTATCTATCTACCTACCTACCTATTTGTATCTATCTATCTACCTACCTACCTATCTCTATCTATCTACCTACCTACCTATCTCTATCTATCTACCTACCTACCTACCTATCTCTATCTATCAATCTACCTACCTACCTATCTCTATCTATCAATCTACCTACCTACCTATCTGTATCTATCAATCTACCTACCTACCTATCTCTATCTATCTACCTACCTACCTACCTATCTCTATCAATCTACCTACCTACCTATCTCTATCTATCTACCTACCTACCTACCTATCTCTATCTATCAATCTACCTACCTACCTATCTGTATCTATCTATCTACCTACCTACCTATCTCTATCTATCAATCTACCTACCTACCTATCTCTATCTATCTACCTACCTACCTACCTATATCTATCAATCTACCTACCTACCTATCTCTATCTATCTACCTACCTACCTATCTGTCTCTATCAATCTACCTACCTACCTACCTACCTATCTATCTCTATCTATCTACCTACCTACCTATTACTATCTATCTACCTACCTACCTACCTACCTATATCTATCAATCTACCTACCTACCTATCTCTATCTATCTACCTACCTACCTATCTGTCTCTATCAATCTACCTACCTACCTATCTATCTCTATCTATCTATCTACCTACCTACCTACCTACCTATCTCTATCTATCTACCTACCTACCTATCTCTATCTATCTATCTACCTACCTACCTATCTCTATCTATCTATCTACCTACCTACCTATCTGTATCTATCAATCTACCTACCTACCTATTACTATCTATCTACCTACCTACCTACCTACCTATATCTATCAATCTACCTACCTACCTATCTCTATCTATCTACCTACCTACCTATCTGTCTCTATCAATCTACCTACCTACCTATCTATCTCTATCTATCTATCTACCTACCTACCTACCTATCTCTATCTATCTACCTACCTACCTATCTCTATCTATCTATCTACCTACCTACCTATCTCTATCTATCTATCTACCTACCTACCTATCTGTATCTATCAATCTACCTACCTACCTATCTCTATCTATCTACCTACCTACCTACCTATCTCTATCTTTCAATCTACCTACCTACCTATCTGTATCTATCTATCTACCTACCTACCCATCTGTATCTATCAATCTACCTACCTACCTATCTCTATCTATCAATCTACCTACCTACCTATCTGTATCTATCTATCTACCTACCTACCTATCTGTATCTATCAATCTACCTACCTACCTATCTCTATCTATCAAACTACCTACCTACCTATCTGTATCTATCTATCTAACTACCTATCTATCTGTATCTATCAATCTACCTACCTACCTATCTCTATCTATCAATCTACTTACCTACCTATCTGTATCTATCTATCTACCTACTTACCTATCTGTATCTATCAGTCTACCTACCTACCTATCTCTATCTATCAAACTACCTACCTACCTATCTGTATCTATCTATCTACCTACCTACCTATCTCTATCTATCTATCTACCTACCTACCTATCTGTATCTATCAATCTACCTACCTACCTATTTCTATCTATCTACCTACCTACCTACCTCTGTATCTATCAATCTACCTACCTACCTATCTCTATCTATCTACCTACCTACCTACCTATCTCTATCTTTCAATCTACCTACCTACCTATCTGTATCTATCAATCTACCTACCTACCTATCTCTATCTATCAATCTACCTACCTACCTATCTGTATCTATCTATCTACCTACCTACCTATCTCTATCTATCAATCTACCTACCTACCTATTACTATCTATCTACCTACCTACCTACCAATATCTATCAATCTACCTACCTACCTATCTCTATCTATCTACCTACCTACCTATCTGTCTCTATCAATCTACCTACCTACCTATCTATCTCTATCTATCTACCTACCTACCTACCTATATCTATCAATCTACCTACCTACCTATCTCTATCTATCTACCTACCTACCTATCTGTCTCTATCAATCTACCTACCTACCTACCTACCTATCTATCTCTATCTATCTACCTACCTACCTATTACTATCTATCTACCTACCTACCTACCTACCTATATCTATCAATCTACCTACCTACCTATCTCTATCTATCTACCTACCTACCTATCTGTCTCTATCAATCTACCTACCTACCTATCTATCTCTATCTATCTATCTACCTACCTACCTACCTACCTATCTCTATCTATCTACCTACCTACCTATCTCTATCTATCTATCTACCTACCTACCTATCTCTATCTATCTATCTACCTACCTACCTATCTGTATCTATCAATCTACCTACCTACCTATTACTATCTATCTACCTACCTACCTACCTACCTATATCTATCAATCTACCTACCTACCTATCTCTATCTATCTACCTACCTACCTATCTGTCTCTATCAATCTACCTACCTACCTATCTATCTCTATCTATCTATCTACCTACCTACCTACCTATCTCTATCTATCTACCTACCTACCTATCTCTATCTATCTATCTACCTACCTACCTATCTCTATCTATCTATCTACCTACCTACCTATCTGTATCTATCAATCTACCTACCTACCTATCTCTATCTATCTACCTACCTACCTACCTATCTCTATCTTTCAATCTACCTACCTACCTATCTGTATCTATCTATCTACCTACCTACCCATCTGTATCTATCAATCTACCTACCTACCTATCTCTATCTATCAATCTACCTACCTACCTATCTGTATCTATCTATCTACCTACCTACCTATCTGTATCTATCAATCTACCTACCTACCTATCTCTATCTATCAAACTACCTACCTACCTATCTGTATCTATCTATCTAACTACCTATCTATCTGTATCTATCAATCTACCTACCTACCTATCTCTATCTATCAATCTACTTACCTACCTATCTGTATCTATCTATCTACCTACTTACCTATCTGTATCTATCAGTCTACCTACCTACCTATCTCTATCTATCAAACTACCTACCTACCTATCTGTATCTATCTATCTACCTACCTACCTATCTCTATCTATCTATCTACCTACCTACCTATCTGTATCTATCAATCTACCTACCTACCTATTTCTATCTATCTACCTACCTACCTACCTCTGTATCTATCAATCTACCTACCTACCTATCTCTATCTATCTACCTACCTACCTACCTATCTCTATCTTTCAATCTACCTACCTACCTATCTGTATCTATCAATCTACCTACCTACCTATCTCTATCTATCAATCTACCTACCTACCTATCTGTATCTATCTATCTACCTACCTACCTATCTCTATCTATCAATCTACCTACCTACCTATTACTATCTATCTACCTACCTACCTACCTATATCTATCAATCTACCTACCTACCTATCTCTATCTATCTACCTACCTACCTATCTGTCTCTATCAATCTACCTACCTACCTATCTATCTCTATCTATCTATCTACCTACCTACTTACCTATCTCTATCTATCTACCTACCTACCTATCTCTATCTATCTATCTACCTACCTACCTAATTCTATCTATCTATCTACCTACCTACCTATCTCTATCTATCTATCTACCTACCTACCTATCTGTATCTATCAATCTACCTACCTACCTATCTCTATCTATCTACCTACCTACCTACCTACCTATCTGTATCTATCAATCTACCTACCTACCTATCTCTATCTATCTACCTACCTACCTACCTATCTCTATCTTTCAATCTACCTACCTACCTATCTGTATCTATCTATCTACCTACCTACCTATCTGTATCTATTAATCTACCTACCTACCTATCTCTATCTATCAATCTACCTACCTACCTATCTGTATCTATCTATCTACCTACCTACCTATCTGTATCTATCAATCTACCTACCTACCTATCTCTATCTATCAAACTACCTACCTACCTATCTGTATCTATCTATCTAACTACCTATCTATCTGTATCTATCAATCTACCTACCTACCTATCTCTATCTATCAATCTACCTACCTACCTATCTGTATCTATCTATCTACCTCCCTACCTATCTGTATCTATCAGTCTACCTACCTACCTATCTCTATCTATCTATCTACCTACCTACATATCTGTATCTATCTACCTACCTACCTACCTATCTCTATCTATCTATCTACCTACCTACCTATCTGTATCTATCTATCTACCTACCTACCTATCTGTATCTATCTACCTACCTACCTATCTCTATCTATCTACCTACCTACCTATCTCTATCTATAAATCTACCTACCTACCTATCTCTATCTATCTATCTACCTACCTACCTATCTCTATCAATCTACCTACCTACCTATCTCTATCTATCTACCTACCTACCTACCTATCTCTATCTATCTACCTACCTACCTACCTATCTCTATCTATCAATCTACCTACCTACCTATCTCTATCTATCTACCTACCTACCTACCTATCTCTATCTATCTATCTACCTACCTACCTATCTCTATCTATCAATCTACCTACCTATCTGTATCTATCTATCTACCTACCTACCTATCTGTATCTATCAATCTACCTACCTACCTATCTCTATCTATCTATCTACCTACCTACCTATCTCTATCTATCTATCTACCTACCTACCTATCTCTATCTATCTATCTACCTACCTACCTATCTGTATATATCTATCTACCTATCTACATATCTCTATCTATCAATCTACCTACCTACCTATCTCTATCTATCTATCTACCTTCGTACCTATCTCTATCTATCAATCTACCTACCTATCTGTATCTATCTACCTACCTACCTACCTATCTCTATCTATCTATCTACCTACCTACCTATCTCTATCTATCAATCTACCTACCTACCTATCTGTATCGATCAATCTACCAACCTACCTGTCTCTATCTCTCTATCTACCTACCTACCTATCTCTATCTATCAATCTACCTACCTACCTATCTGTATCTATCAATCTACCTACCTACCTATCTCTATCTATCTACCTACCTACCTACCTATCTCTATCAATCTACCTACCTACCTATCTCTATCTATCTACCTACCTACCTACCTACCTATCTCTATCTATCAATCTACCTACCTATCTATCTGTATCTATCTATCTACCTATCTACCTGTCTGTATCTATCTATCTACCTACCTACCTATCTCTATCTATCTATCTACCTACCTACCTATCTCTATCTATCTATCTATCTACCTACCTATCTCTATCTATCTATCTACCTACCTACCTATCTGTATCTATCAATCTACCTACCTACCTATCTCTATCTATCTACCTACCTACCTATCTCTATCAATCTACCTACCTACCTATCTGTATCTATCTACCTACCTACCTACCTACCTAACTGTATCTATCAATCTACCCACCTACCTATCTCTATCTATCTATCTACCTACCCACCTATCTGTATTTATCTATCTACCTACCTATCTGTATCTATCTACCTACCTACCTACCTATCTCTATCTATCTATCTACTTACCTACCTATCTCTATCAATCTACCTACCTACCTATCTCTATCTATCTATCTACCTACCTACCTATCTCTATCTATCTATCTACCTACCTACCTATCTCTATCTATCTATCTATCTACCTATCTACCTATCTCTATCTATCAATCTACCTACCTACCTATCTCTATCTATCTATCTATCTACCTA
>JAKSXO010000157.1:0-77500 GCA_024509115.1 Crotalus helleri
TCTTGTGATGGGTCAGGTGTGATTTAAATAGGTTTAAGATGGGTTGAGCGCTCTAAACCCCACCTGGGTGGAGAAACAGCTGAGAACAAGAGAGGGGGGGGGTGATTCAAAAGAAACAGCGGTTGGAAACTGACCAAGGAGAGAAGCAACCTGGAATTAAGGAGAAACTTCCTGACAGTGAGGACAATTAAACCAGTGGAACAGCTTGCCACCAGAAATCGTGGGTGCTCCATCACTGGAGGTTTTTAAGAAGAGACTGGACGGATCACCTGTCTGAGACGGTGTAGGTTCTCCTGCTTGAGCAGGGGGCTGGACTAGAAGACCTTCAAGGTGCCTTCCAGCTCTGTTCTATTCTATTCTATTCTATTCTATTCTATTCTATTCTATTCTATTCTATTCTATTCCATTTCATTCCATTCCATATTTCTATTCTATTCTATCTCTATTCTATTCTATTCTATTCTAGTCTAGTCTAGTCTAGTCTAGTCTAGTCTAGTCTGTCTAGTCTAGTCTAGTCTAGTCTAGCCCTGCCTAGCCTAGCCTAGCCTATAATAAAGTTGGAAGGGACCTTGGAGGTCATCTAGTCCAACCCCTTACTCAGGCAGGAAACCCTATACCATTTCAGACAATTCTATTGTCTACTCTACTCTACTCTACTCTACTCTACTCTACTCTACTCTACTCTACTCTACTCTACTCTACTCTACTCTACTCTACTCTACTCTCTACTCTAATTCTATTCTATTCCTATCCTACCCTGTCCTGTCCTGTCCTGTCCTGTCCTATATATATGCTAAGAAACCCAAGCAATTGTTGAGGTATCAATAGGGCTGTGCAAAGAAATTATTTTCAAGTGCTCTGAATAAATCGCCCCTTTGAATCAAATTGCTCCATTGATTTGACAGATCAAATGTGGTGGTGGGGTTTTAATCAAATGGCGAGTTTAATAGTTAGGAATCTTGGGTCGACAGAAAGGCACTCTTTTTTTTTCCCCCCCCTGAATCGAACCGATTTGATGATTCAACTGTTTTAAACTAAAATGGCTTGACTCGCTGCTTTTTTTTTTTTTTTTTTTTTGGTAAAGGCTCATTGATCCCACCAGCCTTCGTTATTAAAGTTAACCCTAAAATAGATTAAGCTTTTCACTCATTTCTGTCTCTCCTTTTTTTGTTGCCTTTTCACTTCATTTGCTGACTTGGGGATCTTGCACAGAGGGAACCAGCCTGGAAAAGTCACTGAAACCCTTATCCTCAGCCTCTGAGGGAGGATCCTGCTCCGATTTGGGATGAATTGAGCCCATTTTCATGATCTGGAGACGCCAAGAAAGGGAGTCCGGCCTGCAAAACTTTTTCCAATCTTTCTGGACATGCCAGGGGATCCCTCCTCCCCCTGTCCCTCCTCCTCCCCCGATGTCTCCTCTCCCTCCCCCCCCTCCTCCTCTTCCTCTTCCTCCTCTTCCTCCCCCTCCTCTTCCTCTTCCCGCTTTCTCTTCCTCCATCCTTTTCCTCTTCCTCCATCCTCTTCCTCCTCCTCCTTCTGTTCCTTCCTCTTCCTCCCCTCCCCCTCCTCCATCATCCTCTTCCTCCATCCCTCCTCCTCCTCTTCCTTCCTGTTCCTCCCCTCCCCCTCCCTCCCCCCCACCTCCTCCATCCTCTTCTCCTCCTCCTCCTCCTCCTCCTGTCCCTCTCCCTCCCCCCATCCTCCTCTTCCTCCCCCTCCCCCTCCTCTCTTCCTTCCTCTTCCTCTTCCTCCAGTCCTCTTCCTCCTCCTCCTCCTGTTCCTTCCTCTTGTCCCCTCCTCCTCCTCTTCCTTCCCTTCCTCTTTCTTCTCCTGTCCCTCTTCCTCCCCCTTCCCTCCTCTTCCTCCATCCTCTTTCTCCCTCTGCTCCTCCTCCTGTCCCTCTCCCTCCCCCATCCTCCTCTTCCTCTTTCCTTCCCTTCCTCCTCCTCCTTCCCTTTCTCTTCCTCTTTCTTCTCCTTTCCCTCTACCCTCCCCAGCTTGCTCTTTGCTCTCCCTCCCTCCTCTTCCTTCCCATCCTCCTCTCCCTCTCCCTCCCCACACCCTCCTCTTCCTCTTCCTCCCCTGCTCCTCCTTCTCTTTCTCCCCCTATCCCTCCCCACCCACCCTCCCACACTCCATCTCCTTCTCTCTCCCTCCTTGTCCTTCCCCTTCTCTTCCTCCTCTTCCTCATCCCTCCTCCTCTTCCCCCTCCTCCTCTTCCCCCCCCTCCTTCCCCTTCCCTCCCCCCCCCCAAAATGCCACCAAGTATCACAAATCTATCTATCTGGCCGGACATGTTTTCCCAGCAAACCTAATTACAGTATGAGTCCGTGGTTGCTTCTTTTTGCTGTGTCTTCAGACGATAAAAGCCCGGCCAGGGTGGCCTCTGCCGGGCTCCCATTTGCTCTGACCCGCTGGGGTCATTAGCCAAGAAGATGTTTTTCCCAGGGACCCCATTAAAAAACGATTCCAGCTACACAACAGCCGGGAGAGGATGGGGAACGCCGAGCTGGAAGACAAAAAACTGGACCCCTTGCTTCCTTCAGCACAGCCCGAGTTCTCTGTCCCCCCCCCCACCCCCTGATACTGAACTGGGGGTACAGGGGGTCCTGGGTTTACAGCCATTCATTTCGTTCAGCGACCCGTTCAAATTTACGACGCCACTGCGAAAAGCGACTTAGGATCATTCTCCCCCCCCCCCTTTAAAACCGATGCAGCATCCCCAACGCTCAGAGGATCAAATCTCAACCAAGGAGAGAAGCAACCTAGAACTAAGGAGAAACTTCCTGACAGTCAGAACAATTAACTAGTGGAACCACCTGCCTCCAGAAGAAGGTGAATGCTCCAACACTGGAAGTTTTTAAGAAGAGATTGGACAGCCATTTGCCTGAAACGGTATAGGGTTTCCTGCCTGAGCAGGGGGTTGGACTAGATGACCTCCAAGGTCCCTTCCAACTGTATTATTATTACTATTATTAACTTGCTTGGCCACCGACTCATACTTACGACAGGGACAGCGTTCCGAGGGGTGTCGTGCGACGCCCTTTTGCGACCTTCGGACGAGCAAAGTCGACGGAGGAACCAGTTCTGTGGAACTGCGGTGTTCCCGACTTCACCGCTGCAGCGATTCACTTAACAGCTGTGGCAAGACAGGTCATAACTTGGGGCAAAAAACGCACTTAACACCTGCCCCGCTTATCAGCATGAATTTTGGGCTGTGTTGTGGCTGTAAATCGAGGTTGAGATTTTATTAACCTTAAAACTGACTTAAAATTAGTCCAGATGGGAAGAAAAGGAGCAAGACCTGCCTGGGGGTGCTGGTGAGGTCTTATCTCAGTCTACCACCCACCTCCAGGGTAGAAGTGGTGCAAGGCAGGAGAAGAAGCAACGGATGGAAACTCACCAAGGAGAGAAGCAACCTGGAACTAAGGAGAAATTTTCCTGACAGTGAGGACAATTAACCAGTAGAACAACCTGCCTCCAGAAGCGGTGAATGCTCCAACACTGGAAGTTTTTAAGAAGAGACTGGACAGCCATTTGTCCAAAATGGTGTAGGGTTTCCTGCCTGAGCAGGGGGTTGGACTAGAATTGCTCCCAAACTACAATTGCTCCCAAACTTTTTGTCGCTAAGCGAGACCTTTGCTAAGGAAGGTTTGCCCCATTTTACAACCTTTCCTGCCTCCGTTGTTAAGCGAATCATTGCAGTTGATCAGGTCGTAACCTGGTTGTTAATGTGACTCTGGCTTCCCCCACTGACTTTGCAAAAGGGGGTCATCGTGACCCCAGGACGCTGTGTGTTATTTGTGGAACCATCATAAAGACGAGTCAGTTGCCAAGCATCCGAATTTTGATCACGTGGCCACGGGATTGCTCCTATGGTCATAAGTGTGAAAAACTGGCCATAAGTCGCTCTTTTCAATCCCGTTGTAACTTTGAACGGTCACTAAACCAACGGTTATAAGTCGAGGATTACCTGTCATTGAGTTTGGCGGATGGACATTGACCAGACCGAGTCCAACTTTCCAAGGGAAGCATCTGAAAATGTTGGATTCCACATCATTCTCTCTCTACCTACCAGGGCTGGAAAGATGGGCGTTGTAGTCCAGCCCTTCTGAAAGAGATCAGGTTGGAAAAGCTGTTCTGCAGGGCTGGTTCCATAGAGCCCTTCCTGTTTCATTTGTTGAAGGGAAAGTCTTCATCAGGGTTCAGTCCAAGCCTGGGAACAAACAACAAGGGGACTGCTTTAGAAAGAAGGTGTGCAGTTTATTGAAGAGGAGAGCCAGCCAGGAAGATGGCTCTGGAAGAGCCACACATTCTTTGATTTAAAAAAAAAAAATAACAGAATTATTTGGCGTTCCGTCGCCCCTGAGATTTGTGTTGCCAGCATTTTAGCACTAAATATTGAACGCCATTCACAGCCTTCCAAAAATCGCAAGGCGAGCGTTTTTCCAACATGTCCCTGGAGGCGCATAAATTCATATGTGGAGCTTCCCAGTCCCAACTTTTTCCAACAGCAGTTCTGCCATATGAAAGTTCAAAAGACTTTAGAAATTCAAGATGTTTGCCGAAGGAAAGCGGAGAACGTGCAAAGGCTCTGAGCGCGACAGCTTTTGCTGCTCTTCCCTACTTGTCTTCCAATCTGACTTTTCCCTGTGATTAAAATTAAGCGGGAGGGAGAGGAAGGGAAGGGAAGGGAAGGGAAGGAAGGAAGGAAGGAAGGAAGGAAGGAAGGAAGGAAGGAAAAAGAGAGGGAGAGGAAGGGAAAGGAAGGCAGGCCATTTGACCCTGACTGAAACCAAGATGGGCAGGAGCTGAAACTAAGGTAGGAAAAAATGACAGAATAACAGAGTTGGAAGGGAACCTTGGAGGTCATCTAGTCCAACCCCCTGTTCAGGCAAGAAACCCTATACCATTTTGGACAAATGGCTGTCCAGTCTCTTCTTAAAAACCTCCAGTTTTAACTCAATAGGGGAGGCTGGATTTCGCTTAACGACCACTCCAATCCACTTATCTTCAGTGATTCCCTTAACAACCGTGGCACACAAGATAAGGTAAGGTAAGGTAAGGTAGTAAGATAAGGTTAAAGTAAGATAAGGTAAGATAAGGTAAGATAAGGTGAGGTGAGGTGAGGTGAGGTAAGGTAAGATAAGATAAGATAAGATAAGATAAGATAAGATAAGATGATCACCTTTATTGTCATTTTTTTACTGTGGGCACAACGGCACCACATCCAGAAGTGAAATTTAGTTGCCCGCTCTCAAAGTGAAACACCTACATGACACACACCTAAACATACTATGAACAACATGTGTATAGACCCACACCCCTACATATACGTAGCAAATAAATATTAAATACTGTCCATCTTGAATACATAACGGAAGGAGGAAGCTTGAGAGTTCACAAGGTTAATGCTGTATGGAATGAAACCATGGCTGAATCGGGATGTTCTTCTATGGATACCACGGAGCCCCCTCCTCCAGAAGGGAACAAGGAAAACAGGTCGTGGAGAGGATGTGTAGTGTCCCAGATAATCTTACAGACTCAGCTCAAGCAGCGCTTCTGTGCTATGTCCTGGATGGAAGGGAGGGAGCTGCCAATAACCTTTTCTGCCGTCCTCACCACTCTCTGCACCGCCTTCCTGTCCGAAGCAGGGATGCTTCCAAACCAGACTCTGATGCTGTATGACAGGATGCTCTCGATCATCCCCCTGTAGAAAGTGGTCAGGACAGGGGAAAGGTCATAAAATTTGGGCGTCACTCACTTTGCAGCCACCTTGCTTAGCAAGGAAATTCTGGCAATAAGTTGAGGACTATCTATACACCACAATTCGGTTTCAAGCCTCCCCGGGGGGCAACAAAAAATCCCGCGACTTGAAGACGAAGGCAGAAATCTGAGAGCAAATGAGGGCGAACTGGAATTCAGAGCTAAGACAGTAAGTTGTGTTTTTCTAAGGTGACCAACCGTCCTCCTTTAGGGAGGACAGTCCTCCTTTTGTGAGTTCTGTCCTCCCTCGAAAAGCGTCCTCCTTCATGTCCCTCCTTTTCGATATTTGAAGACTAATTTTGCAGGGCTTTGTTTTTCCTCATAGAACGCTCAGAACGGCGTTCCGGCACCCTTTTTTGATGGTTTTTTTTTTCAACTTTTGCATGAGCTATGCTACTCCCCCTATTGCGCTTTCGAAAGCCAATAGGAATTGCTGTCTGAGCGCGCCAAATTGCTGCTGAGTACGGCCGGGCAAACTTTGCACACGCAAGTTGTCTGCAGCGAAGGTGAATTGGCAGGAACTTTGCACCCTCCCTGCTACCCAACTACACCATCTCCTAGTTCAGTGGTTCTCAACCTTTTAATGCCACAACCTCCAACCGGTCGTAAGTCGAGGACTAAACCGGCCGTAAGTCGAGGACTACACAACCGGTCATAAGTCGAGGACTTTCCCTGCCCAGGAGCGCCGCACATGCGTGGTGCCGCCCCCTGTGCCGGCCGAGGCATAGCTGGCAAGCGGGCAGAGACGGAGCAGGCCGACCACCGGCTGGGCCACCAGCTAGCCCAGCCTAAGGGAGGTAAGGCACCCGCCAGAAAAGGGGAAAAAATGGCGGACAGCCTTGCTTGGAGACCCCCCATGAAATGGTCGATCGACCCCAAATGGAGGTCGCAACCCATAGGTTGAGAATTGCTGTCCTAGTTAGTCCCGAAGATACTTGGAGGAGACTGGAGCAGCGATGCCACGGTAACATTCTCTTGATCTTCGGCCCTGCTAGGGCAATAATGGCTGTGGGCGCAAGAGGCAGGGGCAGTGGGGCTGCTGTGGGCGGGGGTGTGAGGGGCAGCGGTGGCTGACTGCCCCCCCCGTGCTGTGGGAGCCGCGGAGCCTGCTCTACACGGGGCTGTGCATGGTGGGCGGTGGTGCTGGCGGGGCGGTTGCAAGCAGGGTGTGTCGATGGCGGGCTGCCCGCCTGGGGCCGGAGCCAGCACAGCTGGTGCTTTGGGAACCGGCAGGGCCCACTCTACACGGCGGGGCAGAAGTGCTGGCGGGGCAGCTGCGGGCAGGGGCGCGCATGTAAGCATAATTGAGGCCGAGATGGCGCAGCAGTTAGAGTGCAGTACTGCAGGCCACTTTAGCTGACTGTGTTCAGCAGGTCAGCGGTTCAAATCTCACCGGCTCAAGGTTGACTCAGCCTTCCATCCTTCCGGGGTAGGTCAAATGAGGAACCCAGATTGTTGGGGGCAATGTAAAATATATATATATATACATTGCTTACTGGTGTACACCGCTTAGAGAGTGCTTGCACTTAAAGCGGTATCATAAGTCTCATAAACTAAATAAATAAATAAATTACAATATAAAGTTATTGTTACAAATGTTTTTTTTTTATTATGCATTTATCATATTATAGTGTATTCTGTATTAGTGTCGCAATGAATAAAATGTTTCTTTTATTTACGATATTTTTTTTCTTCAATTTATTTGTGTCCTCCTTTTCATTGTAAAAAAGTTGGTCACCTTAGTTTCCCCCCCCCTCCCAAGTTGGCATCGATTCAGGGGAAAAAAAAAACTTGTTGCCTTGGCAAAGTCTGCACGTGCTCAGTGTGCACCCAAATCCCACGGCGGAGTTATGCCCATGTCGATAATTTGTATACATTTGCATAATTTACACCCGTCTCTGTCATTCGTGACTGGAGGAACTGCGGGAGGTTTGCACGTGGGGGGGGGAGACAGATGTAGACGCAAAAGGAGAGGAAAGAGTTCAATCTCAGGGGGGGGGTCCTAGATGCTGGATTTGGTGGGGGGAGCAGGCTGCAGCTCAAGGCCTTCCGTTTTGTAAATTTGCAAAAATTCCCTATTTTCCGCCATGGGTGTATATACATTCGAACTAGAGTGTGATGTTTCTCTCTGGCATATATGTGTATGGGTGTGGGTTGCACGCATAATGGTGTTGTTTTTTTGAGAGCTGAATGCAAAAAAAGAATTCATTTTAATGTATGCGGATTAGTGTACATTTAAAGTGACAATAAAGTTTGTATTCTATTCTATTCCATTGCATTGCATTCCATTTCATATATTTCTATTCTATTCTATTCTATTCTATTCTATTCTATTCTATTCTATATCCCATTCCATATATTCTATTCTATTCTATTCTATCCTATCCCATCCCATCCCATCCCATCCCATCCCATATTTTCTATTCTATTCTATTCTATTCTATTCTATTCTATTCTATTCTATTCTATTCTATTCTATTCTATTCCATATTTTCTATTCTATTCTATTCTATTCTATTCTATTCGTATTCTATTCTATTCTATTCTATATCCCATTCCATATTTTCTATTCTATTCTATTCTATTCTATTCTATTCTATTCTATTCCATTCCATTCCATTCCATTCCACTCCACTCTCACTCCACTCCATTCCACCCCACCCCACCCCATTCTATCCTATTATTCTATTCTATTCTATTCTATTCTATTCTGTTCTGTTCTGTTCTGTTCTGTTCTGTTATCTTCCATTCCATTCCATTCCATTCCATTCCATAGAATTGGGAGATGACTCATGTGCTCCCAGATCCTTGGGAAGGACTCAATAGGTGGATAAAAAAAATGCCAAATCCGGTCTAAACATCTGGTGGACTTTATAACCAACCGTAATAATAGTAATAGCAGCAGCAGCTCTGTTTAGGCTGCTTTGCATGACAAGTTTCTAATATGTCGCCTTATTTTTATTATAATTATTAACACAATGTCTAGTGTTAATAGATCTTAAATGTTCTGTTAAACAACAAGTGCGAATGACTAACTAGGAGATGGTGTAGTTGGTCGAGCAGGGAGGGGCGCAAAGCTCCTGCCAATTTGCCTTCGCTGCAGACAACTTGCGTGTGCAAAGTTTGCCAGCCGTACTCAGCAGCAATTTGGGCGCGCTCAGCAGCAATTCCTATTGGCTTTCGAAAGCCAATAGGGGGAGTAGGCACAGCTCATGCAAAAGTTGAAAAAAAAACCATCAAAAAAAGGTGCTGGAACGCCATTCTGAGCATTCTGTGAGAAAAAAAAAAAGCCCTGCAGATTAATCTTATCGAAAGACTTCTGAGCACCTTCTGAGAATCAAAAAGGAGGACATGTAGGAGGACACTTTTCGAGGGAGGACAGAACTCACAAAAGGAGGACTGTCCTCCCTAAAGGAGGACGGTTGGTCACCTTAGAAAAACACAACTTACTGTGGCTGCAAAGTGAGTGACGCCCAAATTTTATGACCTTCCCCTGTCCTGACCACTTTCTACAGGGGGACGATCAAGAGCATCCTGTCATACAGCATCAGTAGTCTGGTTTGGAAGCATCCCTGCTTCGGACAGGAAGGCGGTACAGAGAGTGGTGAGGACAGCAGAAAAGGTTATTGGCAGCTTCCTCCCTTCCATCCAGGACATGGCATGTAAGCGCTGCTTGATCAGGGTCCGCAGGATTGTCTGGGACAAAAGGCAACCTGCGACCCTGTTGGGACACAATGCTAGAAAAAAGAAATAGCACCATTTCTATCCCAACCGTCTCCTGGTGATTGGCCCAAAGTCACCCAGCTGGCTTTCATGCCTAAGGTGGGACTAGAACTCACCGATCTCCTGGTGATTGGCCCAAAGTCTCCCAGCCGGCTTTCATGCCTAAGGTGGGACTAGAACTCACCGTCTCCTGGTGATTGGCCCAAAGTCACCCAGCTGGCTTTCATGCCTAATGTGTCACTTGAACTCACCGTCTCCTGGTGATTGGCCCAAAACAACCTGATGGCTTTCATGGCTTAGGCGGGACTAGAACTCAGATGTCTCCTGGTTTCTAGTCTAGCACCTTCTGAGAATCAAGCACCCGGGAAAAAATCTTCGGAAACTACGGAAATTTCCTGCAGCCACAGGAAGCCGGGAAAGTTCCTCGTGTTTTCCTAGTGCATCTTCTTTAAGTCAGCAGGCTGCTTGCAAACGCCTTCCTTTCCCACTCAGCTCCCATAAATGCACATCCGACAGGAGGACCATATGGGAGCGCCATAAATGTTCGGACATTTTGCCCGGACGGATGACGAGAACATCCCATTCTCCCGTCTGCTGCCTTCTTTCTTCTCGTTTTCCTTCCATCCAATGGTGTCTGATCCTCGGAGGCTGCCTGGACAAATCCCTGCAGTTTTCCTGACCGGATTTTTTTTTTTTCCAGAAGTGGCTTGCCATTGCCTCTTTCTTAGGGCTGAGGAAAAGCGGCTGGCCTCAAGGCCACACAGCTGCATTTGTGGCCCAAGGCAGAACTCACTGTTTCCTGATTTCTAGCCTGTTGCTTTACTCACTATGCCAGACAGCCTTCTTTAGTTATGATGGCCGTGATCGTCCTTGCTGGGAGTTCTTTCTCTGCCTCACACCACTCACTTCATTGAAAGAGGGAAGGAGAGAGACAGGGATGGATCAGGAGAAGGAAAAGGAGGAGGAGAGACGGGAAGGAGATGCATCAGGGAGAGAGGGAGAGAGGGAGGGAGAGGGAGGAGAAAAGGGAAGGAGAGAGAAGGAGATGGATCGGAGAAGGAAAGCGAGGAAGGAGAGAGGGAAGGAGATGCATCAGGGAGGGAGGGAGGAAGGAAGGAAGGAGAGGAAGGAAGGAAAGGAAGGGAAGGAGAAAGGGAAGAAGAGAGGAGATGAATCAAAGAAAAGGAGGAGGGAGATGCGGAAAAAAGATGCATCAGGGAGGGAGGGAGAAGAGAAGGAGGGAAAGGGAATGAAGAGAACGAATTGGGAGAGGGAGGGGAGAAGGGAGGGATGGAGGGAAGGAAAGAAAGGAAGGAGGGAGAAAGGGAAGGAGAGAGAAGAGAGATGGATTGGAGAAGGAATGGAGGAGGGAGAGAGGGAAGAAGATGCATCAGGGAGGGAAGGGGAGGAGGAAGGAGGATAGGGAAGGAAGGAAGGAGAAAGGGAAGACAGAGAGGAGATGAATCGAAGAAAAGGAGGAGGGAGAGGGAAAGCAGATGCATGAGGGAGGGAGAAAGGAAGAGAGGGAATGAAGAAGATGAATTGGGAGAGGGAGGGGAGAAGGGAGTGATGGAGGGAAGGAAGGAAGGAGGGAGGGAGAAAGGGAGGAGAGAGAAGGAGATTGGATCAGAGAAGGAAGAGAGGGAGGGAAAGGGAATGAAGGAGACGAATTGGGAGAGGGAGGGGAGAAGGGAGGGATGGAGGGAAGGAGGAAAGGAGAGAAGCAGGGAAAGGGAGAGAGAGAAGAAGATGGATGTGAGAATGAAGGAAAGAAGAAAGAAAGAAAGAAAGAAAGAAAGAAAGGATGAATTGGGGAAGGGAGGGAGGGAAGGAGGGAGGGAGAGAGGGAAGGAGATGAATCAGGAAGGTGGGGGAGAGAGAGAGAAGATGAAGGAAGGAAGGAGGGAGAAAGGGAAGGAGAGAGAAGGAGATGGATCAGAGAAGGAAAGGAGGAGGGAAAGAGAGAGGGAATGAAGGAGACGAATTGGGAGACGGAGGGGAGAAGGGAGGGATGGAGGGAAGGAGGAAAGGAGAGAAGCAGGGAAAGGGAGAAGAGAGAAGAAGATGGATGTGAGAATGAAGAGAAAGAAGAAAGAAAGAAAGAGAAAGAAAGAAAGAAAGAAAGAAAGAAAGAAAGAAAGAAAGAAAGAAAGAAAGAAAGAAAAAAAGAAAGAAAGAAAGAAAGAAAGAAAGAAAGAAAGGATGAATTGGGGAAGGGAGGGAGGGAAGGAGGGAGGGAGAGAGGGAAGGAGATGAATCAAGAAGGTGGGGGAGAGAGAGAAGATGAAGGAAGGAAGGAGGGAGAAAGGGAAGGAGAGAGAAGGAGATGGATCAGAGAAGGAAAGGAGGAGGGAGAGAGAGAGGGAATGAAGGAGACGAATTGGGAGAGGGAGGGGAGAAGGGAGGGATGGAGGGAAGGAGGAAAGGAGAGAAGCAGGGAAAGGAGAGAGAGAAGAAGATGGATGTGAGAATGAAGGAAAGAGAAAGAAAGAAAGAAAAGAAAGAAAGAAAGAAAGAAAGAAAGAAAGAAAGAAAGAAAGAAAGAAAGAATTGGGGAAGGGAGAGAGGAAAGGAGATGAATCAGGAAGGCGGGAGAGAGAGAGAGAGAAGATGGAGGAGGAAGGAAAGAAGGAGGGAGAGAGGGAAGGAGATGAATCAGGAAGGAGGGAGGGACGAAATAGAGAAAGGAGGAAGAGAGGGAAGGAGGAAATTTCTCTGCCTGAAATTCTGCCCAAACACCTCATACACAAACAAGACGGCCATCTTGTTTGTGTAATTTCCACCAAGTCTTCCTTGCCCACAACCGACAAGTTGACCAAAGGTCTGGATTGCATCAAAGCTGCACAACGAGGCCCAGGCGGCCTTCTAGAAAAGCATCTGCCTTATTTCCAAGAACTCCACAAAGGAGAGATGGACAGCCCTCCAGCTCTCCCCCCCCCCACAGGAGCGTCGCCAACTAATTAGATCACCCCCTCTTAGCTAATGCAGCATTAAGCTCCATTAGGACGGAGGGCGGTGGGATCCCGCAGGGCAGGCTGGCCATCACGGACCGTAAAAAAGCCCCCTTCCTCTGCCCCCCACCCCCAATTTTAATGACGTTCCAGCACGTCCACCCCTCCCCCGTGCAACGGTGACATCACCAGTGAAATCGTTGGAAATACGACCACGGATGGTGGTGGAGAACCACAAATGGCTTCAGGTTGAGATCTTCAGCTGGAAGGCCACTTCTGGACTTCAGAATAACGGAATAACAAAGTTGGAAGGGAACCTTGGAGGTCATCTAGTCCAACCCCCTGCTCAGGCAGGAAACCCTACACCATTTCGGACAAATGGCTGTCCAGTCTCTTCTTAAAAACTTCCAGTGTTGGAGCATTCACCGCTTCTGGAGGCAGGTTGTTCCACTGGTTAATTGTTCTAATTGTCAGGAAGTTTCTCTTTAGTTCCAGGTTGCTTCTCTCCTTGATGAGTTTCCATCCGTTGCTTCTTGTCCTGCCTTCAGGCACTTTGGAGAACAGCTTGAGACCCTCTTCTTTGGGGCAGCCCCTGAGAGATTGGAATGCTGCTATCATGTCCCCCCTCGTCCTTCTCTTCATTAAACTAGACATACCCAATTCCAGCAACCGTTCTTCGTATGCTTTAGTGCATCATTTTGGTTTTATATCCAAAATGCCTTGTTACATATCCTCAAAACCTTTTAAAATTTCTCCTTAGGTCATCAATCACTTGACATGATTTATGGAATAAAACCCAAAATGTAAGGTTGGAACAACACACTAATCTACGTAACGTGGTTTATCAACCACAGTGGCTAAATTCCCATTTCGTTCACTCTTAAACTCTGTGTCATATATGTGGTATATGCATAATTCTGTATTTATTTTTATCATATTTATGTAGTGTATATCGGAGGTGGTGACCCTTTAAGAGCTGAAGGCTATGAAATTTCATTTTAATGTATGCTGATTAGTGTACACTCAAAGTGATAATAAAGTTACTATTCTATTCTATTCTATTCTATTCTGTTCTGTTCTGTTCTGTTCTGTTCTATTCTATTCTAACTCTATTCTATTCTATTCTATTCTATTCTATTCTATTCTATTCTAACTCTATTCTATTCTATACTATTCCATTTTCTATATTCTATATTCTATTCTATTCTATTCTATTCTATTCTATTCTATTCCATTTTCTATATTCTATATTCTATTCTATTCTATTCTATTCTATTCCATTTTCTGTATTCTATATTCTATTCTATTCTATTCTATTCTATAGTATTCTATACTATTGTATTCCATTTTCTATATTCTATATTCTATTCTGTTCTGTTCCATATTCTATTCTGTTCTGTTCTATTCAGTTAAGCGAAACACCATTGCTGTATTCAAAGGTATCCCCAAGAGAGGGTCAAAAAGGCCAAGATGGTGACTGCAACAACACAAAGTCCTGTCTCTTTTTGTGTTGATTTGTCCTCTGTCTTTTCACCGCTTTGCTGCAAAAAAGAGAGATTTCTTATTGAATGTTATTGAATAACCAAGGGGAAGATCTATACACACCCTCAATGGGTGTTTTTTTTTAAACCAATTCAACAACAATTCAACAATTCCCCCAGCCAAGGGGGGGGGGGGAGAGAGAAAGCATCTTATCAAAAGAAGTAATTCTTTTTTTTTCTTTTTTGCAATGTTTTAAAAGGGAAACGTAGATTTACTGATGGCTGACATTTAAAAAAACCATTTGAATTCATCCGCGGGGCTGTGTTTTTTATTATTATTTCTCAGTGACTTACGATCTGGATCCCAAAGCTCCGGCTAGTTTTTACAACGTCCTATTTACCGTCCAAACTTTGTTTTCCCCCCCCCCTCTTTTTTTTATTTTTTAAAAGGGCGTCTGTCCATATTGCAAAGCAACCCAAGCCTGCCTGACGGATCCCTAGGCAAGATTTACAGAACGCGGCCCGTCCTTTTTTTCTAGCGCGTTTTTTTTCTTCCCATTTGATCTTTCATGCATTTTTCATATTCTCCTATTAGAGATAGATCATCTCTGCCCTTGGCGTGCCCTGATTGAGTGCTATATCTTGGCTCTGGGTGACTGGAGGCCAATAAATTATTTAAATAAAGACATTTAAAGATGGGAAGAGGTCCCTGAAGCCTTTGCCATCCCAGTCTCTCCTTCCTTTTCGCTTTTCCACTGCCCGGAGCTGGGCTAAATTATAGAGAAGAGAGCTGGAAGGGACCTTGGAGGTCTTCTAGTCCAGCCCCCTGCTCAAATAGGAGGACCGTTCTCCTTTAGGAAGGACAGTCCTCCTTTTGTAAGTTCTGTCCTCCCTCAAAAAGCGTCCTCCTTCGTGTCCTCCTTTTCAATATTTGAAGACTAATCTGCAGGGCTTTTTTTTCCCCCTCATAGATTGCTCAGAACGGCGTTCCAGCACCTTTTTTTTGATGGTTTTTTTTTCAACGTTTGCCTGAGTTGTGCTACTCCCACTATTGGCTTTCAAAAGCCAATAGGAATTGCTGCTGAGCGCGCCAAAACACCCGGCTGGCAAACTTTGCACATGCAAGTTGTCTGTATTATTGTTGCAAGGAATAAAATGTTTCTTTTATTTACGATATTTTTTTCTTCAATTTATTTGTGTCCTCCTTTTCATTGTAAAAAAAGTTGGTCACCTTACCCATATCATCTCAGACAAGTGACTGTCTAGCCCAGACATGTCAAACACAAGGCCCGGGGGCCGGTTGCGGCCCGCAAAGTGGTTACATGCGGTCCATGAAGCCATCCTGGAAACAGTGAGGGAACGGCCCCCGCTGCCTTGGCCCTGGCCCAGGCTGGCCGGGAGCCAATGTACAATTTTGTGGTGGCCATCTATGCATTCAGTCTTAGCTCCACAAGGCCATCCGGAAACAGCGAGGAACCAGCCCCTGCTGCGTCGGCTCCGTCCCCTGGGTGCATGCTGGGGAGGTGTCACCCTTTGTGGGGAATGAAGAAATGCACTATCGGCTGGAAGTGGCCAACAAATGGCCCTCGCCTACTTCACCTATCCGGCTTGATGGGCTCTGCCCCGGTCCCACCCCCTTCTGCCAGAGACCCTCAGATCTGTCCCACTCCTGCCCAGGCCCCCACAGGCACTCTTGATGCAAATGTAGAACTGGCCATGCCCACCCAGTAGGCCACACCCACTCCATCAATGCCCACCCAGTAGGCCGCACCCACCCAGCCCCCCTGAGGGCAACCGCAATGCAGATGCCGCCCTCCATGAAATTGAGTTTGACACCCCTGGTCCAGCCTCTTCTTAAAAAACCCCCAGTGATTGAGCGCCCACGATTTCTGGTGGTAAGCTGTTCCACTGGTTAATTGTCCACACTGTCAGGAAGTTTCTCCTTAATTCTAGGTTGCTTCTCTCTTTGATTGTTTGTCGACTTAGGGTCACAACTGAGTCCACAATTTATGGGAGACATTGGTGAAGTGGGTTTTGCCCCATTTTACGACCTTGTGGGGTTGTGGGTTGTGGGTGCTTCATCCCTGGAGGTTTGCAAGAACGGATTGCACAACCATTTCTCCAGGATGCCACAGGCAGTCCTCACCTTACTGCCGTAACCGAGGCTAAAATTTTCCAAGCGAGACCGTTGTTAAGTGGGTTTTGCCCCACTTTACCACCTTGCTTGCCACAGTTGCTAAGTGAATCACTGCAGTTGTTCAGTTAGTGACATGGCCGTTAAGCGAATCGGGCTTCCCCCCCATGGACTTGGCTTGTCGGAAGGTTGCAAAAGGGGTCACGTGAGACCGTCATAAGTATGAGTCGGTGGCCAAGCATCTGAATTTTGATCACTTGACTAGGGGGATGCCGCAACGGTCGTGTGAAAAAAGGCTCCTATGTCTCGGCACGGAAAAATGGGACCGGTCACTAAACAAACTGTTGCCAATCGAGGACTAGTTTATGAATTCCCACGTTTTTTTTCTGCCGCTTTGAGCAGAGTAATTTCGTGTCACCTTTGCCTACAAATCATAGCTGAGTCATATTTACAATGTGTTGAAGGAAAAGTCTTCATCAGGGTCCAATCCAAGCCGGGAATAAACAACATGGTGACTGCTTTCGAAAGAAGGTTGCGATTTATTGAAGAGGAGAGCCAGACAGAAAGATGGCTCTGGAAGAAAAGAGAGCGAGCACATGTAGGGAGTTGGTTTTTATACCCTCTGGAGCCTTTTGTTTGGAGTTGTTTCTTGTTCCTGTTTGAGGCTTTGTAATTCCTGTGTCATGTATTTTGACCTGTGTCCCTTTGGCATCTGTGGGTTAATCCTATTATGTTCCATCTTAGAGCTTGGGTGGGGTATGTAGATTTTAAGTGTCTTTGTCTTCCTAAGCTTCTAGCTGGAGGGCACCAACCTTCCTGAATGGATTATTTACATCTGCATTTCTACAGAGCTGGTTCCTGCTTGGGGGAGGGAGACTTGGAGCTATTAAGAAAAACTGGGCATGCTTTTCTGCCTCTTTTAAGACCCTTGTAGGAAATATATTTTTCTGCCCTTTTAATATTTCCTTCTCTGAGGGGGGGCGGGGCTGACTTCCCACTGATGGTTGGAAAGTGTCCCGGGATCATGAGATCACCTTTTCTGACCTTCTGACAAGGACAGTTGACAGGGACGCCAGATTCACGTCACAACCGTGTGACTAATTTAACAACTGCAGTGATTCACTTACCGACTGTGGCAAGACAGGTAGTACAATGGGGCAAAATTCACTTAACGACTGTCTCGCGTGGAAATGTTGAGCTGAATTACGTTCCTTGAGGACTGCCTATAGCATCCCAGCGAAATGGTTGTGTAATCTGTTCTTGAAAACCTCCAGGGATGGAGCAGCCACTGATCTTGCAGAAAACTGATCTTGCAGTTTTCCCAAGATCATTTTGTCTATGAGGAGTTGATCTTTTGCTCCTCTGCTATTGGGGCAGTTTCCTTTCTGCTCAGGTGGAAAGAGATTGTTTTCAACTAGATGCTGTTGTACTGCATCAGCTACCACACCAGTTAGTAATTTGAAAGTTGTTGGTAAGCAGGTAACAAGGTGGCAAGCCGTTCCACTGGTTAATTGTTCTCCCTGTCTATCTATCCTGTCTCCTTGAGTAATGGGCTGGACTAGAAGACCTCCAAGGTCCCTGCCAACTGTTATTCTGCTACTCTTGCTGGAAATGCCTGCTTTGTTTATCCGAGTGCAAAATCTTTGTATTATTTGTTGACAACCAATGGTGATGGTGTATCTCTCCACTCAAAATAACAACAACAATAATAATGGAAGGGACCTTGGAGGTCTTCTAGTCAAACCCCCTGCTCAGGCAGGAAACCCTATACCATTTCAGACAAATGGTTGTCCAGTCTCTTCTTAAAAATCTCCACTGTTGGAGCGTTCACCGCTTCTGGAGGCAGGTGGTTCCCCTGGTTAATTGTTCTGTCAGGAAGTTTCTCCTTAGTTCTAGGCTGCTTCTCTCCTTGATGAGTTTCCATCTGTTGCTTCTTGTCCTGCCTTCAGGGGCTTTGGAGAATAGCTTGACTCCCTCTTCTTTGGGGCAGCCCCTGAGAGATTGGAAGGCTGCTATCATGTCCCCCCTTGTCCTTCTCTTCATTAAACTAGACATACCCAATTCCAGCAACCATTCCTTATATGTTTTAGCCTCCAGTCCCCTAATCATCTTTGTTGCTCTTCTCTGTAGTCTTTCTAGAGTTGGTTTTCTTGAAAGGGTTTCTTGCTGAATTGATGAGTTTTGCCCCTAATGGTCTCAAGATGATAGATTTGGGAGTTATTGCAATGGAAGATGGAATATTTGTGCCGAAATAAACCCAACCAAGATTAATTAAACAAGGTTATTGGTGAACGTGCTGAATTAAAGGCCTGCAAAATGAGATTTCAGGGAGATGAGAATTATTTTAGTTATTATAGTTAAGTTGACTGTTTCACAGAGGGTAATATTTTGAGAATGAAATGTTAAGAGGTATTGAACAGTAGTATCCAAATGTTAATCAATCCACGTTCAATTAGTTTGTCCTTAAACATTCCAAAGTCACTTCCCCCCCCCCCAAAAAAATCTCTCTTTTTTTGGTCCAATTCATGATGAATGTAACCCTTGCTGGTAAAAAATAGCTTTCCACCCAAATTTATATTTTACCCTTTATATCTTGAGTTTCACATTTACAAAACTCGACATAGTAAAGCTGAAATATAATGGAAGGCATATTCTTTATATTAAAAAGGGCACAGATCCAGTTCCTGGTATTTACAGATGAAACAGGACCGTATTTATTTATAAAATGATGTATTAACTGTGCCTTCCAGAGACAAAAGGCCCCTGAGGCAACAGGCTTACTAAACATCTAAAAAAACCAGTAGCATAATAAGCAAATGCCATATTAACTGGATTAAAGAGGAAGCAAAAGAGGAGAAATTCATTTAAAAATCACTCTTAACTGTAACAAGGGTCTGTGTTCACTCAGTATGTGTAATCTGATTACTGAACAAACCCATTTTTTTTGTGAGTTCACACAATGCTTCCAAGCAGAAATTCTCCAGACCCAAACAAATCACACACATCTACAAGGCACAAAACAAACAAATGCACCTTCAAAACCAATCAGGCTTTGTGTGTCATGTGAAATCTATCCGGCAATTCTTGGGAGAAACCACATTTTAAATGTCCAGTTAAGGAGGGCATGTGAACTTCTCTTTAGGCTAAACAAACCAAGTTTCTTTAAACCTGCTTTGTAGGATGTAGCCTCTCAGCCCTTCAGCATCATTGTCACTTCGGCACAACACGCCCGTGGCAAACCATGGATTCGCTTAATGACCGTGGCATCCACTTGTGAAGCATCACGGTGGCGGCTTTACAACCGCCTTGTTCACTTAACGGCTGTGAAAAGAGAGCAAGTTGGTCACGTGACTCACCCATTATTCGGTTAATACCATCACGATCAATGACTAAGGGAACTAGGTATGTCTAGGGCAGTGGTTCTCAACCTGTGGGACGGGACCCCATTTGGGGTCGAACGACCATTTCACGGGGGTCGCCAAACAATGCAGTCTGCCATTTTTTCCCCCTTTTCCTCAGCTGTGCTACTCCCTTTTATTCTATTGGCTTTTGAAAGCCAATAGAATAGACTCTCTTGAATAGACTCTAATTCTACTGGCTTTCAAAAGCCAATAGGAATTATCCACGCTGTCTCTGCCCTGCTGAGCCCGCCAAAAGTCCCATTCTGCAAACGGTGCTGCACCAGTTGAGTAGTCCTTGACTTATGACCGGTTGGGGGTCGCGGCATTAAAAAGGTTGAGAACCACTGGTCTAGTTCCATGGTGGCGAACCTGTGGCATGCGTGCCTCAGGTGGCACTCAGAGTCCTCTCTGTGGGCATGCATGCTGTTGCCCCAGTCCTAGGCCTTCAGCTGGGTTTTATAAAACCTTTTCGCTTTAGGTATCTGCCGCCGTGTGCAAAAAAAAAAAAAGGTTCAATCAATCAATCAATTTCAACTTCTTGCGGGAAAAAAAAAAGATCTCACAAAGTTGGAATTGATTGATTGAACTTTTTAGTCCCACCCAGTCTGCCGTTACCACCCCAGCCATGTCCACCCAATGGGCCACGCCCACCCAATGGGCCACACCCACTCAGCACCCGATGATACATAAGTGGGTTTTGGGTTGCAGTTTGGGCACTCAGTCTCTAAAAGGTTCGCCATCACTGGTCTAGTTTAATGAAGAGAAGGACGAGGGGTGACATGATAGCAGTGTTCCAATATCTCAGGGCCTGCCCCAAAGAAGAGGCAGTCAAGCTGTTCTCCAAAGCCCCTGAAGGCAGGACAAGAAGCAACGGATGGAGACTCAAGGAGAGAAGCAACCTAGAACTAAGGAGAAATTTCCTGGCAGTTAAAACACTAAACCAGTGGAACTACTTGCTACTGGAAGCTGTGAATGCTCCAACACTGGAAGTTTTTCAGAAGAGACTGGACAGCCATTTGTCCAAAATAGTATAGGGTTTCCTGCCCGAGCAGGGGGTTGGACTAGATGACCTCCAAGCTCCCTCCCAACTCTTGTTATTCTGTCCGTTATCCGGTTACCTTTCACGACCCCCCCCCCAACTAAAGACCACCTTCAGCTCAGCAGTGCAGGATGGGCTTCTTCAGCCGTGGCCCCCGTGCTTTTTACATCCTGCAGTTTCATTCAGGAGATCGATACACGCGGACGAAATGGGATGATGATAAAAGCAACTCTCCGGCAGCGGATCCGAGTTCTTTTCAGATGTAAATGTAATTTGATTCCCGAATAGGCACCTCGTGTTGTACAATTCTTGAACGTTGTGAGGCTCTGGGTTTTTAATCCAGCTGAATGGCATTCCTCTCGCGAGCCTGCTGGCTCAAAATAAAGGTGTGCATTTCTTAGCAGGTGGAAAAGATGAAATGTGCAGGTTTTAAAGACACTCCGATGCCCCCAAGTGACTCACTTTCATGGCTTATGGGTCAAGAATGAAAGAGTTTCCCATCTGCCGATTATACAGGAAGTCCTCGACTTACGTCCATTCATTTAGTGACCGCTCGAAGTTACAACGGCACTAGAGAAAGTGATGTATGACAGTTTTTCATACTTATGACCGTTGCAGCCTCCCCTAGGTCACGTGATCAAAATTCAAAAGCTTGGCAACTGGCATGTACTTGTGACGGTTGCAGGGTCCCCCCAGGTCACCTGACCCCCTTTTGCGAACTTCTCACTTAACGACCAGCTTCCCAACTTAACAAGGGCGGCAGGAAAGATCGTTCAGCTGAGATAAACTCATTTCACCACTGTCTCGCTTAGCAACAGACATTTTGGGCTCCACTGCGGTCATTAAGTCGAGGACCATCGTACTTTACTACCTTGCGGTCGGGAAAGGAGGATATTTGCACATTGGAGTGGCACTGTGGGAAGGCCGGGATTTCTCGACCTTGCCAAGTTTAAGACTGTGGATTTCAGAACGGCAGTTTTTATTTACAGCGGGGGTGTCCAATCTTGTGGACTTCAACTCCCAGAATTCCCTAGCCATGCTGCCTGGGGAATTCTGGGAGTTGACATCCACCCATCATAAAGCATGCTGCCTGGGGGATTCTGGGAGTTGAAGTCCATTCATCTTAAAGCATGCCGGCTGGGGAATTCTGGGAGTTGAAGTTCACCCATCTTAAAGCATGCCGCCTGGGGGATTCTGGGAGTTGAAGTCCACCCATCTTAAAGCATGCTAGCTGGGGAATTCTGGGAGTTGAAGTCCACCCATCTTAAAGCAAGCTGGCTGGGGAATTCTGGGAGTTAAATCACATATCCTAAAGCAGTGGTTCTCAACCTTTTTAATGCCGTGACCCCCAACCGGTCGTAAGGCGAGGACTACTCAACTGGTGCAGCACCGTTTGCAGAATGGGACTTTTGGCGGGCTCAGCAGGGCAGAGACAGCCTGGACAATTCCTATTGGCTTTTGAAAGCCAATAGAATTAGACTCTATTCAAGAGAGTTTATTCTATTGGCTTTCAAAAGCCAATAGAATAAAAGGGAGTAGCACAGCTAAGGAAAAGGGGGAAAAAATGGCGGACTGCGTTGTTTGGCGACCCCCGTGAAATGGTCATTCGACCCCAAATGGGGTCCCGACCCACAGGTTGAGAACCATTGTCCTAAAGCATGCTAGCTGGGGAATTCTGGGAGTTGAAGTCCACCCATCTTAAAGCATGCCGCCTAGGGGATTCTGGGAGTTGAAGTCCACCCATCTCAAAGCATGCCACCTGGGGGATTCTGGGAGTTGAAGTCCACAGGTTTTCAAGTTGCCAAGGTTACACAGCCCTTACTGTTACTGCAAAGCTTATCTGGGAAAACCCGTAGCCACTGCACAAAGAACCTTTTTCGGAGAAAGCAAAAGGAGCCGAGTTTAGAATTCCACTTTTAGGGTGGCTGCTGGCTTGATTGACGCTGATCGAAGATAGTTAAGGCAACTGACATTGATTGAAGGGGAGGCTGGTGCTGTGACTGCAGAACTCGGGCGAGATCAGGCTATCTTGATGAATTAAATGGGGTTGCCGTGAGGAGCGAGTCTAAATAACTCCCGGATCAGTCTTTCCGAGGCTGGAAGGAATATTGGATTCCTGAAAAGGTTCGGAGTTAAAATTGAGCAAGTGTTGCCCAGCAGGAAATGTCAAAGCAGAAAGGGTGGAAGACGCGTCTCCAGAAGGCTGATCACAGAGGTTACTGGATCCCAAAGCTGTGTTCGTGTATGGTTTAGCAAAGTAGCCCTTTTTCATGCTTTGCAGATATGCAACCGTAATCAAATTGGCTATCTTATTGTTTGCACTATAATGCATTATCTAAAGTGCAATCTAGCTGTATGTTTTTCACACTTAGCAACTTTTAAGAGGGGTGGACTTCAACTCCCAGAATTGCCCAGCCAGCCTGCTTTAAATGTGTGGACTTCAATTCCCAGAATTGCCCAGCCAGTCTGCTTTAAGATGGATTTCAACGCCCAGAATTCCCCAGCTAGCATGCTTTAAGATGGGTAGACTTCAACTCCCAGAATTCCCAGGCCAGCATGCTTTAAATGGGTACACATCACATGAATGAATGAATGTATGTATAAATGTTAACCGTTTTCAAAATTTTCCGTACGGTTTTTATGCCTTTAACACAGTGTTTCTCAACCTTGACAATTTTAAGGCATGTGGACTTCAACTCCCAGAATTCCACAGCCAGCGTTGCTGGCTGTGGAATTCTGGGAGTTGAAGTCCACATGCCTTAAAATTGTCAAGGTTGAGAAACACTGCTAACATTTTACATGTAGAGAGACTGGCGTTTCCTAAATCTGATTCATCGATCCATCCATAAAATAAACATCAGCAGCTTCAGCGTGTCACCAGGGATGTAGGGGCCTGTGTGTGTGTTTTGTGTGTGGGAGTGAGACAATTTCCTGCACCTCCCCATCCCGGAAGAACATCAGCCAAGTTTTTGTGCTCCGTTTGCAAAAAAAAACACCTTTTTTATTACGGATACATAATTGTCAATACTTGGTGTCAGCCCGCCGGTACATACAGGATGCAACCGGACGTCTTAATCATAATTTGCAAATCAAGGACTTTCCATGCTGTGGTGGTTTCTGAGACAGGATTCCAGCACGACCGAGATTCGGAGCGTCGAGGACGGCCGTTCTGCAATAAATTAAACCGCACCTTCTCCGTGATCCAAAAAGGACACTATAAAATTTGGAAGGTGGGTGGGAGCAGTGAAAACAATAGGATTTTGAGGGGTGGGTGGGTGGGAAGAGGTCTTTCACTAAGGCAGGGGTGTCCAAAGCTGGGCCACTTTAAGACTTGTGGACTTGGCCCAGCTTGGACACCCCATCCGAAAGATTTAGATTTTGCTTCCCTTCAATTACCAGTTAAGTGGGTTATGTGTTAAGCCGTTGCTAGTCTAATGAAATGAGTATTGTGGCGGTGATGCCGAAGCCAGGCGGCTCGCTGCTGTCGATCTGGGCCTTCTGGAGTGGGTGCTCTGTCTGTCTGCCCTGTCAAGGGCCGCTGGATCCTTCCGGAATAACCATCCTCCCCATCCTTCCAGCTGTTGGGAACTGAAGTGGAAGGAGGGGTGTTCCATGCGCAGCAGATATTAGCCTCCCCGACCAGCACTGCACTGCAAGAGAAGAAGGAGAAAAAGAACAAGGGAGGGAGGGACAGAGAGAAAAAAAATCAAAATAAGGAAGCAGATCTGGTCCAGAAAACTAGAAGTGAAGGCCTATATATAATAGAATGGAGAAGGGAGAGCCTGTTGGGTCTATTGGTTAAGGCACCGGGTTAGAAAATGGGAGCTGGTGAGTTCTAGTCCCGCCTTAGGCATGAAAGCTGGCTGGGTGACTTTGAGCCAACCACCAGGAGACAGTGAGTTCTAGTCCCGGGTGGCATTCCATTCCATTCCATTCCATTCCATTCCATTCCATTCCATTCTATTCTATTCTATTCTATTCTATTCTATTCTATTCTATTCTATTCTATTCTATTCTATTCTATTCTATTCTATTCTATTCTATTCCATTCCATATTTTCTATTCCATTCCATATTTTCTATTCTATTCTATTCTATTCTATTCTATTCTATTCTATTCTATTCTATTCTATTCTATTCTATTCCATTCCATATTTTCTATTCCATTCCATATTTTCTATTCTATTCTATTCTATTCTATTCTATTCTATTCTATTCTATTCTATTCTATTCTATTCTATTCTATTCTATTCTATTCTATTCCTTATTCCATTTCCTATTCCATTCCTTATTCTAAGCAAATTGTTGTAAGTCGAGGACAACCTATACTTTCCCATTTTTCCTTTTTTTTTTTTGGTCAAGTTTTTGATACCCCCTGGCCAGCTGGATGGGGGGTTGGGGGTCACCACAACATGAGGAACTGTATTAAAGAGTCGCGGCATTAGGAAGGTTGAGAACCACTGTTCTATTCTATTCTATTCTATTCTATTCTATTCTATTCTATTCTATTCTATTCTATTCTATTCTATTCTATTCTATTCTTCCTTCTTACTCTATATTCTATTCTATTCTATTCTATTCTTCCTTCTTACTCTATATTCTATTCTATTCTTCCTTCTTATTCTATATTCTATTCTATTCTTCCTTCTTACTCTATATTCTATTCTATTCTATTCTTCCTTCTTATTCTATATTCTATTCTATTCTATTCTATTCTATTCTATTCTATTCTATTCTATTCCATTCCATTCCATATTTTCTATTCCATTCCATATTTTCTATTCTATTCTATTCTATTCTATTCTATTCTATTCTATTCTATTCTATTCTATTCTATTCTATTCTATTCCATTCCATTCCATATTTTCTATTCTATTCTATTCTATTCTATTCTATTCTATTCTATTCTATTCTATTCTATTCTATTCTATTCTATTCTATTCTATTCTATTCTATTCTATTCTATTCTATTCTATTCTATTCCTTATTCCATTTCCTATTCCATTCCTTATTCTAAGCAAATTGTTGTAAGTCGAGGACAACCTATACTTTCCCATTTTTCCTTTTTTTTTTTGGTCAAGTTTTTGATACCCCCTGGCCAGCTGGATGGGGGGTTGGGGGTCACCACAACATGAGGAACTGTATTAAAGAGTCGCGGCATTAGGAAGGTTGAGAACCACTGTTCTGTTCTATTCTATTCTATTCTATTCTATTCTATTCTATTCTATTCTATTCTATTCTATTCTATTCTACTCTATTCTTCCTTCTTACTCTATATTCTATTCTATTCTATTCTTCCTTCTTATTCTATATTCTATTCTATTCTATTCTATTCTACTCTATATTCTATTCTATTCTATTCTATTCTATTCTTCCTTCTTACTCTATATTCTATTCTATTCTATTCTATTCTTCCTTCTTATTCTATATTCTATTCTATTCTTCCTTCTTACTCTATATTCTATTCTATTCTATTCTTCCTTCTTATTCTATATTCTATTCTATTCTATTCTATTCTATTCTATTCTATTCTATTTATCCTATCCTATCCTCCATTCCATTCTATTCTCTATTCCATTCCCTTCTCTCAGTTACCAATCCTGAAACATTTAGAGACTGCTAGGTTAGGAAAATATTCTATTCTATTCTTTCCTATTCCTATTCCATTCCATTCTATGCTATTCTATTCCTTATTTTATGTTTTTATTTTATTTATGGTATTTTATTTTTATGTTCTCATTTTATTTTGTTTTATTTTTATTTGCATCCCCTCTTGCTGTGTAAAATTGAACTACTGGCTTCATTAACTTTGTGTTTTTCAGAGGAACGATCGCCGATGTCTCTCTCTGTGTGTGTTTGGGCTACAGAGGAGAGGAACCGAGCAGACCCCCTGCTTCTTCCCTTCAGGTATCCACCAGGTGAGCCAAAAAAACACAGGTGATTCTCCATCATCTGCAGTTTGCTGACTTGAAAAAAAAAACAATTTTTCTGCGGGGGGGGGGGGGAAGCTCTGCGTGACACAAGGAAGATTGAGCTGAGCACGCAGGGGTGTGTGTGTGTGTGTGTGTGTGTGTGTGTTCTTTCTGGCATTTGAAGCTGCCACAGCTACAGCTGCACCATTTTGGATTAATTGCTCAGAAGAAAAGTTGCTAATGTGGGATGTTTCCCCTGATTGTAAACAAAACTCTTGCTTGCGTGCCAAATTATTCAGGGCATCCATATCAGTCAGGACTGTAAATTATGAAGGCAGCAGAGCTTAATGGGCGATGAGCTTTCTGGAGCTGGTGGAGTTTTAACAACTGTTAGCCCTCCAAGGTAGTCCAGAAAACCAGCACGGAACGTAGTCCTCGACTTACGATCACAACTGGAACCAGAATATCTGCGGTTAAGCAAGGCGGGAGATTCAGAGAGCCTCACCCAATTTTATAACCTTTTTTGCCCGCCACGGTCGTTAAGCAAATCAGCACCGTCACTAAGTGAAGCAACGAGCCATTAAGCGAATCCGGCTTCCCCCACTGACTTTGCTTAATGAGAGCCGGCTGGGAAGGTTGCAAGTGGCGATCACGGGACACCCCACCCCCTCTCCCAGGGATGCTGCAATCATGCTAAATCCATGACAGTTGCCACGGGTTCGAATTTTGATCAAGTGACTTGCAGGGACGCTGGGACAGTGGTTAAGGGTGAGGAACCGATTGGTAAGTCACTTTTTTTCAGGAGTAAAAATTCAGGACTAGTCAAGATTGCTTACTCCTGGTCTAGGAGGCTCACCGCTTAGAACAGGAGGACTTAGGCCAGGGTTAGGCAACCTTGGCTCTTTTAGGACTGGTGGACTTCAACTCCCAGAATTCCTGAGCCAGCCTGGCTCAGCTTGGAAACCTCTCCCTTTCCCCTCAGCATGGCTGGCTCAGGAATTCTGGGAGTTGAAGTCCACCAGTCATAAAAGAGCCAAGGTTGCCTACCCCTGGTATAGGGTCTCCTGTTTGAGTAGGGGGTTAGTAGTAATAGTAGTAAAGTTGGAAGGGACCTTGGAGGTCATCTAGTCCAACCCCCTGCTCAGGCAGGAAACCCGACACCATTTCGGACAAATGGCTGTCCAGTCACTTCTTAAAAACTTCCAGTGTTGGAGCATTTACTGCTTCTGGAGGCAGGCTGTTCCACTGGTTAATTGTTCTCACTGTCAGGAAGTTTCTCCTTAGTTCTAGGTTGCTTCTCTCCTTGATTAGTTTCCATCCGTTGCTTCTTCTCCTGCCTTCAGGTTGGACTAGAACAGGGGCAGGCCACCTTGGCTCTTTGATGACTCAGTCGTGACTTATTTTATTAAATCACGATTTAACATAGTGCAATGTCTGCAAAATTTGGGTGCATGCACAGTCCTGCATTTTTTTGCATCACTTTTTAAAAGAGAGATTGGTCTCCAAGTTGGAAAGACTGGTTTGAAGTAGCGTGTCCAATTTTCAGCAGCAACCAACATCTAAGGCAGGGGTAGGCAACCTTGGCTCTTTTATGACTCGTGGACTTCAACTCCCAGAATTCCTGAGCCAGCCTGGCTCTGCTTGGAAACCTCCCCCCTTTCCCCTCAGCATGGCTGGCTCAGGAATTCTGGGAGTTGAAGTCCATGAGTCATGAGGGGGCCATAGTTCCCTCATGCTGGCTCAGGAATTCTGGGAGTTGAAGTCCACCAGTCATAAAAGAGCCAAGGTTGCCTACCCCTGTCCTAAGTCCTCCTGTTCTAAGCGGTGAGCCTCCTAGACCAGGGGTAGGCAACCTTGGCTTCTTTATGAGGCGTGGACTTCAACTCCCAGAATTCCTGAGCCGGCATGGCTCAGCATGGAAACCTCTCCCTTTCCCCTCAGCATGGCTGGCTCAGGAATTCTGGGAGTTGAAGTCCACAAGTCATAAAAGCACCAAGGTTGCCTACCCCTGCCCTAGGCCGCTTTATGACTCATGGACTTCAACTCCCAGAATTCCTGAGCCACTATGGCTCAGCATGGAAACCTCTCCCTTTCCCCTCAGCATGGCTGGCTCAGGAATTCTGGGAGTTGAAGTCCATGAGTCATAAAAGAGCCAAGGTTGCCTACCCCTGGTGTAGGCCTTACTTTTGGGGAAACATGACATCATACAAGGCTTGAAACTATCTTCTTGGCTATTAAGCGAACACTGTGGGACATTAAGTGAATGCCGGGGTTGTTAAGCAAACCAAAGATTTGCTACAGGGCAGCTTTGTCAAAAGTCAGAAGGGAGTGTTCAGTTTTTAGCAAAAACGCTATAAAACACGGTCACGGATAGCAGGATGCCGCAAACAGCCTTAAATGAGGCCCCGTTTGGTTACATGACTGCAGCAGGGGCCCAATTTCAAATCTGGGTTAAGTTCCCTTTTGGGGGTGGTGGTCGTAACCTCAAACGGTCGTAAGTCAAGGACTACCTGTATGTAGTACTGGTAGCCCTCGACGTACAACCACGACTGAGCCCATTTCTGTCTCCAAGCAAGAGAGTTGTAAAATACGCTTTGCCCCGTTTTCTTGCCACAGCCGTTAAGTGAATCCCTGCAGTCATTAAGCGAGGACCCCGGTCATTAAGTGAAATCTGGCTTCCTCATTGGCTTTGCTGGTCAGAAGGTCGCAAAAGAAGATCACGTGACCCCGGGACACCGCAACCGGCTCAAATTTTGTGTCCGAATTTAGACCACGAGCAGTGGGGATCCTGCAGCGGTCGTTTACAGAATTTACAGAATTCAGAAGGGACTGGAACTGTCCTAAGTCGAGGACTCTCTGTATAGGCCCTAAGTAGTTCAGGAGGAAGCGTTCCTCTAAAACGTGCAGGCTTGGTGGGGAGAGGCTTCCGAGAAAAACTGCGACGTGTTTTCGCGTGCCAGCAAGCAAAGCCGGACGGAGACGCGTTCTCCGTTTCTCTTCTATTGAGAGCGAGTTATAAACGGAGAGCATCGAATGAGCAACGTGAAAACGCCAGGAAGGCGGTGTGAATAAAGATGGCCCTAATTGTCTTCTTCTTTCTCGGCTCTTTCCAGATGGTCGCTGCCAGTTTCCGGCACTCTCGAGACAACACTCGCGCACAAAAAGAAATTCTGGCCGGCTGCCTCGATAGCCATTATCATCTTGCTTGCTCTGGACACGCAGAGGCACAAAGGAAGGGAATGAGAGGCTGTCTCCAGCCAAAAAAGGACTCCCGGACCGTCCCCATCCATCCGAGAGGGACTTAAGAGAGCGCGCTGGCTGGCGGGCCAACTTGGTTGAGACCGGGATAATAAAAACCACAAGTGGGTTTCATTTAAAAAAAGCAGAGCCAAATGGAGGTGCGCTGCCTGCCGCTGACAATCTTGCCTGAAAAGCTGTTGGCCGAAAGCCATTTCGACATCCTCGGTGTTAAAAGATAAGAGCGGAGCAAAAACTCGCAACATGTTGAACAGCCGCGGATTTCAGAGGACGGCTCGGCAATTGCCCATCGAGGGGAAAAGGTCAAGCGCAAAGAATCAGGTGCATCGGTTAGGTTGCCGCGTCGGTTTACAGCTAGTCCCCGGTGCACGGCTACAACTGAGCCCAAAATTGTCATTGCTAAATGGGGGGTTTTTTTGCTCCATTTTATGACCTTCTTGCCACAGTGGTTAAGCCAGTGGTTCTCAACCTTTTTAATGTTGCGACCCCCAACTGGTCGTAAGTCGAGGACTACCCAACCGGTCGTAAGTCGGGGACTACTCAACTGGTGCAGCACCGTTTGTAGAATGGGACTTTTGGCGGGCTCAGCAGGGCAGAGACAGCCTGGACAATTCCTATTGGCTTTGGAAAGCCAATAGAATTAGACTCTATTCAAGAGAGTCTATTCTATTGGCTTTCAAAAGCCAATAGAATAAAAGGGAGTAGCACAGCTAAGGAAAAGGGGGAAAAAATGGCGGACTGCGTTGTTTGGCGACCCCCGTGAAATGGTCGTTCGACCCCAAATGGGGTCCCAACCCACAGGTTGAGAACCACTGGGTTAAGCAAATCGCTGCAGTTGCTAAGCGAGTCACACGGTCGTAGAGTGAAATTGGCTTCCCCATGGAGTTCGGTTGTCAGGAGGTCTCAAAAAGGGGGGGCAAGTGACCCCCGAGGGACACAGCATAAATATGAATTGGTTGCCAAGGGTCTTAATTTTGATCTCCTGGTGATTGGCCCAAAGTCACTCAACCAGCTTTTGTGGCTAAGGCGGGACTAGAACTCACAGTCTCCTGGTGATTGACCCAAAGTCACCCAGCAGGCTTTCATGCCTAAGGCGGAACTAGAACTCACGGTCTCCTGGTGATTGGCCCAAAGTCACTCAATCGGCTTTCTTGGCTGGGACTAGAACTCACGGTCTCCTGGTGATTAGCCCAAAGTCACCCAGCTGGCTTTCATGTCTAAGGCAGGACTAGAACTCACAGTCTGCCACTTTCTAGTCTGGTGCCTTAAGCCCTGGACCAAACTGGCTAGCATAATGTAATATAACAATGGCCTGAGTTAGGATTTGTTGGGCGTTGTCACCCCATCACAATCCCAACAAGTCCCGTGTGAAGAAGGCTAAACTTTTGCACCCACCTGCCGAGCGTGCTGGACACACTTGAAGTACTCAGCGGCCAAAGCTGAGCAGCTGAGGGTCTCCTTTGGGTTCTGCTGATAGCACTGGAAGATCTGGTTCTGGAGATCTACACACACGGGATCAGTCTTGTACCGCCTGGAGGAGCGGAAGAGGAGAGAGAAGGAAGAGTTACACAACTTCAAAGAATTGTGCTCGCACGTGAAGCGATGCACCCTCAAGGCTCAAAATAACAGAAAGTCGAACTAAAAAGGGACCCCGGAGGTCTTCTAGTCCAACCCTCGGTTCAAGCAGGAGACCCTCACAGAATCATAGAACTACAGAGCTGGAAGGGGCCTTGGAGGTCATCTAGTCCAACCCCCTGCTCACGCAGGAGACTCTATACCATTTTAGACAAATGGCTGTCCGGTCCCCTTTTTTAAAAGCACCCACAACTTCTGCCGTTGTAAACCAAGTTCCTAACAATGATCTCGTTTAGCAGCAGAAATTTTGGGCTCAATTGTGCTCGTAGGTCGAGGACTTACCTGCACTGTTTTACCTCTCCTTTGATCTCTTAACTACAGGTAGTCCTCGACTTACGATAATTCATTTAGTGACTGTTCGAAGTTACTGTGGCACTGACTTACGACTTGTTTTTCACACCAACAAACGCTGCAGGGATCAAAATTCGGCCACTTGGCTATTGACTCGTATTTACGACGGTCGCCACGTCCCTGGGGTCACGTGATCCCCTTTTACGACCTTCGGACAAGCAAAGTCAATGGGGGAAAAGCCGGATTTGCTTAACATCCGTGTTGCTAACTGAACTACTGAGGCGACTTACTTAACAACCGTGGCATGGAGGCTTGTAACACGGGGCAAAAACTATCTCATTTAGCAACAGAAAGTTCAGGCTCCGTGGTGGTCGTAAACTGAGGACTGCCTGTACGGCTCTTCCTCTCGGTAAATAAATGCAATTAAAGCTGCAGAGCCCTCAGCCGTTGCCTTCCTGCAGGTGTTCTTCCAGGGGCATTTTTGCAAAAACCAGGGCGGCAAAAAGATTCTTGTAAGATCCCCGGGATGTGGTCACGCTGCAGCCCTTGCCGCTTTGTTTTAATAAAGCCCCTGTCGATCGAAAACAGATTTCTAATGCATCAGACAAGGAATGGGGTGGAGGAGAAATTAAATTCCCATTGACCGAGCCATTTTTTCCCCCTCTGCAATTAAACTCGGATAGCGGCTTTAAAATAACGTAATGCAGGGGCTGATTGTGTTCCTTATTGCACCGTTTCCACGCTGGGCAGAGAGACCAAGACACACAAAGAATAAAAAAGGGCACTTTTACACATATAATCTGTATATTAATATCACCCTGTTAAATGTCTAGGCCAGGGGTGTCAAACTGCCGGCCCATGGGCCGGATGCGTCACTGGGAAACCGCGCCCACTCCATTGCCAGCAATGGGGAAAAAATTCCGATACGTTGCACGACATCACATGACATCACGAGTTTGACCTGTCTGGTCTAGGCACTTGCAAGCCACTTCCAAATAATAAGAGAGTTTATTCCTAGCCCAATAAATGGCCCCTAGAACCCAAAATATCCCCAACAGCCAGTTTCTTTAGCTGTTAGATCAGGGGTCCTCAACCTACAGATTGCGGCCCACTACTTGCCACATGTGCACACTCACCCCCACTTGCGCTAGCACCCACCGGCCCGTTTTCACCTGCGCACGGGGCTAGCAGCAGCGGCTAGCACCTTGCAAATGGGGGCCACTAGTGCCGTGCAGGTTTTGTGGCCCGTTTGCACCTGCATGCAGGTCTAGCTGCAGCGGCTAGCGCCTACATGCCTGCACAAACGGGGCCACTAGCACCGTGTTGGTGCGCCCAGCCTTGTTTTCGCACACATGCGCTCGCGCAAATTTCCCAGCTGCTGCCTTTCTCTCTGCGCCTCCAGCATGAAACGATTGGCTACCTCTGTGTTAGATCCCTGTTTCTCAAGATTGAGATGTCTGGACATCAGCTCCCAGAATTCCCGAGCCACAATGGTTAGCAGGGGAATTCTGGGAGCTGAAGTCCAGACCCCTTAAAAGTTCTTAAGATTGAAGGAACTTTGGGATTTATGATCACAATCAAGGAGATAATATAATCAAGGAGAGAAGCAACCTAGAACTAAGGAGAAACTTCCTGACAGCCAGAGCAATTAACCCATGGAACTACCTGCCTCCAGAAGCGGTGAATGTTCCAATACTGGAAGTTTTTAAGAAGCCATTGGTCTGAAATGGTATAGGGTTTCCTGCCTGAGCAGGGGGCTGGACTAGATGATCTCCAAGGTACCTTCCAACATCATCATCATCATCATTATTATTATTATTATGGATCATCGCACAGTCAGCCAGATGTTCAGACTGGATTTGGCATTTTGTCTACCTATCGAGTCCTTACCCAGGACCTAGGATAGGCAGATCGTGGATGTTTGATGGTATTACAGATCTCGTCGCAGAATGGAAGCAGTTCCTAGTAAGGCCGCCTTTTGCAATGACTAATGGCGAATTTGTCAATGCCAATGGTGTTCAAGTGGTGCTCCAGTTGTTTTGGGATTTTTATTATTATTATTATTATTATTATTATTATTATTATTATTATTATTACTACTACTACTACTATTATTATTATTATAGATGCAGCCGGACCTTCCCCGTGAGCGTGCACGGATACAATTTCCGGTTTGCACAAGCCTCTCGCATCCTTCGAACCCAAGCCCGGCCCCCTCCCCTTCTTTGGGGGGTGTGTGTGTGTGTCCGTTCCTTAAGGGTGAAACCTTAGGCTGCTCTGTGCAATCTTTTTCTTCCCTAGAAGATAATAATAATAGTAAAGTTGGAAGGGACCTTGGAGGTCATCTAGTCCAACCCCCTGCTCAGGCAGAAAACCCTACACCATTTCGGACAAATGCCTGTCCAGTCTCTTCTTAAAAACTTCCAGTGTTGGGGCATTCACTGCTTCTGGAGGCAGGTTGTTCCACTAGTTAATTGTTCTGTCAGGAAGTTTCTCCTTAGTTCTAGGTTGCTTCTCTCCTTGATTAGTTTCCACCTGTTGCTTCTCGTCCTGCCTTCAGCCGCTTTGGAGAATAGCTTGACCCCCCTCTTCTTTGGGGCAGCCCCTGAGATACTGGAAGACTGCTATCATGTCCCCCCTTGTCCTTCTCTTCGTTAAACTAGACATTCCCAATTCCAGCAACCGTTCCTTGTATGTTTAAGCCTCCAGTCCCCTAATCATCTTTGTTGCTCTTCTCTGTACTTTTTCTAGAGTCTCAACCATCAAAATGATCAAGATGATAAAAAAACAACAAAAAAAAAACCCCAGCCAAGCCGACACACCAAGTATCTTGGTCTCTCTTTCTCTGGCGAAGGGGGGGGGGGGGGGAAAAAGAGAGAGAGAAAAAGTCTACAATTTTTTTTGTATTTGCCCCCCCCCCCGAAAAGACCCTCCTGGGATAATGAAGCCAAAATGTAATGTTGTGTGTACCTGAAAGCCAGTTTGATGCTTGAGTGTTACATCTGATCTTTGGGAGAAGGAGTGAGTTTTATTTCATTTAAGGATGGAGAGCAGAGGAGGTCAGAGATAAAAAGGAGAAAAAGGGGGGGGAAAAAACCCTCAGCTCCAAGGATAGCGAAAGACGAAAGACGCTATAAAGATTTTATTGGTCTAGCTTACGGGTGGTTATATGAGCCCCAGGTCTATCACACCGGCAGCGAGTTAGAGTTATGTGGCACTTCCTAAAAAAGAGAGGTAATAAAAAATGTGTGTGTGTGTGTGTGTGTGTGTGTGTGTGAGAGAGAGAGAGAGAGAGAGAGAGAGAGAGAGAGAGATGATAGAGAGAGAGAGATGGATGGATGATTGGATGGATGGTAGACAAAGAAGAGAAAGAGAATGATGGATTGGATAGATTAGAAGATAGATAGATAGATAGATAGATAGATAGATAGATAGATAGATAGATAGATAGATAGATAGATAGATAGATAGATAGATAGATAGATAGATAGATAGATAGATAGATAGATAGACAGACAGATGAGAGAGATGGATGGATGATTGGATGGATGGTAGAGAAAGAGAACGATGGATTGGATAGAGAGATAGAGACAGACAGACAGACAGACAGACAGACACACACACACACAGAGAGAGAGAGAGAGAGAGAGTGAGATGAGAGAGAGAGATGGATGGATGGTTGGATGGATGGATAGTAGAGAAAGAAGAGAAAGAGAATGATGGATTGGATAGATTAGAAGATAGATAGAGATATTTATTTATTTATTTATGAGACTTATATACCGCTTTAAGTGCAAGCACTCTCTAAGCGGTGTACACCAGTAAGCAATGTATATATATATATATATATATATATTTACATTGCCCCCAACAATCTGGGTTCTCATTTTACCTACCCCGGAAGGATGGAAGGCTGAATCAACCTTGAGCCGGTGAGATTTGAACCGCTGACCTGCTGAACACAGTCAGCTAAAGTGGCCTGCAGTACTGCACTCTAACTGCTGCGCCACCTCGGCTCTTATAGATAGATAGATAGATAGATAGATAGATAGATAGATAGATAGATAGATAGATAGATAGATAGATAGATAGATAGATAGATAGTGTGTGTGTGTGTGTGTGTGAGAGAGAGAGAGAGAGAGAGGGAGAGAGAGAACCCTCTTGGCCGTGTCGTTTATTCCCCTGGATGAAATTCAAACTTGCTGAACTGCAGAACAAAAGAAAAAACAAAAAACGCAAAAAAAAAAAATCTGTTTGTTCACCCTGGTTGTGGCTGAGTGTCAGCTTAGCCCTGGCCCCACAGCAGAGGTAGGAAATCCTCGGTTTACGGCTATCCGTTCAGTCACCCGTTCGAAGGTACAACGGCACCCCCCCAAAAAAAAACACGTGATGGAGGATGCACTGGCGTCCATCGCAAAATCCCCACCGTTAACAGAATCAAAATTTGGGCAAGGGGAGCAACCGGCATTCGCGCCGTCCCCGAGTCCTGTGAAGGTTCAGTGTCTGACTTTCCCAGCCGACGCCTGACAAGCGAAGTCAACGGGAGGGCCAGGTTCTGCTTAAAAACGGCGCGATTCGCTTAACGACGGAAAAGGATGCGCCGAACAGCTGTGGCAAAAAACAAAGTTGTAAAGTCGGGCGTGACCCCCCTTTATTTATTTAATTTACCCTCCGTGTTTCTAGATATCCCCAACTCTCCCCAAAAGTGTTTATTTGTGTGTGTGTGAGTGTGTGTGTGTGTGTGTGTGTGTGTGTGTGTGTGTGTGAGAGAGAGAGAGAGAGAGAGAGAGAGAGAGAGAGAGAGAGAGAGAGAGGCCGCCGAAAACAAAGGCTTGACGGATAAGAAAATGATTTTAAAACAGAATTGGAAGGGACCTTGGAGGTCTTCTAGTCTGACCCCCCCCACTTGAACCAGGAGACCCTAAAGCATTCTGGAAAAAAAGGAGGGTCTGTCCAGTCTCTTTTTAAAAGCCTGCAATGTTGGAGCACCCACAACTTCTGGAGGCAAGTCGTTCCACGGGTTAATTGTTCTCACCGTGGGGAAATTCCTCCTTCGTTCCAGGTTGCTTCTCTCCTTGATTATTTTCAATTTCTTGTTCTGCCTTCGGGGGCTTTGGAGAATAAGTTGACCCCCCCTCTTCTTTTTGGCAGCCCCTTAGATTTTGGAAGGCTGCTATCGTGTCACCCCTATTTCTTCTCTTCTTTAGACTAGGCCTATCCGATTCTTGCGACCGTTCTTCGTGTGTTTTAGCCTCCAGCTCCTTAAGCATCCTTGTTGCTTTGTGGCTACAAAAGTTAATTGTTCCTGCACACCCTGATGGACTCCAGTTTCTGGTCCAGGCTGGATCTGAGTATGCAGTGAGGTAAGAATAAATCTTTCTTCATCATATGAATCCCCTCCTCCTTTAAAATAGATATTTGGAAGCGCGCAGCCAGCACTTTGAAGAATCTTCAAAGGAGCCTCCATTATCAACAATGAATGAAATCCAGGTTCCTATAAAACGGAGAGCGACTTTGAACAACGGCAAATGGCAATTTTTTTTTTTTATCATCCCAGGCTAGTTTTATAGCCCAGCTTTCATTATGGAGGGTCAGATAACGTAGGCAGTGGATGCCTTCTCCAATTTTTCCAGGGTACAGGAGCTCGGTCAGGAGGAATCCTAGAATCCAAGCTTTGGAAGGAACCCTTGAAGGTCATCCAGTCCAACCCTCTGACCATCCCATTTTTTTAGCGCCATTGTAACTTTGAAACGGTCACTGAATGAACTGTTGCATAAGTCGAGGACTAAATTCTGCCTTCTTAAGAACTCAGCCAGGTAGAATCCTAGAATCCAAGTTTTGGAAGGGACCCCTGGAGGTCCTCTAGTCCAACCCGCTGGCTGGCGGCATCTCAGACAAATGGGGGAGGGAGGGTCCAACCGTTGGCAAACTACTAGGAGGAGGAAAGAGATAACCTTGTCCTAAACGAGGCAGGAGATTCGGATGGTAAAGTTTGAACCCGTGTCTCTTCCGAGCCATCACCTTTTCAAAATCCTCGGTGAGCAGACGATTCTGATTTTTCTTTTTTTTAAAAAAAAATAAATAAAAATAAAATCGAATCCAACATTGCAATGCAATTTTAATTGGGCCGTTCAACAAAGGCCGGGCTGCAACTTCTGAAAACTCCTGTTTTTGGCTTTACTGGAGAAGGTTAAAGACAGCGCAGGCGTGACCCTTTTTTCTCCCTGGAGTTTAAATAGTTCGGTAGGCAAAAGAATTTTGTAGAGAGGTTGATTATTTATTTAGTTTATATGGTCGCCCTCTCTGGCCCTTCAGCTGGAAACGGAGACCTTACTTCTTTTGGACCTTTTCCCCCCCCCCGGGTCTGATTTTTATTTACTTATTTTTTTAAGCACTGAACATATATTTTTCTTCTGCTGCTGCTATTTAGCTTTTTTTTTTCTGTCTCCTTCATAATTCATCTTTGGCAAGCAAATACAAACGATTCCTGCCCACGGAGCTTAAAAAACTTTTACTAGAAGATCTCTAAGGTCTCTTCCAGTATTTTATTCTGTTCTGTTCTATTTTATTCCCTATTCTATTCTATTCTATTCTATTCTATTCTATTCTATTCTATTCTATTCTATTCTATTCTATTCTATTCCCTATTTTCTATTCCATTCCATTCTATTCTATTCCCTATATTCTATTCTATTCTGTTCTGTTCTGTTCTATTCTATTCTATTCTAATAATAAAGTTGGAAGGGAGCTTGGAGGTCATCTAGTCCAACCCCCTGCTCAGGCAGGAAAGCCTATACCATTTCAGACTTTTCTATTCTATTCTATTCTATTCTATTCTATTCTATTCTGTTCTGTTCTGTTCTGTTCTGTTCTAATAAAGTTGGAAGGGACCTTGGAGGTCATCTAGTCCAACTCCCTGCCCAGGCAGGCAACCCTATACCATTTAAGACTATTCCTATTCCTATTCTATTCTATTCTATTAACATCACCAGTGCTAGAAGGGAGGGGAATTTGCAGGGGGGAGGAGGAGGAAGAGGAGGAGGAGGAAAGATTGTGGGTCCTTAATGCTCTCTGAGCTTGGCTGTTTTCTTGCAGACGTTTCATGACCCAACTAGGTAACATCATCAGTGCTAGAAGGGACTGGGATTTGCTCTCTGATAATATACTAGTGCAGGGGTAGGCAACCTTGGCTCTTTTATGACTGGTGGACTTCAACTCCCAGAATTCCTCAGCCAGCCATGCTAAGGGGAAAGGGAGAGGTTTCCAAGCTCAGCCATGCTGGCTCAGGAATTCTGGGAGTTGAAGTCCGCCAGTCATAAAGCGGCCTAGGCCTAGCGCAGGGGTAGGCAAACTTGGCTCTTTTATGACTCATGGACTTCAACTCCCAGAATTCCTGAGCCAGCCTGGCTCAGCTTGGAAACCTCTCCCTTTCCCCTCAGCATGGCTGCCTCAGGAATTCTGGGAGTTGAAGTCCACCAGTCATAAAAGAGCCAAGGTTGCCTACCCCTGGCCTAGTGGCTTGCCCTATCAGTGTTAGTAATAGTAGTAATAGTAGTAAAGTTGGAAGGGACCTTGGAGGTCATCTAGTCCAACCCCCTGCTCGGGCAGGAAACCCTACACCGTTTCGGACAAATGGCTGTCCAGTCTCTTCTTAAAAACTTCCAGTGTTGGAGCATTTACTGCTTCTGGAGGCAAGCTGTTCCACTGATTAATTGTTCTCACTGTCAGGAAGTTTCTCCTTAGTTCTAGGTTGCTTCTCTCCTTGATTAGTTTCCACCCGTTGCTTCTTGTCCTGCCTTCAGGTGCTTTGGAAAATAGCTTAATTCCCTCTTCTTTATGGCAGCCCCTGAGATATTGGAATACTGCTATCATGTCCCCCCTTGTCCTTCTCTTTGTTAAACTAGACATACCCAATTCTCGCAACCGTTCCTTATATGTTTTAGCCTCCAGTCCCCTAATCATCTTTGTTGCTCTTCTCTGTACTCTTTCTAGAGTCTCAACATCTTTTTTACATCGTGGTGACCAAAACTGGATGCAGTATTCCAAGTGTGGCCTTACCAAGGCATTGAAGAGTGGTATTAATACTTCACGTGATCTTGATTCTATCCCTCTGTTAATGCAGCCTAGCACTGTGTTGGCCTTTTTGGCAGCTGCCGCACGCTGCTGGCTCATATTTAAGTGATTGTCTACTAGGACTCCGAGGTCTCTCTCACAGTTACTACTATTGAGCATGGTGCCACCTATGCTGTACTTGTGCATTTGGTTTTTCTTGCCTAAATGTAGAACCTTGCTTTTTTCACCATTGAATTTCATTTTGTTAGTTAGTGCCCAGTGTTCAAGTCTGTCCAGATCCTTCTGTATCTGAAGCCTGTCTTCTGGAGTGTTGGCTATTCCTGCCAGCTTGGTGTCATCTGCAAATTTGATGAGTTCCCCATCTATCCCTTCATCCAAATCGTTGATGAAGATGTTGAAGAGTATTGGGCCCAGAACAGAGCCCTGGGGCACCCCACTACACACTTCCCTCCATATAGATGCAGTTCCATTGAGGACCACTCGCTGAGTACGGCCGGTCAGCCAGCTACGGATCCATCTGGTGGTGGTTCTGTCTACCCCACATTTTTCTATCTTGTCAAGTAGTAGGTTGTGATCTACTTTATCAAATGCCTTACTGAAGTCCAAGTAAATTATGTCCACAGCATTCCTCTGATCCACTAATTTTGTCACTTGGTCAAAGAATGCAATAAGATTTGTCTGGCATGATCTATTTTTGACAAACCCATGTTGGCTTTTAGTAATGACTTTGTTTGCCTCTAGGTGTTCGTTGATTCGTTGTTTGATTATCTTTTCCAGGATCTTCCCAGGTATTGAGGTCAGGCTGATAGGTCTGTAATTTCCTGGATCCATTTTTTTTCCTTTTTTGAGGATGGGAACTACATCAGCTCTTTTCCAGTCCTCTGGTAGTTCTCCTGTGTTCCAGGATCTTTGAAAAATATAGTTCAGTGGCTCCGATATCACATCTGCCAGTTCCTTGAGAACTCTGGGGTGTAATCCATCTGGTCCTGGCGATTTGAACTCATCTAGGCTGGACAGGTGCTCACTAATGATTTTCTTGCCTATCTTAACTTGTGTTTCTGTTTTGTTTTTTATGGCACTATTTTTGATAGGTTGGTCTGTTTTTTCCCTTTGTGTAAAGACAGATGCAAAAAATGAGTTAAATAGTTCTGCTTTCTCCCTGTTGCTTGTCACCTTCTTTTCACTTCCACCCACTAATGGACCAATCATTTCCTTCACTTTTTTCTTGTTTTTTACATGTTGAAAGAAGCTTTTTTTGTTATTTTTGACTTTGGTCGCAAGCCTTAGTTCATTTTGAGCCTTGGCTTTCTTCACTTCATCTTTGCAGGCTCGGGCTATTTGCTGATATTCTGACTTAGTTATGTTCCCCTCTTTCCACTTTCTATACTTGTCCTTTTTATCTTTCAATTTGTCAGAGAGTTCTTTATGCAGCCATGCTGGTTTCTTTTGAGAGCTGTTATTTTTCCTCTTTGTTGGTATTGTGCTAGACTGTGCTTTTATTATCTCATTTTTCAAAATTTCCCAAGCTTCTTGAGTTGTTTTCCCCTTGAGGATTCTCATCCATGGAATCCTTCCCAAGCCCTCTCTAAGTTTATTGAAATTAGCTCTCTTGAAGTCCAAGACTCTAGTTTGACTGTGTTCTATTGCTTGTGCTTCTATAATGTTGAATTCTAATATTGCATGATCACTTCCTCCCAGGGTTCCTATGGCTTCAACACCGTCTATCATTTCATCTCTGTTAGTGAGAATTAGATCCAAAATGGCTAATCCCCTAGTTCCATTCTCTACTTTTTGGGAGACAAAGTTGTCTGCTAGGTTTGCCAGGAACCTGTTTGATCTTCCACTTGGTGCGGAGTTTGTCTCCCAGTTGATGTCAGGGTAGTTAAAGACCCCCATTACTATTGTGATGTGCTTCCTACATACCTTAGTTAGCTGACTAGCAAAAAGTTCATCTATTTCCTCTGTTTGGTTGGGTGGTCTGTAGTATACACCTATGGCAATGTCATTCCCCCCCCCTTTTATATTGACCCAAATGCATTCAAGTGGGAGCGTTAGAGATGAATCCTTGATTAGGCTGCTGTTTACTGTCGGACTGTTCATCTGACTTGGCAGTCCCTTAATTTGGGTATTGTTTACTTCCTGATTGTTGGTTTAGTGTTACTCTTTGGCTCATCTGGGTGTTGACCGCTGGCTGGGAAATTTTTTTTAGGTCTTTTTCTTTCCTTTTTGGCCTTGGGATGGTCTCTTTTGAACGGTAGGTGTATTGGTTGAATCCTGCGTGCACATCTTCCTTCCATTTCCGTGATCCTGGCGCAGTTCGAGAAGGCACTTTTGCAAGGCCACAATTAGAAATTTGCGTTATGTTCCAGTCATTTGAGCTCTTTTTCCCAGCCGGAGAAGGTCTGGCATCCCTCTGCCAGCTCCAGAGGTCTGGACAACTGACAGGCTGAATTACAGAATCATTACACGGGATTCGTTTCCAGCCAAGCATCAGACAACGCAGCTTGTGATGGACGGGCGATTCCCGCGCTCAATGGATCATTGATCCCATCTGTTGCGATAAGGCAAACATACTGTTAAGCGTGCATGTGTGTGCATATTAACTCGGGCCAACTTAACCGGGTTGCGTGGCCGGAGACTTATTGATTCCCAGAGGACAAAAATGTTGCGTACAAGATGGAAAAGAGGAGTTTAATCAAAGCTTGCAGGAATGATTTCAAAATGGAGACACACCGGGGGGGGGGGGGGGGCTGGAAGTATCAGAATCAACACAGAGCTGGAAGGGACCTTGGAGGTCTTCTAGTCCAGCCCCCTACTCAAGCAGGAGACCTAATACCATTTCAGACAAGTGACTGTCCTCTCTCCTCTTTAAAACCCATTCCACTGGTTAATTGTCCTCATGAAGTTTCTCCTTAATTCCAGGTTGCTTCTCTCCTTGATGAGCTTCTAACCGTTGTTTCTTGTCCTGCCTTTGGGTGCTTTGGCTTGGGATTTGAACAACCAAGCATTAAGTGGAAAAGTTGGGGGGGGGGACATTTATGGTTGTCTGTAACAGTCCTCCTCCTTTTCCTCGCAAACCCCCTCCCTTCTAGCACTGATGATGTTACCTAGTTGGGTCATGAAACGTCTGGAAGGAAAACACCAAGCTCAGAGAGCCATTTGTGTGTGCAATTCATTCTGTGACATGTTGTCGTTGTGTTCCGCCCCCCCCCCCCAGGACATAGTATCGGTTTCCTTTGTATTCACATGGCCACCATTTTTTGTACGCCTGTCTGTGTTGGGATTTGTATACGCCTGTGCCAAAACACACACACGCCCCACATGCTCCAACGTACTTGGCAATTTTGTCAACAGAGGGTCTGAATGGAAAATTAAAACCCCCATGAAATATTTAAAATATCTGTTTAATATGCACATTAAACCAACCGCTTACTAAAACTGGCATTTCTGGTATCTAACAGCCTTGGGCTTCCAACAAATGAGAAAGGAGAAAAAAAATCAGTTCCAATGACAAGAACAGGGATCAAGAAGACCATTTTATGGGTCCTAATGTTTCAAAGGGATTCTGCTGGTTGGCTGGCAGCTCTGTCTGCCTGTCTATCTGTCCGTCCATCCATCCACTCTATCCATCCACCATTATTCATCCATCCACCCACCTGCCCATTCACTCCATCCATCCATCCACCATTACCCATCCATCCATCCATCCCTTCTTTTTCTCCTTCCATCCATCTTTCCTTCCACCCATCCGTCTTTCCTTCCTTCCTTCCTTCCACCCATCCATCCATCCATCCATCCATCCATCCATCCATCCATCCACCCATTCACTCCATCCATCTATCCATCCATCAACCATTATCCATCATCCATCCATCCCTTCCTTTTCTCCTTCCATCCATCTTTCCTTCTACCCATCCATCTTTCCTTCCACCCATCCTTCCTTCCACCCTTCCTTCCTCCCATCCATCCACCCACCCATCCATCCTCCATTCCTTCCATCCATTCTATCCACTATCCATCCATCCATCTGTCCATCCACTCCTTCCATTGTATTCACCCATCTACCTACTCACCCATCCATCTACCTGACAGAGAACTTTCCCATCAACGTCACTCAAGATTTCTAAGGCAGAGAGATGGGACAGACACATTTTGCTAAAGTCACCCAGTCAGCTATCATGTCTAAGGTGGGACTAGAACTCCTGGTGATTGGTCCAAAGTCACCCAGATGGCTTTCGTGCCTAAGGCAGGACTAGAACTCACCATCCCCTGGTTTCGAGCCTGATGCCTTAAACCACTAGGCCAGGGGTCTTCAAACTTGGCCCTTTTATGACTTGTGGACTTCAACTCCCAGAATTCCTCAGCCAGCATGGATGGCTGAGGAATTCTGGGAGTCGAAGTCCACAAGTCAGAAAAGGGTCATAGTTCCCTCACGCTGGCTGAGGAATTCTGGGAATCGAAGTCCACAAGTCATAAAAGGGTCATAGTTCCCTCACGCTGGCTGAGGAATTCTGGGAGTTGAAGTCCACAAGTCAGAAAAGGGTCATAGTTCCCTCACGCTGGCTGAGGAATTCTGGGAGTTGAAGTCCACAAGTCATAAAAGGGTCAGTTCCCTCACGTTGACTGAGGAATTCTGGGAGTCGAAGTCCACAAGTCATAAAAGGGTCATAGTTCCCTCACGCTGGCTGAGGAATTCTGGGAGTCGAAGTCCACAAGTCAGAAAAGGGTCATAGTTCCCTCACGCTGGCTGAGGAATTCTGGGAGTCGAAGTCCACAAGTCATAAAAGGCTCATAGTTCCCTCACGCTGGCTGAGGAATTTTGGGAGTTGAAGTCCACACGTCAGAAAAGGGTCATAGTTCCCTCACGCTGGCTGAGGAATTCTATGAGTTGAAGTCCACGTCATAAAAGGGTCATAATTCCCTCATGCTGGCTGAGGAATTCTGGGAGTCGAAGTCCACAAGTCAGAAAAGGCTCATAGTTCCCTCACGCTGGCTGAGGAATTCTGGGAGTTGAAGTCTACAAGTCATAAAAGGGGCATAGCTTGAAGACCCCTGCCCTAGACCAATCTGGCTCTCTAGCTGCATCAGCCACCTTGCACACCTGCATTCCTTTTAATGCAAAGCGAGAGGCCTTCAAAGAAATCTGCAAAACAGCTCTGGTTATGAAAGGGGAGGAGGAGGGGGGAGGGAACAGATGCTTGCAGACCTCATTAATTCCCCAAAACGAGACCCACAGGATTGACTGCAGCTTTTAGCCTCCCGCCTTGTTGCCAAATCATAATTGAGCAACGGGCGACTTGCACTAATGCAAATTCCCGACAAGGCCTCTTCAGCAGTGAAAAACCAGAGGCCTCTAAAGCTTTGAAAGGATGCTGGGAGGGTCTCCAGTCTGAGACCACCCAGCAGGTGGAAGCAAGAAGTGCCTTTGATGAGCCCATCCGTCAGTTTTCAGGGCGCTTGGTGGATTATGGGTATGCAAGTAGGAGAACCCCCCCCCCTGTTTGACTGTTTGCCACTGAGATCTAAAGGGCAGGAACACAACCGAAAAGATTTTCATAGTTTTGAGTTTTCCTGCCAGCGATTTCACCTATCCACAGGAGAGCCGATGCAAGACCCGGAAGAAGAAGAAGAAAAAAAAAAAAACAGGGGTCTCATCTACAAGATACAGCAGTGGTCCTCAACTTTTGGGGCACCAAGGACCGGTTCCGTGGAGAAAGTTTTTTCCACGGACCGGAGAGTGCGTGGTTTTGTGTGTTGCCTGCATCCCACGGATGGGGCTTTGCTTGTTTGTGCGGACCGGTTGCTGGCATGCCGTGGCCCGCTACTGGTCCACGGCCCGGAGTTTGGGGACCCCTGACATACAGTGTCATGACTGCAACTGCCACTATGTAGGAGAAACAGGCAGAAGACCGGCAGAATGCATCCTTGAACTTAGCAGTCAGAAGACATGATGAAAACTCTTTAATTTCACAACACATGAACAGGCCTAACCATAGTTTCAGCGGGGAAACGGTGGCCATTCTAGACCAAGCCAAGTTCAAAAACTCTAAGGAATTTCCAGTCTGACCAATTAGCCATCCCTAGATACATAGACGTAAACCAGTGGTTCTCAACCTTTTTAATGCCGTGACTCCCAACCGGTCGTAAGTCGAGGACTACTCAACCAGTCGTAAGTCAAGGACTACTCAACTGGTGCAGCACCGTTTGCAGAATGGGACTTTTGGCGGTCTCAGCAGGGCAGAGACAGCCTGGACAATTCCTATTGGCTTTGGAAAGCCAATAGAATTAGACTCTATTCAAGAGAGTCTATTCTATTGGCTTTCAAAAGCCAATAGAATAAAAGAGAGTAGCACAGCTAAGGAAAAGGGGGAAAAAATGGCGGACTGCATTGTTTGGCGACCCCCGTGAAATGGTCGTTCGACCCCAAATGGGGTCCCGACCCACAGGTTGAGAACCACTGACGTAAACAATATCTACAGACGATGCAAAAGAGACAATCGAGAAGCTAGCAAGAGAAACACACACATACACACACACACACACGATACTAAAATCATCATAGTTTCATGATGACCTTCTTTACGACCGTCATGACTTACAACCAAACCTGTAGGCTCAATTATGGTCGTAAGTCATGGACCACCCATGCATTCAAGACTTAGACCAGACTAGAATAGAATAGAGCTGGAAGGGACCTTGGAGGTCTTCTAGTCCAGCCCCCTGCTCAAGCAGGAGACGCTATATACCATTTCGGACAAAATGGTTGCCCAATCTCTTCTTAAAAACTTCCAGTGTTGGAGCACGCACAACTTCTGGTGGCCAGCTGTTCCACGGGTTAAATGATGGGTTTGCAGCCCGTCACGGCCTGCTGCATCGTGATGGCCACCAGGGACATCAGTTACGTTCCACTCGCTCGAAAAGCGGGGAAGAGGAAGATGATGTTGCAGGAGAACGTATGCTAATTTGCCTTCCCCCAAAAATATGCAAAGAAATGGATGGGGAATCCGCCTCCCTGCCTCTTCCAGGCATGTCCGTAAGATCTACGCGGAAGACCCCAGCTATCCTGTCTTGCTTCCCTTCCTTCAAGCCTTGTCAGCACACGCTGATTATTTTTTTCTTGCTCTGGTGTTAACTATGTTGGCAGAAGCTCCCCCATGGATCCAAAGTTGCCTGGAGCACAGAGCGGTTTGTACAAATGTAACCGTACCGGCTGGTGGGAAATGAGTGGCCGTGTCTATCAACGAGCTCTTTCAGCTTCTTCTAACAAAATGAGGAAGCTGGCTCTATTAGCCTCCGGCATTCGGCAGATGTTACGCGCAACAGACACCTTCTGGAATCTACTCCCCAAGAGGTCCGTCCAATAACAGAATGACAGAGGAACAGGATGACGGAATTGGAAGGGCGCCTTGGAGGTCTTCTAGTCCAACCCCCTGCTCAGGCAGGAAACCCTACACCATTTCGGACAAATGGCTGTCCAGTTTCTTCTTAAAAACTTCCAGTGTTGGAGCATTCACTGCTTCTGGAGGCAGGTAGTTCCACTGGCTAATTGTTCCAACTGTTAGGAAATTTCTCCTTAGTTCTGTATTGTTTCTCTCCTTGATCAGTTTCCACCCGTTGCTTCTTGTTCTGCCTTCAGGCTCTTTGGAGAAGAGCTTGACTCCCTCTTCTTTGGGGCAGCCCCTGAGATACTGGAAGACTTCTATCATGTCTAGTCCTTCTCTTCATTAAACTAGACATACCCAATATCTGCAACCGTTCTTTGTATATTTTAGTCTTCGGGCCTCTAATCATCTTTATTGCTCTTCTCTGCACTCTTTCCAGAGTCTCAACATCTTTTTTACATCGTGGCGAGCAAAACTGGATGCAGTATTCCAAGTGTGGCCTTACCAAGGAATAAGAAGAACAACAACACACAACAATAATAATGATAAGTTGGAAGGGATCTTGGAGGTCATCTAGTCCAACCCCCTGCTCAGGCAGAAAACCCTATACCATTTCAGACAAATGGTTGTACAGTTACTTCTTAAAAACGTCCAATGATGGAACATTCACAGCTTCCGGTAGCAAGTAGTTCCACTGATTTAGTGTTTTAACTGTCAGAAATTTCTCCTTAGTTCTAGGTTGCTTCTCTCCTTGATTAGTTTCCATCCATTGCTTCTTGTCCTGCCTTCAGGTGCTTTGGAGAATAGCTTGACTGCCTCTTCTTTGGGGCAGCCCCTGAGATACTGGAACACTGCTATCCTGTCCCCCCTCGTCCTTCTCTTCATTAAACTAGACATACCCAATTCCATCAACCTTTCCTTATATGCTTTAGCCTCCAGTCTCCTGATCATCTTTGTTGCTCTTCTCTGTCCTCTTTCTAGAGCAGTGGTTCTCAACCTGTGGGTCGGGACCCCATTTGGGGTCGAACGACCATTTCACGGGGGTCGCCAAACAACGCAGTCCGCCATTTTTTCCCCCTTTTCCTTAGCTGTGCTACTCCCTTTTATTCTATTGGCTTTTGAAAGCCAATAGAATAGACTCTCTTGAATAGAGTCTAATTCTATTGGCTTTCAAAAGCCAATAGGAATTGTCCAGGCTGTCTCTGCCCTGCTGAGCCCGCCAAAAGTCCCATTCTGCAAACGGTGCTGCACCAGTTGAGTCGTCCTCGACTTACGACCGGTTGGGAGTCGCAGCATTAAAAAGTTGAGAACCACTGTTCTAGAGTCTCCACATCATTTTTACATTGTGGTGACCAAAACTGGATGCAGTATTCCAAGCGTGGCCTTACCAAGGCCTTGTAAAGGGGTATCAACACTTGACGTGATCTCGATTCTATCCCTCTGTTAATGCAGCCTAGCACTGTGTTGGCTTCTTTTGGCAGCTGCAACACAACGACAGACAGTGGACCGAAAGAAGAGAGAGGAACGACACTGTATCTCAATATGGCGGCTTCCGGCTGCCTCGTGCAGCTGATTGATTTCAGACCTCTTCCTTTATGCAACATGTAAATCAATGCTCTGAGCTCATCGGTGCAAAGTATGTTGACGTCCACCAGGTTAGATGCCTTCAGAAGAGAATTAGGCAAATGGATGATTAATATTTTAGTGGACATTAGACATGAGGGCCCCATCCCTGTTCATTTCCTCAAACAGAAGAAGCCTCTGGTCTTTTTCAGCCTTTTGGACTGGCTTGTCAAGGTCATCCACTGGGGTCAGCGGCCAAAGACCCTGAGGTCCATCAGTGGCTCACTCAAGCCCATTTGACGGCAAGGTATGTTCTTTCCTTAAGGAATTTCAATAATTCAGTGAGAGGAGCAATAATTTATGAAAAGAGGAATGGAAAAGATTCACACCCCGAAGAAGGTGCAATTGGTTATGTTTCAGCTTCTCTGTTCAGGAAAAAAAAAAAGAGAGTTTTCATTGTCCAGGCAGGAAAATAATGTATCTGGCATGGGTCTGGCTAGTCTAAAGAAAGGAAGAAATAGGGTAGACGTGATAGCAGTGTCCCCAGTATTTGAGGGGCTGCCACAAGACAGAGGGGGTTAAACTGTTTTCCAAAGCACCAGAAGGTAGGATAAGAAACAATGGTTGGGAACTGAGCAAAGAGAGAAGCAATCTGGAATTAAGGAGAAACTTCCTGACAGTGAGGACAATCAACCAGTGGAACAGCTTGCCACCAGGAATTGTGGGTGCTCCATCACTGGAGGTTTTTAAGAAGAGGCTGGACAGTCACCTGTCTGAGATGGTATAGGTTCTCCTGCAAGAGCAGGGGGCTGGACTAGATGACCTCCAAGGTCCCTTCCAGCTCTCTTCTATTCTAAAGGTAGGGCTTATAAAAAGGTGCTGGGTTAGCTTGAAATTTGGGCTCCTTGGAACTCTTTTGAGTTTAGTTGTTTCCTTGCAGATGTTTCATGACCCAACTAGGTTACATCATCAGTGCTAGAAGGGAGTGTGAGACTTCCACTCTGTTGCTAACCGGTTGATTTAACTACTAGACCAGGGGAGGCAACCTTGGCTCTTTTATGACTGGTGGACTTCAACTCCCAGAATTCCTGAGCCAGCCATGCTGAGGGGAAAGGGAGAGGTTTCCAAGCTGAGCCATGCTGGCTCAGGAATTCTGGGAGTTGAAGTCCACCAGTAATAAAGGGGGCCATAGTTCCCCCATGCTGGCTCAGGAATTCTGGGAGTTGAAGTCCACAAGTCACAAAAGAGCCAAGGTTGCCTACCCCTGTCCTAAGTCCCAAGCAGTGAGCTTCCTAGACCAAGGGTAGGCAACCTTGGCTCTTTTATGACTGGTGGACTTCAACTCCCAGAATTCCTGAGCCAACCTGGCTCAGCTTGGAAACCTCTCCCTTTCCCCTCAGCATGGCTGGCTCAGGAATTCTGGGAGTTGAAGTCCACCAGTCATAAAAGAGCCAAGGTTGCCTACCCCTGTACTAGACCAAACTGGCTCTTAGCATGACTGGGTTTAACCTTTTACAAAGATTAAGGAAAGGACCACAAGGATTTCATATGCATGGAGAGCCACATTGGCCTACTATAGTGGTTAAAATGCTGGCCTAGAAACCAGGCAGATCACGAGTTCTAGTCCCGCCTTAGATATCAAAGCCGGCTGACTGACTTTGAAACAATCACCAGGAGACGGTGAGTTCTAGTCTCACTTTAGGCACGAAAGCCAGTTGGCTGATTTCGGATCAATCACCCGGAGACGGTGAGTTCGAGTCCCACTTTAGCCCTGAAAACTTGTCTGGGTGACTTTGGGCCTCTCCTTCCTTCTCTCTCAGCCCAGCCCACCTCACAGGGTTGTTGTTGAGAGGAGGGAGAAAGAGGATAAAGGGAGTATGATGTACGTTTGCTGCCTTGAGTTACTTCTAAAGTAATTTGTAAAGTAATGATTTGTCTGAAATGATACAGGGTTTCCTGCCTGAGCAGGGGGTTGGACTAGATGACCTCCAAGGTCCCTTCCAACTTTATCATCATCATCATCATCACAACCACCATTATTCGAAAGTCCCACAAGATCTTCACACTCTCATTCTCAATAACTTTTTCCACCCTATGTTCCCATGACTTTTTGGACACAGGCAAGTCGTATTTTTTACACAATGCCCAATGAGTTTAGCAACTTGATCATGTCTAGCTTTTTATTATTATGATATTATTATTATTGTTGTTTTGAAGAAGAAGAAGGAGGAGGAGGAGGAGGAGGAGGAGGAGAAGGAGAAGGAGAAGGAGGAGGAGGAGGAGGAGAAGAAGAAAAGAAGAAGAAGAAGAAGAAGAAGAAGAAGAAGAAGAAGAAGAGATTAAAACTAATAAAACAAGAAAGAAAGAGATCAAATATGTAGTGAAATCTTTGGATTTTAAAACAGATGCAGCTACACACACACACACACACACACACACACACACACACCCCTTTTGTGCTGCTTTCCAAGCACACATTTGTCTAACTAAAATGGGCTTAGTTAATATTTCATATGGCTGCCTTGGCTACTCTACATTCCTAATGGATTGTATTGATCAAAGGCAGAAAGAAAAACTAGCCGGTTACTGTAGGGAAGAGTAAAGCTGTCAGTTATAAAGCGATGCGGGTTCAAAGGGCTGAAAACTCGCAGCCAATCTGAAAGGCATCCGAGAAGAGAGGAAGAAAAGAGAGACAATGAACGGAGCCCTCGCCGGCTGCAGCCACCAATGGGAGGAACGTCGAACGTGCATAATGCAGAGTAGCTAGCAAATTTTTAACCTCAACCAGAGTGCGAGAGGTGGGAGCTACACAACTTTGGCCTCCTTCGTAAAACGAAAAGGCCGAAGGTGGTTCACTAGAGATGGGGATCTGCGGAGGTTTTTTTTTGCCCCTGGGAGAACTTCAGAAGGATACCCGGCCAGTCCTCCTCCTCCAACTTTTTTAAGCATCCCCAATCCGTGAAGTCAAACCTTCCATTGGTTGGATGCAGGGGTTGGGGAACCATGGGCCTTTTGTGGCTTGTGGATTTCCCTGGCAATTTCCTGACAATTAATCAGTGGAACGACTTGCCTCCAAAAGCTGTGGGTGCTCCAATACTGGAAGCTTTTAAGAAGAGACTGGACAACCATTTGTCTGGAATGGTACTATAGGGTTTCCTGCCTGAGCAGGGGGTTGGACTAGATGACCTCCAAGGTCCCTTCCAACTCTGTTATTCTATTCTATTCTATTCTATTCTATTCTATTCTATTCTATTCTATTCTATTCCATTCCATTCCATGCTATTCTGTATTTCTGCATTCCATTCCATGCTATATATTCCCATATATTGTATTTTATTCTATTCCATTCCATATTTTCTTATTCTATTCTATCCTATTCTATCCTATTCCATATTTTCTTATTCCATTCCATTCCATTCCATTCCATATTCTATTCTATTCTATTCTATTCTATTCTATTCTATTCTATGCTGTTATGCTATTCTATTCTATATTTCTGCATTCCGTTCCATTCCATTTATTCTCATATATTCTATTTTATTCTATTCCATTCCATATTTTCTTACTCTATTCTATTCTATTCTATTCTATTCTATTCTATTCTATTCTATGCTATGCTATGCTATGCTATGCTATGCTATTCTTTCTGCATTCCATTCCATTTATTCTATTCTATTCCATATTTTCTTATTCTATTCTATTCTATTCTATTCCATTCCCTATTTTCTATTCTATTCTATTCTATTCTATTCTATTCTATTCTATTCTATTCTATTCTATTCTATTCTATTCTATTCTATTCTATTCTATTTTCTATTCTACTCTACTCTACTCTACTCTACTCTATTTTTGTTTCTATTCTATTGTATAGAAATAAAGGCAGGATAAAAATCTGATATATAAAATACATAAATCAATAAATAGACAGCTCCCATCAGAAACACATGTGTATTTTCCCCGAAATCATGCAGTACGGCTGATTATTTCCGGGAACCGGGTTGCCTCAATCTCTTACGCAAATGATAATAATGGCCTTTGCTTTTAAGCATCAGGGCAGGCAACGTGATCCTCCAAGTTGCCAGGTTTCTACCCCTTGGCTGTGAAGAACAAAAGACAGAGTCCCAGAGAGGCCCCCTAATAGAATTATTCAATCAAAGCTCAAATCCTTTTCCTCCAGAGCCAACCCCTTTCCCCTAATTTCAAACTCTCGCTTTTCTTCCCCCCCCCCCTTTCTGCTTTATTATGTAAACTTTTCATTAGCAATCAGACATTCCCGCCTAGCCTAACGTAATCATGTCGGGTTACAATGCCAGGGTGGAGAACACAAGGCCCGGCAGCCCGGCCCGGCTAATGCGGTTTTAATGCAATTTGGGTATTGAAGGAAGTCGCGCAGCCTGATCGTTTTACCGTCAGATCAATGCGAATTAGGCTCTTAAAGAGAGATAAAACATTTGACAATCAATGGGATCCAAGGCTCCCCCCCCCCGGAAACATCTCTAGGTTTGGTTGTTTTTTTTAATACAACAAATCTTCCAATTCTGGAATATTAAAATTTGGGCCTGGCTGGGATCGGCACAACGAGAGCATCAGGTAAGTATCACAGAATAATAAAGTTGGAAGGGCGCCTTGGAGGTCATCTAGTCCAACCCCCTGCTCAGGCAGGAAACCCTATACCATTTCAGACAAATGGCTGTCCGGTCTCTTAAAAACCTCCAGTGATGGAGCATTCACCGCTTCTGGAGGCAGGTTGTTCCACTGGTTAATTGTCCTCCCTGTTAGGAAGTTTCTCCTTAGTTCCAGGTTGCTTCTCTCCTTGATGAGTTTCCATCTGTAGTTTCTCATCCTGCCTTCAGGTGCTTTGGAGAAGAGGTTGATCCCCTCTTTGTGATAGCAACTCAAATACTGGGAGACTGCTATCATATTACCCCTAGTGCTCTTTGTTAGGCAATGATATCGAGTTCCCTTAGTCATTGATCACGATGGCATTAATAGAATAACAGAGTTGGAATGGACCTTGAAGATCTTCTAGTCTAACCCTTGTTCAAGCAGGAAACTCTACACCATTCCGGACAAATGGGTGTCGAATCTCTTCTTAAAAACCTCCAGTGAGGATCCACATCTTCTGAAGGCAACCCTTTCCACTGGTTGATTGTCCTCACTGTTAGGAAGTTTCTCCTTAGTTCCAGGTTGCTCCTCTCCTTGATTAGTTTCCACCCGTTGCTTCTTCTCCTGCCTTCAGGCGCTTCGGAGAATAGCTTGACTCCCTCTTCTTTGGGGCAGCCCCTCAACTATTGGAACACTGCTTTCATATCACCCCTAGTCCTTCTTTTCATTAAACCAGACATATCCAATTCCAGCAACTGTTCTTTGGATGTTTTAGCTTCCAGTCCCCTGATCATCTTTGTTGTGAAGACAATGTCTGGTGGCAATTGTCAGATGGCTGATAAATTCGAGATAGTTAATAAATAGAGGAGGAGGAGGAGGGGGAGGAGAACGACGACTGTGCAGTCCTCGGTGCTCTCTGAGCTTGGTGGTTTTCTTGCAAATATTTCATGACCCAACTACGTAACATTATCAGTGTTTGAAGGCAGTGGGGGTTTCTGAGGAGGAGGAGGAGGAGGATGTGGACTGTGCAGTCCTCAGTGCTCTCTGAGCTCGGTGGTTTTCTTGCAAATATTTCATGACCCAACTAGGGAACATCACCAGTGCTAGAAGGAAGTGGGGATTTCTGGTGAGGAAGGAGGAGGAGGAGGAAGGAGAAGAAGAAGAAGAAGAAGAAGAAGAAGAAGAAGAAGAAGAAGAAGAAGAAGAAGAAGAAGAAGAAGAAGAAGAAGAAGAAGAAGAAGAAGAAGAAGAAGAAGAAGAAGAAGAAGAAGAAGAAGAAGAAGAAGAAGAAGAAGAAGAAGAAGAAGAATGGCGCCCATGCTTTGGAATCAGCTCCCCCCGGAGATTAGGACCGCTCCCACCCTGTTGGTCTTCCGTAAGCTACTTAAGACCTAGCTTTTCCGGCAGGCCTGGGGTTTATAAAACCTGACCCCTGGATGATTGTTTTTGTATTGTTGTTTGTTATGTTTTATGTGTTTTTTATTGTTAGCCGCCCAGAGTCCTTCAGGAGTGGGGCGGCTTATAAATTTTAATAATAATAATAATAATAATAATAATAAAAAGAAGAAGGAGGAGGAGGAGGAGGAGAAGAAGAAGAAGAAGAAGAAGAAGAAGAAGAAGAAGAAGAAGAAGAAGAAGAAGAAGAAGAACAACAACAACAACAACAACAACAACAACAACAACAACAAGAAAATGATGATGATTGTGAGCTCCATGGTGCTCTCTGAGCTTGGTGGTCTTCTTGCAGACGTTTTGTGACCCAACTAGGTAACATCATCAGTGCTCGAAGAGAATGGGGCTTACTTCCGGTTTATATAACTAGTGGCTTGCCCTGTCAGTGCTGGTGGGGGGTTAAGCAAATGGTGTTAAATCCAGAATTATCTGTATGTACCGATGTTGGTTACACCATTGGAAATACACTAAGATCACAGGTCCAGGGTGATTTTGTTCCTGTCTTAAGACCTTCTGGAAAATCTTGGCTCCTGGATGAACGGGGAAGGCACTACTACGCCTTTACAAAGAACCTCAGCCGGAGACTCAGGATTTTACTACCGTTTCGCCCAAGAAGGAACTGTTTTGTTTTTTTTCCCCCTTGGTCATTGTGTTAAAGAATTAGATTATGATCTTCTTTAATGTTTTGCTGGCCTTCAGGCTGCGATTTGCATACTGCTAGATCTGACATTTTAAGATAGCATGTGGTTGCGTGCCGCTTTGCCGATTTTTTTCCCCCCACTTGGTACAAACGAGCGTTACGGGGGGGGTCACCTCCAGGCAGAGAAACCTTCCAGAACCATCCACCGCACAGATGTTTTTGGAGGTGCCGGGAGAGTTCCTGCTCTTTAAAATATCTCATGCCTTCCTTGTGGACTGGCTGGCAGAAATACACAAGGCTCTGTATATTTTATTTATTATTCAGATTTTTATCGCGTCTTTATTACTTTATAAGTAATTCAAGGTGGTGAACATCCAAAATACTCTTTGGCCTCTTATCATCCCCAGGACAACGATCCTGTGAGGTGAGTTGGGATGAGAGAGAAGGACTGGCCCAAAGTCACCCAGATGGCGTTCGCCCGAGGCAAGGACTAGAACTCACCGTCGCCTGGTTTGTAGGCCAAACTGCTCTCAAGTCCTCCATTCACACTGTTAGCCACTATAGTCTTATCTAAGGTGGGACTCAAACTCCCCGTCTCCTGGTGATTGGCCCAAAGTCACCCAACCAGCTTTCGTGCCTAAGGCAGGACTAGAACTCACTGTCTCCTGGTGATTGGCCCAAAGTCACCCAGCCAGCTTTCATGCCTAAGACGGGACTAGAACTCACCGTCTCCTGATGATTGGCTCCAAGTCCCCCAGCTGGCTTTCATGCCCAAGGCGGGACTAGAATTCATCATCTCCTGGTGATTGGCCCAAAGTCCCCCAGCTGTCTTTCATGGCCATGGCAGGACTAGAACTCACCATCTCCTGGTGATTCCACCCAGCTGGCTTTCATGTCTATGGTGTGACTAGAATTCAGTCTCCTGATGACTGGCCAAAAGTCACCCTGTCAGTTTTCACTACTCGGACTCACCATCTCCTGGTGATTGGTTCAAAATTACTTGGCTTTCATGCCTAAGGCGGGACTAGAACTCACCGTCTCCTGGTGATCAGCCCAAAGTCACCCAGCCAGTTTTCAGGTCTAAGGCAGGACTAGAACTCACTGTCTCCTGGTGATCAGCCCAAAGACACCCAGCCAGTTTTCAGGTCTAAGGCAGGACTAGAACTCCCCGTCTCCTGGTGATCAGCCCAAAGTCACCCAGCCAGTTTTCAGGTCTAAGGCAGGACTAGAACTCCCCGTCTCCTGGTGATCAGCCCAAAGTCACCCAGCCAGTTTTCAGGTCTAAGGCAGGACTAGAACTCCCCGCCTCCTGGTGATCAGCCCAAAGTCACCCAGCCAGTTTTCAGGCCTAAGGCAGGACTAGAACTCACTGTCTCCTGGTGATCAGCCCAAAGACACCCAGCCAGTTTTCAGGTCTAAGGCAGGACTAGAACTCCCCGTCTCCTGGTGATCAGCCCAAAGTCACCCAGCCAGTTTTCAGGTCTAAGGCAGGACTAGAACTCCCCGTCTCCTGGTGATCGGCCCAAAGTCACCCAGCCAGTTTTCAGGCCTAAGGCAGGACTAGAACTCTCCTGGTTTCTAGCCCTGCACCTTAACCACTAGGCTGAACTTCATGTCCTGCAATTCATACGATCACCTTCACAGGATCCCTGTGAAAGGCGCAGACAGTCTGAAACCCGCCTTTTATAAGCTGACGGCAGAAAGTGAATTCTTGAGTGGAAACTTACTGAAAAATTCCAGGCATATTTGCCCTTATTAAGTGGAGCTGCTTGGCAACAATGCCACAATTAGCTCTATTAATCTCACACTCCCAACTTGAAATCACGCTGACATGCAACGCCTCGCTTTACCCATCGAATGGAATGATAAATTTAGCTGTTCAACCTTATTTAATTTCTCTCTCTCTCTCTTTTTTTTTTTACAGGCAATTAAGCAAGCTCAATCTTTAAGGTACTAAGGCTGGCGACCCTGCCTTCCATCCTCACGTTCAATTAAACCCAGACACGAGACTTGTCAGAAGAATTATCAATGGAGGGGGTGCTTTTCTTTAATTTCCCCCACCCCCCCAAAGCGATTTACACAACAAGCTGCACTCGGAAGAAAAATCGGCTTCATTTAAATGCGTAAGAAGGCTGAAATCCGACAGGACAACTTTAAAAACATTCATTTTTTGACAGGAAAGCCTTAAAAAAAAAAGCAAGACGGCCTTTACTTTCATTCCAATCATCGGAAGCCCTTTTCCTGATGGACGTTTTTTTGAGGGCGTCAGAAAAAAAATCACATCCTGCATTTCGCCTTCAATTAACTGTATCGTAATACAAGGGAGTCCTCGATTTACGGCTAAAATTGAGCCCGATGTTTGTGTTGCTAAGCAAGACAAGTTGTTAGGCATACTTTGGCCCGTTTTACGATCTTCCCTGTCACAGTCCTTAAGTGAATCGCTGCAGTAGTTAAAGTAGTAACCCGGTTGTTAAGTGAATCCGGCTTCCCCCCCATGGATTTTGCTTGTCAGAAGGTCGTAAAAGGGGATCGCGTGATCCCCGGGACGCTGCGACCGTCGTAAATGTGAGTCAGTTGCCGAGTGTCTGAATTTTGATCACGTGACCCTGGGGGGGATGCTGCGATGGTCATAAGTATGAAAAACAGTCCTAAGTCACTTTTTTCAGTCACTAGGCAACCTTGGCTTTTTTATGACTGGTGGACTTCAACTCCCAGAATTCCTGAGCCAGACACGCTGAGGGGAAAGGGAGGTTTCCATGCTGAGCCATGCTGGCTCAGGAATTCTGGGAGTTGAAGTCCACCAGTCATAAAAGAGCCAAAGTTGCCTATCCCTGGCCTAAGAGGGTCACCGCTTAGAACAGGAGGACTTAGGCCAGGGATAGGCAACCTTGGCTCTTTTATGACTCATGGACTTCAACTCCCAGAATTCCTGAGCCAGCATGGGGGAACTATGGCCCCTCATGACTTGCAGACTTCAACTCCCAGAATCCCTGAGCCAGCCTGGGGGAAACTTTGGCCCCTTCAAGACTCGTGGACTTCAACTCCCAGAATTCCTGAGCCAGCATGAGGGAAACTTTGGCCCCCTCATGAATGGTGGACTTCAACTCCCAGAATTCCTGAGCCAGCATGGCTCAGCTTGGAAACCTCTCCCTTTCCCCTCAGCATGGCTGGCTCAGGAATTCTGGGAGTTGAAGTCCAGGAGTCATCAAAGAGCCAAGGTTGCCTACCCCTGATCCTATATCCTTAGTTTTATCAAGCATCTGGGGAGGGAAGAGTTAAATTCATACGTCTTAAAGTTGCCAAGGTTGAGGACCCCTGATATAGGGCAGGGATAGGCAATCTTGGCTCTTTTATGATTCATGGACTTCAACTCCCAGAATTCCTGAGCCAGCCACGCTGAGGGGAAAGGGAGAGGTTCCCAAGCTGAGCCAGGCTGGCTCAGGAATTCTGGGAGTTGAAGTCCATGAGTGATAAAAAAGCCAAGGTTGCCTACCCCTGATCTAGTGACTGAAAAAGTGACTTAGGACCGTTTTTCATACTTAGGACCGTCGCAGCATGTGTACCTTTTAGATATTTTCGTCCAAACGCTTTCTTGGGGGGGGGGAATCACACTGGCAACCTGTATTACAATTCCATGGCACAGGATGATGGGTATGGTGTTTTTATGAGCGAGGAATGGATAAAGAAGATTTTTTTTAAAAAAAAAAGGTCTTACTTGAAGCGGGATTTGACTTCTTTCACAGCTTTCTCGTATTGTTCGGTGGTGACTTTGTAGAACTGTGAGCTCTGTGGGAAGAGGAGGAGAAAAAGGGAAGAAATTAAGTATAAATGCCCCCTCCCAAAAGCAAATGAGAAGTGGTGAGTATTTAAGGGGTGGGTGTTTATCTTTCTTAAAGTCCCCAATGAGGAATTTGTGCGTAACATTGCTTGAAACTGTCAGGCCAAGCCACAAGCAGGACGAAACCAAGTATTCAAGATGCTTTTTTAATTATTATTATTTTTTGTATTTATTAGATTTTGATCCCAACTTAATTACTTTATAAGTAACTCAAGGCAGCAAACGTACCTAATATTCCGTCTTCCTCCTATTTTCCCCATAAAAACCCTGCAAGGTGGATGGGGCTGAGAGGGGAAGTGGCCAAAAGCCACCCAGCTGACTTTCATACCCTAAGGCGGCACTAGAACTCACAGACTCCTGGTTTCTAGGCTAGCACCTTAATCACTACCCCCAAACGGTCCAAAGTCACGCCGCCGGCTTTCGTGCCTAAGGTGGGACTAGAACTCACCACCTCCTGCCGATTGGCCCAAAGTCACCCAGCCGGCTTTAATGCCTAAGGCAGAACTAGAACTCACAGACGCCTAGTTTCTAGGCTAGTACCTTAATCCCTACCCCCAAACTGTCCAAAGTCACCCAGTTGGCTTTTGTGCCTAAATCAGGACTAGAATTCACCACCTCCTGGCGACTGGCCCAAAGTTACGCAGCTGACTTTGGTGTCCAAGTCAGAACTAGAACTCACAGACTCCTGGTCATTGGTCCAAAGTCACCCAGCTGGCTTTCATGCCTAAGACAAGACTAGAACTCACCGCCTCCTGGTGATTGGCCTAAAGTCACCCGGATGGCTATTGTGCCTAAGACAGGATTAGAACTCACCGCCTCCTGGTGATTGGCCCAAAGTCACCCAGATGGCTATCGTGCCTAAGACAGGACTAGAACTCACAGACGCCTGGTGATTGATCCAAAGTCACCCAGCCGGCTTTCATGCCTAAGGTAGGACTAGAACTCACCGCCTCCTGGTGATTGGCCCAAAGTCCCCCAGATGGCTATCGTGCCTAAGACAGGACTAGAACTCACAGACGCCTGGTGATTGATCCAAAGTCACCCAGCCGGCTTTCATGCCTAAGGTAGGACTAGAACTCACCGCCTCCTGGTGATTGGCCTAAAGTCACCCGGATGGCTATTGTGCCTAAGACAGGATTAGAACTCACCGCCTCCTGGTGATTGGCCCAAAGTCACCCAGATGGCTATCGTGCCTAAGACAGGACTAGAACTCACAGACGCCTGGTGATTGATCCAAAGTCACCCAGCCGGCTTTCATGCCTAAGGTAGGACTAGAACTCACCGCCTCCTGGTGATTGGCCCAAAGTCCCCCAGATGGCTATCGTGCCTAAGACAGGACTAGAACTCACAGACGCCTGGTGATTGATCCAAAGTCACCCAGCCGGCTTTCATGCCTAAGGTAGGACTAGAACTCACCGCCTCCTGGTGATTGGCCCAAAGTCCCCCAGCCGGCTGTCGTGCCTAAGGTAGAACTAGAACTCACAGACTCCTAGTTTCTAGGCTAGCACCTTACTCACCACCCCAAGCTGTCTCTTTAATTAATTCAAACGACTGGACCGGGAAAAGCACACAATGCACCTTCTTTCCAATTCAGCTGCACATTTCCCCCCTCCCTGCTTTAGCTTGGATTTCCTCTTGGTACCTTTTTCATCGGGGGCCCTCTCCCTTTTGCCTGGTTTCCTCTTCTCCCTGGCTTTTCCATCATCGGCCCAAGGCCCCCTGTGTGGCCCTACCGGTCCTTGACGCTGAAGGACTGCGGATCTCCAGGTTTAGCTGAGTCTCCCAACTGAACTTCCATGACATCACAATGCCCCCAAGCCTTGGCAACCGCAAACACACCCAGAGCAGCAGAGGCCACCTTGAGTCATGCTCACAGCGCCCAAGTGACTTCTCCGTAAGTTAGCCAAGCCATTATTTTGGCAAAAAAGCAGCGTTTTCTGGCACTCCGTATTTATTTTATTTCTATCCTGCCTTTTTTCCTTTTACAAATAACTCAAGAGGGCGAATGTCTCCAACATATCTTCTTCCTCCGATTTTCCTCACAACAACAACCCTGTGGAGGGACTTGAGCTAAGACAGAGGATGGCCCAAAGGTACCCAGTTGGCTTTTGTGCCTAAGGCGGGACTAGAACTCGCCGTCTCCTGGTGATTGGTCAAAGTCACCCAGTTGGCTTTCATACCTAAGGCAGGACTAGAACTTGTCATCTCCTGGTGACTGGTCCAAAGTCATCCAGTTGGCTTTCATGCCTAAGGCAGGACTAGAACTCGCCATCTCCTGGTGACTGGTCAAAGTCACCCAGACGGCTTTCATGCCTAAGGCAGCACTAGAACTCCCCGTCTCCTGGTGATCGGCTGAAAGTCACCCAGCCAGCATTCATGCCTAAGGTGGAACTAGAACTCCCAGTCTCCTGTTGATTGGTCCAAAGTCAATCAGCTGACTTTCATGCCTAAGATGGGACTTGAACTCACCATCTCCTGGTTTCCAGCCTGCTGCCTTAACCACTAGATCAGGGCTAGGCAACCTCGGCTCTTTTATGACTCGTGGACTTCAACTCCCATAATTCCTGAGCCAGCCATGAGGGGAAAGGGAGAGGCTTCCAAGCTGAGCCAGGCTGGCTCAGGAATTCTGGGAGTTGAAGTCCACCAGTCATAAAAGAGACAAGGTTGCCTACCCCTGGTCTAGGAGGCTCACCGCTTCAAACAGAGGACTCAGGACAGGGGCAGGCAACCTTGGCTCTTTTATGACTGGTGAACTTCAACTCCCAGAATTCCTGAGCCAGCCATGCTGAGGGGAAAGGGAGAGGTTTCCAAGCTGAGCCATTCTGGCTCAGGAATTCTGGGTGCTGAAGTCCACGAGTCAAAAAAGAGCCAAGGTTGCCTACCCCTGTCCTAAGTCCTAAGCGGTGAGCCTCGTAGACCAGGAGTAGGCAACCTTGGCTCTTTTATGACTGGTGGACTTCAACTCCCAGAATTCCTGAGCCAGCATGGGGGAACTATGGCCCCCTTTATGACTGGTGGACTTCAATTCCCAGAATTCCTGAGCCAGCATGGCTCAGCTTGGAAACCTCTCCCTGTCCCCTCAGCATGGCTGGCTCAGGAATTCTGGGAGTTGAAGTCCACCAGTCATAAAAGAGCCGAGGTTGCCTACCCCTGCACTAGATCAAAACGTGCTCTCTTCGATTATCTATTTATTAAATAGATTTACTGCATATGGCCACCGAAATGACACGTGGTGACTCCAGGCAGCGTAGAGCATTAAAAGGAAATTTTGGGCTCAGCGGCGGCCATTGAGATGAGGACTAAGTGTACTTTGAGCAAGGAATGAAGTCCCCCCTCGGTTTAATCTGCCTATGGGAAACCCTACCAGCAATGCTTGCTGTGACATCGTAGGAATGTGGCTTGTTCAGTTGTGGACATAAATTGTACGGTTCTGTATTCTGACAAGGCTGTTTTGTCGGGGAGCGGGCATGATTTGTGGTGGATATTAAGATAGACCGGTTGATTTAAGGAGGGCGGCATGGACAACTAATGTATCAAAGACCAGTGTGTTAGCGGTTGTCAGACACAATGGAGTGAACATCGTCGAGGTATGTAACCGATGATAAAGTTGGTCCTCGACTTACGACGAGTTCATACCAGTCAGTCTGCCCGAGGGATAGTCTCGTCCAGGATTCAGTTCCAATGGCCACCCCAGGGCCCTTCTCCTGTGATCACGCGTCCGCAGCTAGGGTGTTGGCAAGCGTCCCGTGTTTATGGCCCTATGCAGCGTCCCACGCGTGACCGTGTTTCGCGACCGTTTTGCTGGGAAAGAAAAAAAGGTAGCATTTGCTTCCAGCTTTTGGTCAAACTTGCCCGTAGTGAATCTTTGGTTTCCTTAACAACTGTGGCATTCTCTTTATGACCGTTGTGTTCGTTTTACGACCTCCGCAGAGAAGGTCAGTCACTTGGTTTTCAATCAATCAGAATAGAGCTGGAAAGGGACCTTGGAGGTCATCTAGTCCAACCCCCTGCTCAGGTAGGAGACCCTTTACCATTCCAGACAAGTGGCTGTCCAGTCTCTTCTTAAAAACCTCTCACAACTTCTGGAGGCAGGTTGTTCCACTGGTTAATTGTCCTCACTGTTGTGTTGGAGCATTGATGGCTATTGCTGGTCTACGGCCGGAATAAAGTTTATTAAAGTTGTGTTGGAGCACCCACTACTTCTGGAGGCAGGTTGTTCCACCGGTTAATTGTCCTCACTGTCAGGAAGTTTCTCCTTAATTCCAAGTTGCTTCTCTCCTTGGTGAGTTTCCATCCGTTGTTTCTTGTCCTGATTCTTTGGAAAAGAGGTTGAGCCCCTCATGATTCAACATCAAACCATGTTTGGAGTATGTCTTCAGACGAAACTCATCAGACGAACTGAGGAAGCTTCTTGGAGAAGAAGGGAAACGCTTCCAAAGGAAGAAAGAAAAAAAAAGACCCAAGAAAGTTGAGTTGCCTTTTGGAAAAAGCACTTCGGAGACAACTATGATGGATTGAGAATCTCCATAGACATCAGATGAAACATAAGGAGATATCACAGCCGAAGCCTTCTCCCCGTTCTTCTAAAACAGGACTCTCCAACTATCAATCAGAATAGAGCTGGAAGGGACCTTGGAGGTCTTCCAGTCCAGCCCCCTGCTCAGGCAGGAAACCCTATACCATTTCAGGCAAATGGCTCTCCAGTCTCTTCTTTAAAACCCCCCAGTGATGAAGCACCCACGTCTTCTGGAGGCAAAGCTGTTCCAGTGGTTGGTTGTCCTCACTGTCAGGAAATTCCTCCTTAGCTCCAGGTTGCTTCTCTCCTTGATGAGTTTCCATCTGTTTTCTCATTCTGCCTTCAGGTGCTTTGGAGAATAGGTTGATCCCCTCTTTGTGATAGCAACTCAAATACTGGGAGAGTGCTATCATATTACTCCTAGTGCTCTTTGTTAAGACAATCATTCCGAGTTCCCATAGTCGTTGATCACGATGGCATTCATAGAATAACAGAGTTGGAAGGGACCTTGAAGATCTTCTAGTCTAACCCTTGTTCAAGCAGGAAACTCTACACCATTCCAGACAAATGGGTGTCCAATCTCTTCTTAAAAACCTCCAGTGAGGACCCACAACTTTTGGAGGCAACCCTTTCCACTGGTTAATTGTCCTCACTGCCAGGAAATTCCTCCTTAGTTCCAGGTTGCTTCTCTCCTTGATGAGTTTCCATTCGTTGCTTCTTCTCCTGCCTTCTGGAAAATAAATTGCCCCTCCCTCTTCTTTGTGGCAGCCCCTCAACTCGGTAAGCCCACTTGAGTTACTTGATTTACAACTTACGACCGTGATGGGAAGACTCTATGACAGCTCATGACTCAAAGGGCTACTGAATCTTCTGCTATGTATCATATCAAAATCACAACAACGATGATCGAGAAGCTAGAAGATCAAAATTGCAGGTGGAAGTTTAAAAACGTCCTGTCTTTACATCTACAGGAAGTCCTCCCCTTACAACAGTTCACTTAGTGACCGTTTAAAGTTACAATGGCCCGGAAAGTGACTTAGGACCCTTTTTCACCCTTACGACCATTGCAGCCTCCCCGGGTTCACGCAATCAAAATTCAGAAAAGATTCGTATTTATAACGGGTTGCACCGTGTCCGAGTTCCTTCATGATTTTTTTTGCAAGTTTCTGACAAGCACAGTCAACGGATTGAAGCCAGATCCACTTAACAACCGTGCTGCTAACAACCGCAGCGATTCACGTACGCCCTGCGGCACGAAAAGTCGCAAAAACGGGGGGCCCAAATGCGCTTCGCAACCGTCTCGCTTAGTGACCGAAATCTGGGACACCTTTGGGGTGGTGAGTCAAGGACATTCTGCGCTTGAGAACAGCTCAAACCGAGGTTCGGCGACCTCTCAAAAGACAAAATGCCACTCGGGAAGGTAACAGGACAAATATTGGATTATCTGATTTTTAATGATCGTAGCCTGGGCCTTACGCGCTCTCGGAGGCCGTGCTGACATTCGCCAGGGATCCGCAGAAATCATTGTTTAAAAAAAAAAAGAAAAAGAAAAAACATTACGCCAAGGAAGAAGCAGCAGAATCCAATTGTGTTTCATAGGCAGGCCTGGTGCCTTCTGCACAAATTATAATAAATTGTGGGGCCCAGGCGACAGTCAAAAGGCCGGGTGAAGATTAAACAGAACAAGTTGATCTCTATCTGGCCCTAATAATTCATCTGCCTGGGATATCCAGTTCCAGGCGCACCTTTGGTGGGGTAGTTTATTATTATTATTTGTTTAATACATGACTGCTGGCCAGTCAGAAAACGAAAATGCAATCTTCCTTAGGTCGCCGACACACACACAGACACACACATCGCAGCCCGCTTCTGGATTTAGCGATGGGGCTCATCCTACGACAGTCCCATCCCGCTTGTCCCGATGCAAATAAAATCAATCGGGAGACGATTAGACACAGGCGGAGGGGACGGCGGTGGGCAGATGGACGGGTCAGCCGTTTGGAGATGACGGATGGTGCTCCGTCCATCGGCTAGCTGGCCTTCCGGAGGGGAGAGATTTATCTCCCTTCGGCCTAATCAATAAAGATGAACACAACAGTTGTAGAGATCGATCGCAATTTTTTATCATTTTTAAAGCATGAAAGGCGCGCCTTGGACACAAAAAGCAATATTCTTTGCATACCGACTGGGGTTCTTTTCTCTCTCTCTCTTTCTTTCTGTCCTTTTTCTTCCTTCCTTTCTCTCCCTCCCACCGTCCTCTTTCTTTTCCCTTCCTTCCTCTTTCCTGCCTCCCTCCCTCCCTTCCTCTTACCCTCTCCTTTCCTTCTCCTCCCCTTCCTTTCCTTCCCTCCTTTCCTCTATTCCTTTCTATTCCTCCCTCCTCTCCTTTCTTTTCCCTTCCTTTCCTGCCTCCCTCCCTTCCTCTCTCTGCTTCCCTCCTTTCCTTTCCCTCCTCTCCTCCTTTCCTTCTCTTCCCCTTCCTTTCCTTCCTTCCCTCCCCTCCCTTTCTTTTTCCTCCATTCCTTTCTATCCCTCCCTCCTCTCCTTTCTTTTCCCCTCCTTCCTCTTTCCCGCCTCCCTCCCTCTTACCCTCTCTGCCTCCCTCCTTTCCTTTCCCTCTCTCCTCTTTCCCTCTCTCCTCCTTTCCTTCTCTTCCCCTCCCTCCCTCCCTCCCTCCCTCCCCTCCCTCCCTTCCTTTCCTTCCTTCCACCATTTGCTACAGATATTGAACAGCCTTAATCTGTCTTCGGACCATAAAGCAGCCTTTTATCCATATTCATTTATTTATTTATCCTTCATATTCCGTAGCTACCCATCCACCCTCTGCTTTATTAGTTAAATGATATGGTTTTGACTTGGCATTCTACTTATGTGTGCAATGTATAGAACAGTGGTTCTCAACCTTTTTAATGCCGCGACCCCCCCAACTGGTCGTAAGTCGAGGATTACTCAACCGTCGTAAGTCGAGGACTACTCAACTGGTGCAGCACCGTTTGCAGAATGGGACTTTGGGCGGGCTCAGCAGGGCAGAGACAGCCTGGACAATTCCTATTGGCTTTGGAAAGCCAATAGAATTGGAGTCTATTCAAGAGAGTCTATTCTATTGGCTTTCAAAAGCCAATAGAATAAAAGGGAGTAGCACAGCTAAGGAAAAGGGGAAAAAAATGGCAGACTGCGTTGTTTGGCGACCCCCGTGAAATGGTCGTTCGACCCCAAATGGGGTCCCGACCCACAGGTTGAGAACCACTGGTATAGAAGGTTTTATTTTGGCTTTTTCCACGCCAAACCCTCCCTGCTCACCATTAAAGAAGAAATCTAGAACTATATAAATATGTTGGGTAGAAATACCCTGTTTACTTTAATAGGGCTGGCCGTTAAAAATTACATTAATGTCCAGTCTAACATATTGGCAGGAGAAAAAAACAGAGCTCAGCTGGTTAATTGAATCTGCCCCTTAATAAGGCAGTAAATTGTGCCCTATAGTGGTTCCAGGTTGAAAAATACCTGCTCGGGAAATGAGAGTGATGCCCTATCTTGTATCCGTGAAGTAGAAAACAATATATATCTTTCACGTTTTCTACAGCAGGCCAGGAACTGGAGGTTAAGTTCTAAATGTAGAGAAAATTGTAAGGGATTCTAAATACTCTCGTCCTCTTTTTGTTGGTACACGCTTCCCACATTGAAGCCACATATGCTCAGCTGAAAGCTAGTTTTGAAATTTTCTCCATTTTAGCCAGGCTTGTGGGTAGGAAGGGGCAAATACCTTAAAAATGGATTCTCTCTCTCTCTCTCTCTCTCTCTCTCTCTCTCCCTACCTACATGTCTGTCTGTATCTACCTATCTACCTACATCTAAGTCTGTCTGTCTATCTACCTATCTACCTACCTACCCACCCTATCTCTTTCTCTCTTTCATCCATCTATATAATCTATCATCTCTGTCTACCTACCTACCTTATCTCTCTCTTTCTCTCTCTCATTCATCTATATAATCTCTCTCATCCATCCATCCATCCATCCACCTACCTTTTCTCTTTCTCTCTCATCCATCTATATAATCTCTATCATCTCTCTGTCTGTCTGTCTGCCTACCTATCTAACTACATCTATCTATCTATCTATCTATCTATCTATCTATCTATCTATCTATCTATCTATCTATCTATCTATCTATCTACCTACCTCTATCTACCTCTATCTATCTCTGTCTGTCTATCTGACTACCTACTTACCCTATCTCTCTCTCTCTCATCCATCTATATAATCTCTCTCATCCATTTATCCATCCATCCACCTATCTACCTTCTCTCTCTTTCTCATCCATCTATATAATCTCTATCTATCTATCTATCTATCTATCTATCTATCTATCTATCTATCTATCTATCTATCTATCTATCTATCTATCTATCTATCTATCTACCTACCTACCTACCCAGCCACCTATCTATCTACCTATCTATCTACCCACCCACCCACCCACCCACCCACCCACCCACCCACCCACCCACCCACCTACCTACCTACCTACCTACCTACCTACCTACCTACCTACCTATCTATCTATCTATCTATCTATCTATCTATCTATCTATCTATCTATCTATCTATCTATCTATCTGTATCTATGATTGAAATGATATAGGGACTCCTGCTTGAGCAGGGGGCTGGACCAGAAGGCCTCCAAGGTCCCTTCCAGCTCTATTCCGATTATTATTAAATGGCAGCCATGTCTCTTTTTTCCAAGCGTGGTTAAAAACATGTAATGTAATAAAACACCCCGTTGAATTCCGGTTTGGAAACTAACTGAGGAGTTACATTTTCCCGCAGCTACTAGACCCCGAAGATAACTAACAAATCAATCTTACATGCATGAATTTTTCAATCTACAAGAGGAATGCCCTCAAATGCGTTGCATATTAAGGGAGCTACATCCCTGGTGTAGGCAGGCACGGATCCAAACGCGCTTTCTGAAGATCTCATCTGCAAACAGCAGAAATGGGAGGCGTAAAGGGATTTGTAAAATATTAGTAGCCTTCTCCCAACCTGTCAAGGTTGAGAGAAATTCCGACGTCTGGAACATTTTTGGACCTCGAGGCATTTTGCGCCCCTCAGCAAAGGATCCCAGCTTTATCTATACATCTAGTTCTCGACTTACGACAGCTCATTTAGTGACCGTTCAGAATTACAGCGGCACTGAAAAAAGGGACTTGTGGCCGTTTTTAGATTTATAACCGTTGCGGCGTCTCCATGCTGTGATTTAGAATAGAATAGAGCTGGAAGGGGCCTTGGAGGTCTTCTAGTCCAGCCCCCTGCTCAAGCAGGAGAAACTATGCCATCTCAGACAAGTGACTGTCTGGTCTCTTCTTAAAAACCTCCAGTGATGGAGCGTCCACGATTCCTGGTGGCAAGCTGTTCCACTGGTTAATTGTCCTCACTGTCAGGAAGTTTCTCTTTAATTTCAGGTTGCTTCTCTCCTTGTTTAGTTTCCAATAATTGTTTCTCGTCCTGCCCTCTGGTGCTTTGGAGAATAACGTGACCCCCTCGTCTTTGGGGCAGCCCCTCAAATATTTACATTTGTATGTTTGACAACTGGCTCGTATTTATGACGGTTGCCGTGTCCCGGGGATCACGTGATCCCCTTTTGCAAGCTTCTGGGGAAGCCAGATTCACTTAACAACGGTGTTACTCACATCAACACCTGCAGTGATTCACTTAGCAACTTTACAGCCCTATGTAAAGCGGTATACACAGTCAGCCAATAGCCCCAAGCAAAGCAAAGCGGGGCGAGATTAACTTAACAGTCTCGCTTAACGACACAAACTTTGAGCTCCATTGTAGTCACGAATTGAGGATTACATGCAGCTCCCCCATTTGCACCAAAACGGTGTTTCTTCTTCTACCAGTCCCGAGGCTATACTATAAATGTAATAAATACGTACATAGATACAGATGCATACGTACAATAACCTTATATGTGATTTTCTTCAGACTGACTATGAAAGAGGGTTCAAACAGCTCTTGGCTCAATTTCCAGAGGGGGGAACATCTGGAAGATCAAAATCCTGAAACTCAATACATTTCCAAGCCCTGCAAACAGGACAGCCGTATTTCTTAGTAGGATGAGAAAACAAGCAGAGCTGAGCCAAGCAATATTGTGTCTCAAAGAGGTTACAGCTCTCCTTAAAAAGGCCTTTCATTCAATAATTCAGAATTAAATGGTCCCGACTTCAAGATTAAAGGCTGGACAATTATCAATCCCATCCAACACGTAAATCAAAACGGGGGGGGGGGAGGAAAACCTCGGTGTTTTTTCCACTATTTTAATGGAGAAGAGGGAGTCAACCTATTCTCCAAAGCAACGGAAGGCAGTGGTTCTATATTAAGGCGAGAAAAAACAATGGTTCTATATTAAGGCAAGAAAAAAACCAAATGCACAGGTATAGTATAGGACTATAGGTAGTACCTGGATCAATAGTAGCAACTGTGAGGGGGATCTCGCAGTCCTAGCGGACAATCACTTAGATATGAGCCAGCCGTGGGCTGCAGCTGCCAAAAAGCCAACACAGTGCTAGGCTGCATTCACAGAGGGATAGAATCAAGATCACGAGAAGCGTTAATACCACTTTACAAGGCCTTGGTAAGGCCACACTTGGAATACTGCATCCAGTTTTGGTCACCACGATGGAAAAAAGATGTTGAGACTCTAGAAAGAGTACAGAGAAGAGCAACAAAGATGATCAGGGGACTGGAGGCTAAAACATATAAGGAACGGTTGCTGGAATTGGGTATGACTAGTTTAATGAAGAGAAGGACGAGGGGTGACAGGATAGCAGTCTTCCAGTATCTCAGGGGCTGCCCCAAAGAAGAGGAAGTCAAGCTATTCTCCAAAGCGCCTGAAGGCAGGACAAGAAGCAACGGATGGAAACTAACCAAAGAGAGAAGCAACCTAGAACTAAGGAGAAATTTCCTGACAGTAAGAACAATTAACCAGTGGAACAACTTGCCTCCAGAAGCTGTGGGTGCTTCATCACTGGAGGTTTTTAAGAAGAGACTGGACAGCTGTTTGCCTGGGGGTTGGACTAGACAACCTCCAAGGTCCCTTCCAACTCTATTATTCTGCTATTTTTTATAAGCCATCAAAACGCATTTAAAGTTTGGCAGTTAAACTTATTTTAAGCCCGACTGAAGATGTCTAAGGGTATGTCTGTTTATCTGTCTCGTAGTAAGATACGCATGCTTCATTTCACTGCCTGGCTAATATTTGGAGGCGCTCAAGAAAAATGAAAATATTTCATCAAAGGATATACCTATTTCAGCAGCCTTGTAGCAATTCATTCAAGCATCTCATCTGCATGTAATTGAAACGCAATTCTGTTTAATACAGGGACGTGCTCCGTCTTCAGCACGTGGTTCTGCACACAATGATACTTAAATATTCTTTGATGACAAGATGCCTAATCAAAGTCAACTATGTTTACAACTGTTCCCCCTGTCTTTGACACGGCGTTCCGGCGATACCGCATTAATACCAAATCTAGCCGGGCGAAGTTACTAATGTTTGCAGTTCTTTAGCACAGCAAAGGGCCCCTTGTCATTTCTTGTTGCTCTGAGAAAGCTCCAGAGACTTAATTGGCAAGTGGGAACTTTTTTTATTGTGCATTCTTGAATAATATGCGCGTGGCAAGCTGCGAGCCCATGAGCAGAAATGGCACATCTATAACAATGCCAGGCAGCTACTAAACTTTCTCCCGCGGGACGCCGGCTGATTCTGCACCTTCGAATCGGGTGGAAGAAGAAAAAAAAAATAGGCAAGGATTTAATTTGCCATTCGAATGAAATTGGCACAAAGGGGTGAGTTTTTGCATTAAGGAGAGCCGTTGCAAAGTGGAGTAGGGTTTAATGCCCCTAGATCAGACATGTCAAACACAAAGCCCGGGGGCCGGATGCGGCCCGCAAAGTGGTTTCATGCGGCCCGTGAAGCCATCCTGGAAACAGTGAGGGAACGGCCCCCGCTGCCTTGGCCCTGGCCCAGGCCGGCCGGGAGCCAATGTACAATTTTGTGGTGGCTATCTATGCTGAAACACATTCAGTCTTAGCTCCACACGACCGTCTGAAATCAGCGAGGAACCGGCCCCTGCCGCATCGGCCCCGTCCCCTGGGTGCATGCTGGGGAGGGGTCAGCCTTTGTGAGGAATGAAGAAATGGACCATGCCTTGGCGCTTGCCCCGGTCCCACCCCCTTCTGCCAGAGACCCTCAGATCTGCCCCACTCCTGCCCAGGCCCCCACAGGCACCCTTGACGCGAACGATGTAGAGCTGGCCACGCCCACCCAGTAGGCCACACCCACTCCATCCACGCCCACCAAGTAGGCCGCACCCACCCTGGCCACAAACCCCTGCCCCCGCTGAGGGCAACCGCAATGCTGATGCGGCCCTCAATGAAATTGAGTTTGACACCCCTGCTCTAGATGCTTCTTTTAAGGGTCTCCTCCATGAGTTCTAAAACCTGTGGGGTCCTTGGTGCTCTCTGAGCTGGGTTGTTTTCTTGTGGACGTTTCATGACCCAACTAGGTAACATCATCAGTGCAGGAAGGGGTTTGTGCTGCATATAAACAGAGCACAAACCCCACTCCCTCCCTCAATGAGGATGTTACCTAGTTGGGTCATGGAAGGCTTGCAAGAAAACCACCCAGCTCAGAGAGCACCAAGGACTCCACCGTCCTCTCCTCCTCCTCTCCAGAAACCCCACTCCTTTCTAGCACTGATGACGTTACTTAATTGGGTCATGAAATAGCTCCAAGAAAACGGCCAAGGACCCACAGATATTCCCTTTTGGGGGTATTTCTGAAATCTGACATCAAGTCCCCTTTAAATCTCCTGGTGATTTTGGCCCAAAGTCAGCTGGCTTTCATGGATAAGATGGATGGAGGGATAGAGTCTTTTATTCAGAGTTATCTGAATCATGAGATGGGAGAAAGGAAGGAAGGAAGGAAGGAAGGAAGGAAGGAAGGAAGGAAGGAAGGAAGGAAGGAAGGAAGGAAGAAAGAATGAAAGGGAGGAAGGAAGGAAGGAAGGAAGGAAGGGGCAGAAGAAATAAAGGAAGGAAGGAAGGAAGGAAGGAAGGAAAGAAAGAAAGGGAGGGAAATAGGGAGAAAGGCAACAGGCAGGAGAGGAAAAGGAAGGAAGGAAGGAGAGGTAGGGAGGGAGGAAGAAGAAAGAAAGAAAGGAAGGAAGGAAGGAAGGAAGAAAAAAGAAAGAAAAAAAGAAAGAGGAAGGGAGGAAGAAAGGAAGGAAGGGGAAGGAAGGGAGGAAAAAAAGGAAATAGAGAGAGGCAAGCAGGCAGGAGGAAAAGGAAAGAAGAAAAGAAGGAAGGAAGGAGAGAAAGAAAGATAGAAAGAAAGAAAGAAAAAGAAAGGAAGGAAGGAAGGAAGGAAGGAAGGAAGGCTGGAAGGCTGGAAGGAAGGGGAGGTAGGTAGATAGGGAGAGAAGAAAGAAAGAAAGAAAGAAAGAAAGAAAGAAAGAAAGAAAGAAAGAAAGAAAGAAAGAAAGAATGAATGAATTCTGGGGCTTGAAGCCCACCCGTGATAAAGTGGCCACAGCTGCCCACCCCTCTTCCAGATTTGCAGCCCTGGACAAGCCACAGCAGATGAAAGCAATTTATTTATTCGCAAGGAAAATAAGAACCGAGTTTCCCGCTTCTGGTCCTTGCTTAAAACAGCAGAGTACAAAGGTGATTTATACACATTTCTGGGACAGGCGGGTGTAAGGGAGCCACAGAAGGAGAGAGCCAAGGAGAAAATAAAAGGAGTGAGCGTGAGTTGACTTCTCAAGCAGAAGACAAAAAGAGAATCGAAGGGATTCAACTGCTTCCTTCTTCAGCAGTGCTGATGCTAATAGGTACAGCATGCTTGAGGCACCCTGGTGCTGAGAGGGGAAAAAAATCAAGGCAAATTTGGACACATGACAAAAAGTGAAGGTTTTTTTAGGCAAAGGGGGGGGGGGAAGCATTCCTTTAAAAATGCAATTCTACAAAAAAAAAAAAAAAAAAGCATACTGTCTTCCAGGTGGCTATCACCATCTAAAGCAGGGGTCCTCAAACCTGGCCACTTTAAGACTTGTGGACTTCAACTCCCAGGATTCCCCAGCCAGCCTCCATTTTGTTTGTTAGATTTAAGACAGGGGTCTTCCAACTTGGCCCTTTGATGACTTGTGGACTTCAACTCCCAGAATTCCTCAGCCAGCCTCCATTTTGTTTGTTAAATTTAAGCCAGGGGTCTTCCAACATGGCCCTTTGATGACTTGTGGACTTCAACTCCCAGAATTCCTCAGCCAGCCTCCATTTTGTTTGTTAGATTTAAGACAGGGGTCTTCCAACTTGGCCCTTTTATGACTTGTGGACTCCCAGAATTCCTCAGGCAGCCTCCATTTTGTTTGTCAGATTTAAGACAGGGGTCTTCCAACTTGGCCACTTGTGGACTTCAACTCCCAGAATTCCTCAGCCAGCCTCCATTTTGTTCCTTAGATTTAAGACAGGGGTCCTCAAACTTGGTCACTTTAAAACTTGTGGACTTCAACTGCAGGCCACTTTAGCTGACTGTGCTCAGCAGGTCAGCAGTTCAAATCTCACCGGCTCAAGGTTGCCTCAGCCTTCCATCCTTCTGGGGTAGGTAAAATGAGGACCCAGATTGTTGGGGGCAATGTAAATATATATATATATATACATTGCTTACTGGTGTACACCGCTTAGAGAGTGCTTACACTTAAAGCGGTATATAAGTCTCATAAATAAATAAATAAACTCCCAGCCAGCCATGCTCTCTTTCTTTAATCAGTTTCCAACCATTGTTTCTCGTCCTTCCCTCTGGTGCTCTGGGGAACAAGATTTTGCAATTCTGCCTATTTGGGTCATTCCGTTGCAGGAAAGCTTGTCGGTGAGTTTTAAAAGACCAGGGTTACGTCGTTATGTCGAATAGGGATCGTAATACGTCGGGGGGGGGGGGGGGGAGACTTTCGAGAGGGCAAAAGGAAAAACTGAAGCTGGAGACGTCACGCCAAAGAAAAGGACCGAGATGACAATATTTACAGAAGTTGTTCCAAGCTGTGCCTCATCACAATTAGGCAGAAATTCAAGGATCTCTCAGATTTTGTGACTGCCTCCAAATCCAGGGAGCTTTCTCAAATCAACGGACTCTCTTCAAAGACGGGGGTTGTCTGTTCCGACACTCAGAAATGTGTTTTAGAAAAAGGAGGACGGAAGTGAAAAACTAGAAGGTAATTTGCGTCGATGGAACGGCCCGGTTTTAACTGTACAAGAGAAGTAAACCAAAGCTGGCTTTGATCTGTTGTTGTCTTACCGCCAATCAATTTTGGTGGAAAGGAACCCAGGAGGAGACTTTTTGACTGATAGGAGACAACACGTGACACTATTGCAGCTGGACTTATTTTATTTCCTCTGAACCTGCACTGTTCAGAAGATGGCACAGTGTTTTATTTATTTATTGGATCTGTGTGGCGGGACTAGAACTCACTGTCTCCTATGATTGGCCCAAAGTCATCCAGCCAGCTTTCATGGCTAAGGCAGGACTTGAACTCACGGTCTCCTAATAACTGGCCCATAGTCACCCAACTGACTTTCATGGCTAAGGTGGGACTAAACTGTTTCCTGGTGATTGGCCCAAAGTCACCCAGCTGGCTTTCATGCTTAAGGCAGGACTAGAACTTACAATCTCCTGGTGATTGGCCCAAAGTCAGCCAGCCAGCTTTCATGGCGAAGGCAGGATTTGAATTCATGGTCTCCCACTTTCTAACCCGGTGCCTTAACTACTAGACCAAGATGGCTCAATTGTTTTTGATTTTAGCTTTAGATTATTTTGATGCACAGTGCTTTTTCCTTTTAAACATGCAGTGCCTTGAGATCTTTCCACAATTGAAGCCATGTTCTATGAATGCGTAAAATCAACACATTCAGTCAATGAGGATCACAACTTTCAGAAAATGACGACTTTGGAAAACCAACAGCCAGAAGTAAGACTGGAGTAATTTTCTTAATTTGTAGCATAGTAAAAAGTCTCCAGCGGTCACTGAGCATATAACAGATAGAACAGAGCTGGAAGGGACCTTAGAGGTCATCTAGTCCAGCCCCCTGCTCAAGCAGGAGACCCTATACCATTTCAGACAACTGGCTGTCCAGTTTCTTCTTAAAAGCCTCCAGTGTTGAAGCACCCACAACTTCTGGAGGCAAGAGTTCCACTGGTTAATTGTCCTCACTGTTAGGAAGTTTCTCCTTAATTCCAGGTTGCTTCTCTCTTTGATCAGCTTCCAACCATTGTTTCTCGTCCTTCCCTCTGGTGCTTTGGAGAATAACCTGACCCCTTTGTGGCAGCCCCTCAAATACTGAGACTGCTATCATGTCTTTTCTTTAGACTGGCCAAACCCAAATCCTGCAGCCGTTCTTCGTATGTTTCAGTCTCCGGGCGTTTGATCATCTTAGTTGCTCTTCTCTGTACTTTTTCCCCAAAGTCTTTCCAATACCATGATATATACCAGTCCAGGGGGAGAAAAATTAGGACAGGGGCTCTCATTGACCCCAAATCCCGCTGCTTTGAGTATCCAAAGGATCATTTGACCGGAGTTGATAGGCTTGGATTTGTGTAAAGTAGCATCGTGGGAACTGGTGGCATGCAATTTAACCAAGGATTAAGCTGGGACGCTTAGCAGGAGGGCTAGAAATCAAGATGTCAGCCTTGGTAGGGCTGGTGTTATTCATTTCAAAAGGCACGATTATCTTCCCGTTATTTCAAAGGAAAGGGCTTTTTCAAAGGCCCGGCAGGGGAATAAGCATCTGAATAGAAGCATACTGGAAAAGCACAAAATTCAGCTATACTGTTTTCCTCTGCCGGGTATGCGACATGACTTGATTGCCCGAGTCGCCTCTGAGCAGAGGGAAGGAAGGAGAGCCCAGGCTGCATTCTCCAACTTTATCTGCACTACAAAAACAAACACTCCATTGCATTCATTCCTGTCTCTCTCTTCCTTCTCTCTGCTCCAGGTTGCAGCTGCCTTCTAATTGTAGAAGAAGAAGAAGGAGGAGGAGGAGGAAGAGGAAGAAGAAGAGGAAGAAGAAGAGGAGGAGGAGAATAAGAAGGAAGAAGAAGAGGAGGAGGAGGAGGAGAAGAAAGAAGAAGAAGAAAATAATAAGAATAATAATATTAATATTATTAATAATAATAATAAGAAGAAGAGAAGAAGAAGAAGAAGAAGAAGAAGAAGAAGAAGAAGAAGAAGAAGAAGAAGAAGAAGAAGAAGAAGAAGAAGAAGAAGAAGAAGAAGAAGAAGAAGAAGAAGAAGAAGAAAGAAGGAGAGGAGGAGGAGGAGTTGGACCTTGGAGGTCTTGTAACTTTGAACCATCACTAAATGAATGATTGTAAATCGAGAACTATATGGAATGGACGTTAAAGTGAAACAAGTAATTGAGAAGAATAAAACAAGAAAAAGACCAAATCAAACAGCGTCACACATTCTAAATTCTGCCTCCAGATTTCGCTGTGGTCACCCATAGGTCCTCCTCCTCCGCTCCACAAACCCCACTCCCTTCTAACACTGATGGCATTCCCTAGTGGGGTCATGAAATGTCTGCAAAGGAACAACCAAGCTCAGGGAGCACCAAGGACCCCACAGTCGTCCTTCTCTTCTTCCTCTGCCTCTCTTCTGCCTCTCCACAAACCCCCCTCCCTTCTAGCCCTGATGATGTTTCCTAGATGGGTCATGAAACGTCTGCAAGAAAACCACCAAGCTCAGAGAGCATCAAGGACTCCACAATTCTCCTCGTCCTCCACCTAGC